>VXAY01006547.1:153945-166349 GCA_013399855.1 Oxyruncus cristatus | reverse complement strand
GAGGGCCGCGCTCCGCCTCGGGGGGCGGTGGCCCGGCCCGACTGCCCGGCGGCGGGGAGGAGACGCGATGGGTGTTTTCACCTACGCTCCTTCTGATTCCTTAGCAGGAGTCTAGCAGCAACGCCGAGGTCAGCACAGCCGGAGCTCCCGCTGGCCCCTGGCTGGCGCTGGTCCGGCGGCGGTGGCTGTGCTGATGCCCGTCCTTTGCCACAGAGGGCACCGCGCTGCCCCCTCTGCGCTCACCTTCCTGCTGCCACTGCTCCTGTTCACAAAATCAGTGGGGTTGGAAAAGACCTACGAAATCACCGAGTCCAACCCGTGACCGAACACCACCACATCAAATATACCATGGTACCAAGTCTTTCCTTAAACATCTCCAGCGACTATGACTCCACTACCTCAGCCCATTCCCAATGTCCAGTCACCCTTTATGTGAAGAATTTCTTCCTAATGTTCAACCTAAACCTCCCCAGGTGCTGACTGAGCTTATGTCTTCTTGTCCTAGTGCTAGTTGTATGGGAGAAGAGACTGATCCCCATCTGGCTACAACTTCTAGAAAGTGACAAGGTCTCCCGAGCCTCCTTTTTCTACAGGCTAAACAGCTCCAGCTCCCTAAGCTGCTCCTCCTAGGCCCTTCACCACCTCCACTGCCCTTCTCTGGACCCTCTCCAGGACCTCAATATCCTTCCTGTTCACATCATTAGAAGCTCTCCATAGCAAAGTGTTTCCTGACTAGAAGGGGATTTTATTTCCAGGCTAGCACAAGTTATATGGTAAACAACAACAAGTACAAAAAAATTACTTCTTTTATAAATACTAACAGCTGAATCATTATCAGATGCAGACAGACCTGATTTTCCATGTAATTTATTTATGACCAGAACAACTAGCACTTCAAGTCAGCAATAGCAGCAGCTGACAATACAGCAATTACAGCATATTCCACTTGAGTCAGCATCAGGCTAAACATTAAGCAGCTTGTTTTAGTCAAATAAAAGAGTAAGAGGATTCTCATATCTCTGCACTTTGTACCAAAGGCCCAATGCAAAAAAATTCCTCATTTCCTCACTCGGCCACACCTGACAGCAGGTTAGGCAGGAGCAGGAAGTGGCTGTGGAAACAGCTTTACTCAGAGACTCAGAGTTACTGTTCTTTGTGTATACAAATGACAGCTGAGTGGGTAATTAATGAATTTCCCTTAATAAAAAAAAGGCAAAATATAAAGCACTATGCCAAGCAACCTGCAACCTAAGCCCAGGGTGTAAGACACACGACTTCCTCACAGAGCTGTTGCTCCTGAGTGCCCAGCTTCCAGCACACACCAGTGCTCATACCCACTCCTTCCCCACAGGCACTTCAGCTGTGTGCTCTCAGCTCTTCCCTCCCACTGGGCTTCCACTTGGCCAGAGGCCCCAGCTCTCCGTCCTCCACCGCAGGCTCCCCATGGGCACCCCTTTCCCTCTCTGCCCTCCATGTCCTCTCTCTGCCAGGAGTCCAACAAAACTACACCTCAGCTTCTGCCCAAGACTTTCTTTCTTGCACACTGTGCATCTCCTCCTGGTGACAACTCATTTGCCTTTTTATCTTCCTCATCTCTACCCTTCCCTCTCCTTTTATTCTGTCTGTTTTTAAAACGCTCTTTGTATCATTTGATCATAACATGCTGGGCAGTGTATTTTTCCAATTTCACTTCGTTCCCCCACTTCCTTCACTCCTCATCCAAAAACATTTTGTAATATTTTCTCTCTCAAAAACTTTTGCTGTAAGATGGCAAACACCATAAGCTTAGTCAGTAAGTGGAACTCATTGAAAGGACTATGCAAAGCTGTCAAACACTTACTTGGGAGTTACTTTATTAAAAATAAAAATAAATTGAAGCAAAGTCTGAAGTAATTTTTAGACACAAAGATATTTTCAGCATTCAGAAACAGCCACCCACTTATATATACACATTTTTAACAAGGCATTTGATATGCTTCCTCTGCTAAAAAGGAGAGGGGAAGGATACATTTACAAACACAAATCAAATCTGTTACCCGTTTTACTTAGTTTGCCAAAGATGGCAACACACTTTGAAAACCACGAAGATCTGGTTGCTTTTATGCTACTGTTTAGCTACTTTGATGGCATCCCGTGAAAATTTCAGTGCATCTGGAAGGCATGAAAGGCAGGTCTTTATTGTCATTTCTAACAGCATCTTGCATTCTGACAGACACTGACATGATTGAACCTTTGCATCAGTATTTTTAGCTTGTCACACGATGCATCATTTGATTACAGGTATCACCAAAACCCACATTCTCCAGGTACTATTTGCAGAAGGATAATTTTCAAAGGATAGTTTTCAAAGGTGACATTTTAAACTAAACGCAGCAGGCAAAACAAGCACAAATATGTACAATTTCACATACTAGGGGATTATGCAAATTGTGTTTTCTTTGGAAGATGTAAAAATAAAATACTAAAGTGCTTTTCAAATGTGTCCTCATCGATCAAAAGGACAGATATTTTGTATAAGTGATCAATTGCACACCAACATCATCATGTTGCTTAAAAGGCATTTCAACAGAAAGATAAATATTATCAGCACTAAATTTTAGCTTCTCAATCAAGCATATACTATTTTAAGGATTTTTCAGACAAAAATCCCAACTGTACAGAATCTATTTATTCATTGGAAAATACAAAATTAAAGAAATAAGTGCTTAATTCTCCAATACTGTCAGCTTTTAGACACAAGTTCACTAGTATTGGTATCAAACTCAACTTTTTATTGTGCTAAGTTTTCAAAAATTTCACACAAATATTTAACAGAAGCTTATGAAGTCCAAAGTTAGCCTACATAAGAACTGTGAGTTCTCACACAAACAGTGGGATACCTGACCAATCAAATACATAATTCAGAAATTAAGGCACCCTGTTATTCAAAACAGGTAACAGAAAACCTTAATTGAAATCAAAAATAACTATCTTACAGTCTTTGTTAGGCACTACCTGGCTTATAAAATTTCAAGTTTAAAAGTGACAAAACGAGGCATTAATTTAAAGCTGAAAAGTTGATTCTTCTTTTATAATTTAGGTTTAGTTTCTGCCATGGAATACCCAATTCTAAATTACAGTCAAATTAATATTCCAGTCTTGTAAACTTGACATTAGGAGGACTCCTGGTATTCTCTAGATCTCCAGTGACAGACAGAATTCTTCCTTTAAAAGAGTACACAAGAACTTAATTCATGTGATATGAAATTCTGCTAGATCAAAAGGATTTAATAATCATTAAGAATAATTAAAGGTTAATTGTTATGTATTCCCCCAAAAGATCTCTTTACACGTTTAAAAGATCTTTCAAATACAAGGCAAGACTGATAGCCCTGGTCCAAAACACCTAACATGAGGTTTCCTTGGGCGTTGGTTTGACAGTGGTTAACAGCACTGAGATTCCGCATATGTAAAGAGTGAGGTACTGATACAGTAATATTGTACGAACCAGGTATTTGTATTCCATGTGGAAGGCAACAAAGAGAAAGACGTTATATTCAAACCTCAAGTTCGTCAGATTCCTCCTGTTCCATGGTAAATGTATAAGACCTTCACCTCTAATGCCCGAAGAGGTTGTGGCAGTACTGTCCATACTGCCAGTGAATGAAAAACTGGAGTGGAAGCTCCGAGTCCAGGACTACACATGTAGAGTTTTCCCCAATGCGTGGCTGTTGGTCTCATCCAGACTGCAGTCACTGCTGCCATGGGGAAAACAGTGAACGCCAAGAGGCAGCACAGATGTCGTCCTGAATATCTGCTTGGCACCAGAGAGAACAGACTTCTGCTGTTTCTTGTCAGAGGATTCTGCTCTCATTTATATGCTGAAATTAAACATCTGCATCCATATGCTGCACACTTGTTTCATGTTGAGAATGTGGCATATTCAAGCATTCATTTGGCCTCAAATCCGGGGTTTTCATAGTTGGCACCTGCCTGGTTTTAGTGAGCCTTGATAGTCAAGAACGTTTGAATCCAGACTGATTCAATCCTACCTACACCTATGAGTTACTTGCAAGAAAGAATCCTCCAAGGTTAACAGAAGTGTCATTTAGTAGTTTCCGAAAAGTGTATGTCATTATTTAAGCTCAATTACAATGTTTCTTTACAAAGAAAATGCTAACACCCTGTCATTTGTTAATTCTTTTGATATTGCAAGATGTCCTTCCCTCCTTTGGTAAATTAACTGTTTATGGGCTGCTTTTACAATTTTTTACAATTACTATCTGCTAAAGCATTAACAGATGTTTTGGACCATTCTCCTACAATTAACATTTGACAAACTGACAGCAATAGCTTATAGACAGGGTTTAAGCCCAGCAAGTTTTGATATCAAATTGAAAATTATGCTGTCAGTTTGTTTGTGGAATGCAACAGCTGACAAAGAAAATCTTTTCTTTCCAGAAGTCTAAACAGATTGATCACTGACTATGAAAACATGTGCAGTTGTTGTTTTCCTGAGAAAAAAAGAAACAAAAGATGGAAACAAAAAAAAGCTGGATTTTAAAAGTGCAGTATTTCTTGGCTAATTTTTTTTTCATGTTAGATCACTTCTTCAAAGCTATTATGTTGAATGGACATGGAGCCAAAGTTAGACCAAACCTTCCCTCCATGGATGGTTTTGCAGCATTTTCAGGGTACAAAAAGGTAAAACTTTGCATTAGACTTGTGAAAATCAAGAACAGCTCCATTTTTGCCAACTGCTCTCCCATGCACACGCGTTTACCTGAAGAACAGTTAGAAGAGATATGTTACTCGCTTTATATGGTTGATCCCTTTATTAACACGTGTAATTCCTGTGCTACCACAGTCCAAACAGAGAAAGGCTTAACCTACTATTAAGCTATGAACTCTGAAGCTTTTCTTCTAAGCCTTGCTCAGCAGTATTACTTCACATTAACAGCATTTACATCTGCAACAATTATTAGCAAAGGACAATTCATACTTTCTGCCTGGCAATCGGAGACTTTAGGAACCCAACCCATTTTGCAAGTCACCAACTGCAATAATAAAACAAGTTCTATAGTTGGTCCTATGTGCGTTTTTTACATCTCACACCTCCAAGGCCCTATGCTTGAAACACACACACCCCTACCAAGCACCTAATGACTGCATGTGGATTATCTTACCCATTCCAAAAGGAATGAATGACTCTTTCTTAATTAGCTGCCCATTATCATCCAGAAATCTTGATGGTTGAAATTCATCTGGTTTCTCCCAAATGTTAGGATCTCTGTGTACTGACCACAGGTTGGGCACAATCACACTGCCCTTAGGAATGGTATATCCCTGTAGCACTTGAAACAAAAGCACAGAGACAGAGATCTGACAAGTTGCTTGAAGTAAACATGGGAAACATACCACTAAAAAGACAACTAGAGGATGTCATAAAAAATTATATCCATCCCTAGCAGTGGGTTGCAAATGTAGCAATAGCTTAAGGCAAGGGTGATCTCTGCTACCCTGTTTGAGTCAGAATCACACAGACCTGAGCAGCTGGAAAGACACCAAGTTACACCGACAACTCCTTGAAGAGAAAAAGCAGCAGCAGTTGTAAGAAATGCACTCTGCAGCATGCAAGTGCTGCGACCCAGTTTCCTCTTACTCCTGTGCTGTCACAGAGCGCCAGCACAGTCAAGGGATGCGTTTTGAACTGTTGTCACCAAAGGGTTTTGAAATTACTAGTCTCATTTTGGCTTGTTGCACCTCACTGTCCTGAAGTCAAAACAATTAAAAGAGATTAATTCAGTACTGGGTTTGAAAGCTGAGTATGTCTATCTTACACTGGCTTTAGCCAGTGCTCAGCTATAGCCAAATTGGAAAAATATGTGGAGGTCAATGGTATAAGCCTTTAACCAATCAACTGCTCTAAACTGATGTTTTCAGACCTCTGTGTCAGAATGCCAAAAACAACTCTGCTGTTTCAGGTACAAAGGTGGAGTCTCAGCTGCCAGGTACAACTAAGCACATCAGTCAATACAAGCTGACCCACACAGAAGAAATGGCTCTAAATTAGGATGTTACATCAGACATGCTGCTTAAATAGAGGAGTATCTTGAGGCCACCTACTCTCTAAAAATGGCATTTTACATACTTGGGTTACAGGTCTAACATATAAATGAGGTCTTTGTAAATTATCACTAGGTGTCCCACCGGATCTTCATCCCCAAAAGAAATACGGTAGTAATAAGTCTCTAGAAACACTTACCAGCAGTTTCTGAGGCCATTCGAGGAATAGAGAGGGGAACAACTGCAGTCATCCTCTGCACTTCCATAATGGTTGCCTCTGTGAAGGGCATTTGAGCCTTGTGAGCAAGCGAGGGAACTTTGTCACGTCCTAGAACTGCTTCAATTTCTGCATGAACCTTCTCTATTCAAAGGGAACAAGAAAAATAAAAAATTCAGAAGATGCACAATATGTCAGGAGATATCCTCCCAATATCATTTGTCTATGCTTCATTGTTTACATAAATTTCTCAAAAATTACTTCAAGATGTGATCCCTAGCTGAAACAACTATGCCAGCACAAGGTTTAAGAACAGGCTTGGCTAAGAAGAAAACAACCAAGCACAACTGTCAAAAGTAAAGCTACTGGGATGACAGACATTGCTAGCACTTCTGCACTGGAAGAGTACAGGGAAAGCTCTGTACCAATTCAAAATGTATTCATAATCTTACTTTAAGAGGTTAATTATATACATATATATATACATATATATATATACACACACACAGTCCTTTGAATGGTGAAAACATCAAGCTTCTGCCACACATTAAAAAACTTGAACAAAAAGACAAGTGTGTGCCAGGACATGAAGAGATTGGAGAGCTTTTCATGCAGCTGCTTTAGATACTTCATTCTGGAGCAGGAATTCTGGTGCTGCTACTGCAAGTGTAGAAGCCGTTTAACTTGTTCTTGACACTTCTTGCTTTCTATTCACAGAACCTAAACTCAGCTGTTTCCCAGTTTCCCCAAAAGGCAGCAGCAGATGCTCCTTCCCCACACAGCCCTTCTGCAAAGGAAAAAAGTTAAAGCTAATTTCCTTTCTCATTCACATGAAGCATAAACTGTCAAAATATTTGTTTGCCCCTTTCATCTCTCAAGAGGCTCAGCATAAAGTAGTTCTCTTCACAGAAGTTTCCAAGATGCAAGATTTGCTTCACCTATGCACATACAGGATGATGTGCCTTCTCTTACAGGCAACTTGGAATCTGGCTACACAGCAAAAGACAATTGTGAAAGAGGAGACCTCAAAACTAACCTTTAATCAAAAATAATAATAATCAGTTTTCAACTTTTACCTCTTGTATCCTGGATACTTTGTGGTTGTCCTGGCTGCCTTTTCCAACCAGGCTGCTGATACTCTGAGTTTTTGCTCTTTTCTCCCCTTAGCAGTGACACAAGATTAAATGAAAGCTCAACACAAAAAAAGTGTCCCAGTTTCCCAAGCAGCATCCAGAATTGCTGCCTGAACTGGGTCCAATGAGCCGCTGCTGCCACCTAATGGTTTCGCTACTAAAGAAGTTCAGGCATGAAGAACATTAAAAAATACAGCAAGAGAGGTGCTGCTAATGGCATGGCTCCCCAGAATCTTCTTTGTGAGGGTTTGCTACTTGCATTAGTGACACACCATAGCCCTCTATTCAGGCACGCACGATAATTTAAACAAAGTTTTCAACAAAAAAATAAAATTAAGGAGACTGTCTCATGCCAAATGTCACATCAATGCTTCATCTCAAACAACTCATTTATTCAAAGTTTGAAAGAAAGGCTGAACTATACAGAAAGCAGCCAAACTGCTGCTCAGTTACCAAGTGCAAAAATACAAACGTGAGCAGTTCTCCACTAGCAGCATGATATTTGAACTGCTCCACAACTTTTCATATATTTAAAATATAACAGATCTTCAGAAGTTAAGGACCAAAACAATGTCAGGGAACAGAACAAACCAAATACTCTGCATGGCCTCACCACATTGTCTCACACCCATCCTTCTCTTTTTCCATGTAAAAAGCAAAACTGGTTTCCAAAGAGAAAAAGGCTATTCCAGCTTTTTTTTCCCTGATAGCCCTTAGCTTCTTTCCATGTCTGCAAGCAACATTTGCTGCTGCTAAAAGTTACAAAATTCAGATATGTTCTTCAGGGAAAAAATATGTCACTATGTTCAAGAGACACACATTACCAGGGTCGAAAAGTAGCTCCTACCTTATTTCAAGGCAATCAGGATATATAAGGAATGGGATACTAGAAGTAAGAGAATCACATTCCATAGCTAAGTGATACACTTTGGACTACCAAGCTTATTTAGATTATTTGACAACAGCCACAGCAGAAGGAAAGGTGGAACTGGAGAGAAGCAATAAAACAGAGATCAGCAGAAGAGGGAAAATTGACCAGAACATACACACACAGTAACACGTAGGTGGGAAAGAGGTTAAAAAACCCAAATCAACACAACATTCTTCCAGATCTCGTTTGTGTAATTTAGAATAAATCTAATTCATGTAATTGCATATCAACTCAAGCAGTGATAACACAGACATCAAAAATAGAAGAATAAGCCTATGCAATAAAAGTTTATTTTGCAGTTGTCCCCAGTGAACTCTCTCTCCCATATATTGAACTGATGCCCCATTGCACAATCTTTGGTCGACAAACTGGCTGACTCTGTGCAATAAACTATGATCTTGACCTATTTAAAAGTGATTACTCCAGACAGATCAGACTCTGAGGGTAGATGACGCTACTCAGGGTCACACTCCACTGAGTTTCAAATACTTCCAAAGTCAGAGATTCTATTAACTCTCAGGGCATTCTGCTGCACTCCTTTGCCATCTTCAACAGGGCAATTTTTTTTTTCCTAGTATCTGATTAGAATTTTATTGTTGTAGACTGTCTCTGCTGCTGCTCTCCCTTCCACTGCACATCTCAGGGGAGACTGACCCCATCTTCTTAGCATCTTCCAATCAGGCAGTTGTAGACAGCATAAGGTTTCCCCTCAGTCATCTTTCCCTAATAATGAGCAAGACCAACTCCTTCTGCCACTTCTTTGGGGTCACATGTTCCATGTGTCTTCCCCTCCTGCCCCCTGCCATCATCAACCACCTACCTAAGGCTGACCATTGACACGACCACTCAAGACTCCTGGGGAGAGGCCTGTCCAAAGACACTGACCAGCTGGTGCTGTGCACTTGTGCCAAGTCCAATTTGCTTGAACTGTCCCTGATTTATCTTCCTCTACTGCGCTTAGTGTTTTACTTCCCCAGGCTCTGCCGCTAGGTTCAACAACCTCCTTTATACCTCAAAAAGGCATAAAAGCAGACCTTACCACTATGGATCTCACACATCATGTATCACCGCTATATGCCTGGAATGCCACAATTGCCAAAGTTTTTCAAACACGCTAAAGCTCCCTGGAATTACTTGGAAAAGATAAAGTTGCCCCAAAACAGAAGGAATGCACAGATTAAAAGGCCATTTTAGTACTTAATATATAACACTAACCTAGGAGTCTGCAAAGCACAGCAGAAGATGTCTGATTAGATATCAGCCTTTCAAATTGCACATAGGCACACTGTTTGCCCTTCAAATGGTATCTGCACTGCCGCTGTTTGCTTCTGTTTCTGAGCATCCATCTAGAGCTTCACAGTCTGGAATAAATCACCTAGAACGAAAATAGTCTTACCTTGTACTTCTGGGTAAAGAGACATATAGAGCAGGCACCACAGTAATGTGTTGGAAGTAGTATCTGTGCCTGCAATGAAAAGGTCACCAATGATAAAAAACAGGTAGTCATCATTAAAACTGCTCTCCTTGTTGTTCTTTTCCTCTTCCGCATGGATGAAGTACATATCAATGAAGTCCCTGGGATTTGCTGCATCCAGTGTGTCCCTGTGCTGTGCAATTATTTTCTTTAGAAAAGCAGTAATATCTAGTTCTGTTTGCCGAAGCTCCCGGAAAGGCCCAAAGGGAAGGTAGTAGAGCCAAGGGCAGATGTTGACCAGGATCATGTAGCTGTTCACACTCAGCTCCAGTGCACGGGCCATGTTCTTCAGCATCGTCTTGAACTCAACATCTTCGTAGTTAAAACGCTTGCCAAAGGCCATGGAACAGATAACATTGGACACTGCGTTGCGAATGATTGGAAAGGGATTAAATGCCTCCTTCCCATGCTTCAGCATTTCTTCCTTTATGAAGTTCAGCTCCTCAATTATTTTAGGCTCTAAGCTGTGTTTCCCTACTCCAAAATGACGCAGTGTTGAGAGAGAGAATTTCCTCTGTTGCTTCCAGACAGGACCATACGGTGCAAAAATAAGACCTGAAAGAGAAAGGAAGAGTCTGAAACCAAAATGCCCTGTTTTCAATAAGAAATAATTATATGGACCTGCAACCCAAGAACCAGAAGAGAGGGAAATGATACACAATAAATCTATCCCAAGCACTGGGCTAGGAGTTAGAGGAAGAACACAAGCTTTGGGAAATCCTGTCCCTCCTTTTCCCAATCTGTGAATTAATATTAAAGTTAGATCAGTAGTTTTATTAGTCTTTGCAAGACACAATTACACGGAGAAAAGGTATTGTAGATGCTTCATTACTAATGACAATTTTGTAGGAACTGTTATTCTGGAACACAGGTAACCTATTGCCTTTTCTCCTCAGTGTCCTGTGATAGGAATTCCTTCAGCAAAGCAGAACAGAAGACACTAAAACCCAGACTGGTTTGTATTTCTTTTCCCCTTCATGTTATACAAATTTCTCAATACTTTTTGCATGTATTTCTATTACAAGCAAGGATTTTCTTTAAGTTGTAATAAACATAAAGGATACACATGCTCTGAACAAACCAGGAAGGTAAAGATAGGTTCAGAGTCACTTGGCAAAAACCTGCTTGATTTGCATCTCAACAGTTTTGATGCCTCCAGGCACTTGTTCTGCATGATTGTGTCATTATGAAACACCATTTAAATTAAATCCCCTAGCTTCAAATATAACTATTGCTCACTTAGAAACATCTCTTCTGTTGAATTAGAAGACCACACCAAAGACACCGCAGGGTAACAAACACACAGCTTGCTATATCTAATGTTCATCATGGTTAACCTGGTGTCCTCAAGTAGGGTAAGAGAAAAAACAGGCATATTCAGGGCTGAATTTGGCCAAGAACCAATATTTCCAAGATTTCTGGCTGGGGTGGAAAAGAAACATGGACATCTTGGAATAAAACAAAGTTATCATTATTTCTATCCCACAACAAATATCTCGAAACCAGTCTATACATCCACAATCTGTTCCCCTTTCTGTGAGCCCAGTGAGAGCACCTGTAACTTCCACTGGCTTTTGGAGAACCAGCAGCCCACAATGCCCATATCCACTGACTTTATGCACTCAAAACACACCACCCCTGCGGTTCATTCTACAACACTCCCACACCTGTGGCAATTTAACGTGTTCCAGCAGCGAACATACACATTATATACCAGAGCAGCACGTTTTACGGACCACTGGGTAGCCCTCACGTAACAGTCCTCGTGCCTGAGCGCAGTTATGGTGACCTTCCAGATAAAACTAAATGTAAAGCAATGTAATGTCCCTGCTACAGCACAACACAGGCAGGGACAGTCCCCAGACTTGGCTGCAGCATGCACTGGCTCTGGACAACAGATTCCTCACACACTCAGCTCCCCTGGCACATCCACTAGTGAAAGGGGCTCATTGCTCTGGCTAATCTTGTGGCACTATGTTCAAAAAAGCCTGTCAGAGAACATGAAACATGAAATTCACAGCATTTAAGGAAAAAGAAATCCACCATGAGCCTAAACATGCAGTTTTACAGCACCGCTAAAATTATCTAACTCCTCTTCCCCTTTCCTCCCCCAGTTCTTGCTAAAAGTATTGTACCTAAAAATACTCACGCATGATAATGTGCCAGTAATATCTGTCTTGGACCAATATCATTAAACCAATATAATTTATTTTTTTATTCTTTAAACCAATATCAGCAGTGGTACCTGATAACATTTTAATAAACATGATCTAGGTCACTCGCTTTCCTCTTATCTTTACAAGGGTAATTCTGGTACACTGAAAAAAACAAAAACAACAACAAATCAAAGATAAATTTGAAAAAAATAAAAAAAGATAAGTTTCGCAACAAGCTAGCATACTAACAAGCCTTCTGGGCTACACTTCCTAACTGGAAATGGAAAATTAGTTTTCCACAAACACTGACATCCATAATGACCTAAAAACTAAACATGAAGAAATTCTAACAGCAGTATTACCAACATGTGTTTACACTCTCCATGCCCTCTTCTTGCCAAAGCTAGTAAACTCTCCTCTGACCTATTAAAAAAAAAAAAAAACAAAA
>VXAY01006547.1:112198-152752 GCA_013399855.1 Oxyruncus cristatus | reverse complement strand
CAGCAGCCAGTAGCAGCCGAGCCAGCACAGGGCCGCCAGCAGCAGCTCGGTGGCGGTGGGCGGCCGCAGCAGCCACGTCCAAGCCTCCGTGTCCCGTGCCGCCATCTCCCCGGGCGGTGGGACCGGCGCGCTGGCCCCGCGGCCGGCGAGTAGCGGTTTAAGATGGCGNCTACCACCTCCCTCGGCAGCCCATTCCCAATGTCTAATCACCCCTTCTGTGAAGAAATTCTACCTAATGTCCAACCTAAACCTCCCTTGGTGCAGCTTGAGACCATGTCCTCTTGTCCTACCGCTGGTTGCCTGGGAGAAGAGGCCACTCCCCACATGTCTACCTCCTTTCAGGTAGCTGGGAGAGCGATAAGGTCCCCCCTGGGGTCCTCTTCTCCAGGCTAAACAACCCCAGCTCCCTCAGCCGCTCCTCGGTCCCTTTACTGCAAACAGAGCTAAAGGGATCAGGCGTTTCAGTCATCCAGAGGTAGTCTGTGGTGCACAGCACAGCACTGTCCCGTTCACGGGGATACTGCACGTCCACCTCAAGGGAGGGCGAGTTTCTTTCTGCGTGCTTTCGGTCAGCAGCAGGGTGACGGATCCACGCGAGGAGCAAAAAGCAAGGAAATGGTTCACTCTGCAGTTTACAGCAGTTATTTACAAATTTTAGCAGAGCAGCCACGAGCCCCGCTCGCAGCTCCCGCTCGGTCTCATCGCCCTGGCCATCCATCCAGGGTGTGACAGCTCCCCGAGCGACACCCGCCGGGGCGCCCCCGGGCGCTTACCCTTGTTGTGGGTGATCATGAGGACGATGGGCACGGAGGGCCGGTCGCTAAACACCTCCGCCTTCTGCACCAGCGCCTCCCGCACCGCCTCGAAGGTGTTGAGCACGATGAAGGGGCGGCTGCCCACGAAGAGCCTGAAGACGCTGCCGTACATCTTGGTAAGGCCGGTGAGGAAGACGTGCGGGGAGAAGGCGGGGGAGACGCGGCCGCCGTCCCGCACCTCCACCGCCCACCGGCGCAGCAGCGGCGGCGGCAGCAGGGCGAAGGCGAAGTTGCCCACGAGCGGCCAGGGCGCGGGGCCCGGCGGCAGCCCCNTGTGGGCGGGGAGCGGGGCCGGGCTCCGCTACCGCTGCCGCCCTCAGCGGTCAAAAGCTGGCTCGGTGCTTAGACACAGTCGAAGTTTAAAAAGAGGTTATTAAACATAAGCACACATGTTCAGCTAAGGCGGGGGGGNCCGATTTGCGAGGGAGGGGGGGGGGGGGGGAGGAAAGAGGGTGCTCCCCACAAGCTCAGAGGACTTGCTTTCAAATGCTCTTTGTGCAAGCATCCATTTTTAGGGGTGTTTGGAAGGAAACGAAATACAGATGATCCTTCTTCCCCCTTCCCAAATAGAAAAGCTGGGAGTTCTAAGGAATAGGCCACAGTGTTCTGTTTTCATAACCAAGGACTAACCTAGAAACATGTCTCAGCTCCAGGTTAAAGCAACTGCTTGGCAAATGCAGAAGAGCACAGACAGGCTTATCAGAGCTGGACTTTAGTTTTAGAGGAAAGGTTTATGGGAAAGATTTCCCACAAATAAATAAAAAAAGCCCACCAAAAAATAAAAAATGAACAATAATAAACCACCCCACCCACACACTCACACACCCCCTAAACACCCCAACCCCCTCAAAAACCCAAACCTACCCCCATCTGGTTTTCAGGGTAACCTCCCTCGCCCCGTAGAACACACCTTGGTGCACTTTTTCCCCACTGATCAACAACAAAATGTAATCAGATGTTGAAAATTCTACTGTATGGTGTTCCAAGCCATTTGCTGCAGCATCAGTGATTTTAGTAAGGGCTCTTGGTACCCCCTCACTAGAAGAGAAAAGCACTGTAGGCAAAACACAAGTACACCACCTTTAAAGTGATCCCCCCAAAAATAAAATACCACACAAAACAAGGGGTGCTTATCCACTAAAAAGGGTGTTGTTAAAAAGCTTCTTTTTAAATAGTTGAGCATTCTGTAAAGATAGTGACAACTGGCTCATAAAATAGCGGCTGAACTGTATTAAAAAAGTTTTATTGCAATTTTACAGAAGTTACAGCGATTTTAGAAATACATAAAGCTTCAAATGGTCAAGGTCAGCTTTCCTCCAAGCAATTAAGGCAACTGTCTCTTTAATCTAAACAGCAAAGGGACATTTTACTAGCCACGGATTAAACAAAATAAAAAAAACTAAGAACACAGATTTAACTTAGCAGAACAGAATGTAGAGCTTTTTTGTTTATGTTTGGCAGAAATTCACTGGTTAGTTAAAACATACACCAATAAAATGCAACTATTAGAAAAAATATAAAAAGAACAGGTGAAAATTTAGCTGAACTACAGACATCTTAAATCTGAGTCTCAAGAAAAGTTTAAATTCTACAGTGTGAAAAGAAGCTAAGCTATTCAGCACAGCTGAAACACATTACTGGTTTTGCCCATTTTCTTTAATAGAAGAGTAATCTAGTCTCAGTTCCCACTTAAGTCTAGTCAAGAAGTTACACTAGATCCAAAAAAAAAAAAAAAAAGCCCTCCTTCNAAAAAAAAAAAAAAGCCTGCCTTCCTTCTGTATGCAATTGAAAGACTGGTTTCAGTGGCATACAATCAATTCAAGCTTGTCCAGAGATTAAATTCCACATTAATTTTGATACTTTCATATTTTTAAATGAAGTTACTGATCAAATGTAAATTTTGCTCTAGCATATCAGTACATAAATGGATGTTTCAAATTAAAATAGCTGTTGCAACATTAAAATCCATTTTTTCAATTTAAATTAGTTCCAAATAGCCTCTTTATAGAGCATAAACTTAACAGCAAAACAATATGCAAGTACTAATATTCTGCATACTCCAAATAAATACATATCCAGGTTTTAGCACTATAATGCTTCCCATGGAAATCATTCCTCCTCAGTTCTAGTTCCGGTATAATAAAACCCCCCCTCCCCCGAATTCTGCACTTAAGGAAAAACCATTCGTCAAACTCTTTTACCTCAAACTCAGTAATCAAAGCATTTGGTTACTTTATTTTTAACAGGTAAAAAAACCCTCCACGCAACAAACAAAAAAATCCCCACCAGAGTAAAGACTGTCATTAAAGCAAGCATTTGAAATGGAATAGTTCAAAGGAACTTATTTTTCTTTAAAGATAACTAAGTTACAGAGTTAAGGCCCAAGCAGAAACAGTAGAAATTTAATTAACACACAGTAAACTCTCAAAAGAAATATAATATTCTTTTCTCAAACTTTGAATCCTATCAACACAACTGTTGAGCAGCTATTCTCCACAGTTACTGAGTTAGCACCCATCCTCTTCAAGTATGGGCCGTGGTTTTATATGCTTTATTTACGTTTGGAGGCAACTTTTGGATTTTTATTTCCACAGGCACTTTATTCATAAAAAACACTCTCCTTGTCAAAAGAATATTGAAAATATTTGAAGTCTGAGTTAGAATAGTGCAGTTAAACATGTTTCTGTAACACAGCAGATGCTAAGGCTAAAAAAAACCCCACTCTCAGTCAAGTGCATGTCACATACTCACAAAGGCTTTGTGTTTTGCAGGGCATTCAAACCTGCATCCATTTATCTCTTTATATTTCTGTATATATTGCACTTTTTTTTTTTTTGTAAATTGAAAAACAAAAGCCCTTTTTCTCTAGAGCATCTAGTAATTAAGAGATAGGAAAGTTATATTTCAATGTGGCTTCGGACTTTGTTCTATCTTTGGCTCTTCCAAGTGTCCTACTATTAAAGCAGGCACTGAGACAAGTAGCAAGACACAATCTAGACTGTTGCTACTAGATCATCCCTCTTCACTCAAAAAAAAAAAAAAAACCACAAACCAGCCCACCCTGATTTTATCCCAGATGGTGGGTTTCTGCTTTAAGTTACTTTAGTCATGGAATATTCTTTGGATTGACACAGAAGTTCCACAAAAACAGATCTTAGACAAGCCCACATTCCTTGAAATACAAGGTGCAAGTGATTCAAGAGAACTTATTCCAATATATGAAAGAGAACAGTTTAGGGACCAAAAGCTCAGAGCACAACTACTGCAGAGCAGAGGAATGTGCTGCAGTGTTCCAGGCTGTACCAGGGTGTACCTGGACATGGCACCCACTCTGCACGTTCATGTGTCTGTATCAAATAAGAGCATGTTTATTTCAGAGCTGACTACAGCAGGATTGCTGTATGTGTCACAGGCAGATACTTCTACAACTGAAAGTTGACACATAAGGGGTCTTTAAATAAAGAACTAGAGTCTTGGTATTCCCCATGAATAGAAAGTGGAGGTACTGCCGCCCAAAAATGCCTCTTAAAAAGATTTCGAAGTACATTGTCTTTCATTATATTAAAAAAAAAAAATCATAACCAGAGGCAGGGAGGGAACAATAACTTCTGCAACAGTAGGCACAACTGTTTTTTATCTTAAGAGAATGTTGCTTGTGAAGCTCTTAAACAAAGCTAGAAAATTACATTGCTGTTCCACAATCTAAACAATATAGTTTAAGGTCTCTTCATGGGTGTTTTATAATGTCCTACAATGAACATCCTTGATAATTTCAATTCTGTTCTTTAGATATTGTTACGTGGTCATGTTCCTTCACAAGTTTGTTTTTTAGAAGTTTCAGCAAAAGGTGGATCTACATGGCATAATTGGTCTTCTGCTACTGCTTTGTGCATTTCACTTCACATCCCCTCTGTCTCTGAGGCTTCAACGACGATAAAGCCAGAGAAGGATTTTCTTTCAACTACTAGCTTGTGCCTTAATCCTGCCAACAAAACTCGTGTATTTTAGACTGTTTCAGAAGATTAGCTATCTTAAGAACATATGAAAATTTAGACTCTGACATGTAGTTTAGACCAATATGTACACTTCTCATGTTTTCCTGCATTAGAATACTTACTTTTTTTGCAGTTTTCATATAAAATAGAAATAGAAAAGGGTCATTGATATTAAAAGCATTTGGAACAGGCTCAAAATGTAGAGAAATTTTGCTTTATTGAAAAGGTGTCCAAACAGCTTTCCTTAGTGTTCATGGGTAAGAAGAGAATACCAGCTCTTAATAATATTTGAGATCATTAGCACCATAAATGGATATAGGTTTCTCATTTTTAAAGATAAGGGTGGTCATGTAAGTAGTTCAACAAAGTATTGCATTTTTTAGTACACAGGCTGACCATAAAAAAAAACTACTTGCATGAGCCAACTAAATCACATAAGACAACTTCTTTAACATGTTTTTATCAAATTCATGACCAACAATGCAAATGATCATGACAGATAGCACCTTTGGAGAGAAAAGCTAAAAGATGCTCATATTATTGCTTTTTTAAAGTACAGCTAGTGCAATAGGGGGTTGTTTTGTTTTGTGTTTTTGTTTTTTATACAGTGAACAGATTGCAACATCTTACAAATCACAACTCTAGCTCTAAGTCTCTCTTGCAAATATACAGCAAACCACAACATTCAGTTACCCAACCAAAATAGCTGACATCAGCTATAAAGTGTCATCCTGACAGTTTTGCAAGATAAAAGTCAACTCTTGCTAATTGTGAACAATTTATGTAAAAATGAGGCCCAGTTTGCAAACGTTGGTGGAAACTACCACACAAAAGGTCTTTAAGTATTATCATTTGTTATTGCAGCATTATGCTGTGCAGTGTCTGCAGAACTGGACCCTAAAGCCATACACTGCCATTTATTAACTCCTTATCGTGCACGCATTACAGCATTCCTGTATTACCAGGTAGCGTTCCTCAGCAGCCAACAGCTTTTCTTGCCTAATTTTTCCAAGGTTAGATATACAGCTCCAACCTACGTGCAGAGCTACAGATTCAACCTAGGAGAAATCATGCAAGAAAAGCTGTCAGCCAATGAGTATGAAACCATGTTGCAGTTAAAAGCAAGGTCCAGCAGTGTTTTTACAGAAGTCTTTACAGTTCTCAAAGTCACATGGGAAGCACGAGAACATCTGCCATCAGACCATTATTTCTGCTTTTACTTTCAGGTTCCTTGGTATGACCCTGATCTCATGAAGCTGCCAGAACTCATCTTTTCCGCATCTCACAATGCTCTCCTTAATCAGGAAAATAAACACAAACACACTGAACATTCAAAGAGCAAGAACTGATTCCTGGGGGAAGTGGGGGGAAAGGGAAGTATGTCCTAGCATGTTAGGTTTTGTACTTAAAAATAGTTTCAAGTCTCAAATTGTGCAAAGATGTGTCTGACAAGAATGCCTTTTGGTTTCAGAGTTAATTATGGAGTCTTCTCAAATGTAAATCCTACTCTTCTGTATTGAGCCATTTAGAAGAGGAAGACATAGTGAGACAGGAGCCCAAATCAGCACAGGCTTAAGTGTAAGCAGCATTTTGAGTGGCAACAAATTATGAAAAAAGTGGAATGAAAACTCAGTTTTTACAGAAATAAAGCAGTGATAACAAGTTACTCAAAATGTAAGAGGGGTTGGAGTTTAGTAGTATTATTCATCCACAAACACTTCAGTGGTAGAGATAAAAGTAAGCAGGGAGATAAATTTCTTCTTGATATTCTCAGCACTCCTGTCATCTCTAATGAAAAAAAAACCAGTAATTTATAAAGCAAACAGATGCACTCGTTTTAAATGCAACTCACATGCTTGAAGTAACCCCAAATTTTATGTTCCCTTGAATTAGAACACAGGTCTTCAATGACCGGTTTTACCGAGGAGATCTGCCTTTTCAGCCCCTTCCATACTTTTCTGATTTGTAAGTGACCTTCACTACACTTTTTAGCTATTGCCACCTTTGGTACTGTGCTCTCAGTCTTAAAGGAGCTCAAAATGACAAGCAAAGGTGGCTCACAGCCTACTATGTAAGTACAACCTAGTTTACCTTCCCAGAGAAGCCTCTGTGTACTGAATCCAATGCTGCACATGCCACAGGGGCCCCTCTCTGCACACATATGCCTGCACAATGCCTGGGTGCCCAACTGCTCAAGATGCTTTTACTTCAGACTAGTTTGACTGCTTCTTGTTTTAATTAAAGAAAAAAAAAAACCTCAACAAAACCAAAAGTCAAATATATTTCAGCAAAGTTACTTTGTGAAAGCTCATCTCAACTGGCACAAGTGAGATTCTTCTGTAGTAATTCTTTGCAGTGTCACAAATGCTAACATCCTAAAAACCTTGCTATGCTCAGGGCAAATGCAAGAACTGACATTATTATAGAGGCACAGCTTGAAAGAGTATTTCTCCTAGAAGAAACCCATGCATAGATTCTTAAAAACATCTTAGGCACTGTATACAATGGATCTACATTTTTTTCCATTGACATGTAGCAGAACTAAAACCAGTTACGTTTAACCATAGAGCAAGCAAAGGACAAAAACACTCACTCCTCATCTAGGGAAAGGACTGGGCCAACCACTACAGAACCATCTGAAAAAGTGTGAACACTAAATAGTATAATACAGCATCTTTTTACAACTAAAGTACAGATAAGGCTGCATGTAGCATGCAGTCAAAATAATTTTAGTTCAAAAGTCACACACCGCTCCTTGCAGCAAGAGCTGCTTCGCTCCTTTCTCCTAGCTAGTTTGCATCTGAAAGGTTAGATCACAGCAAAGAGCCACAGAAAACAAACTGCTAACTATTTGCTAAACTCCAAGTCTTTTGTAATTAAACCATTTTCACTGAAAACAATTCAAACCTTCCTGAGTTTTTAATTTACATTAGGAGAGAAGGAATCTTCAACACCAGTATTTTAGATACACATTAGAGACTGCCCAGTATTGGTACTCCATCTTAAAACATCATTCAGGCATTCTGAGTGTTTTGTTAGAAAAGATGAGTTCAGAACTAGAACGTTTCCCTACAATAAATAGGTTACTTGTATCCAGCTTGACATTCTCATGTGCTACTTTCTACATTAATAAGACTTAATCATACGCTTAAATCCACGGAAACTTAAGCCAACTAGAAAAAGCTTCAGTACGTTTTAAGCATTGCAGCACTTTGTTCTTGTTTTAGAAGCTATCAGTGAGAGCTTGAAGGAACAACTCATAAAAAATTGCTGATTATATTTAAGTATTTTAAAATCTCCAAGCATCTCTCAGAGTTGGGTTTTACTTTTATACTCTAAGTTATGGATGAGAAGCAGGACAGATACACAGCTGTACTGCAGAATGAAGCGCTTAACGCTGTCTGTTTCCTTAATGGCTTTTTTCCCCCCTGCACTATTACACAAAAACCAATTTATTTCTACATTACTTAGAAGTTAGGTGTAGTTTTAGCTCAATTTCATGTAAAAAGCAATATACAAGCACCATCTACTTCTGTGTTTTCATCTGTCTTCCTTTCTCTTGTAAATACTAGAGCAAAAGCCTTTGTCCTGTTTCACAGCACTTCTGGGAAGCATAATAAAGTAGCATATGAAGGCTTACTTACAAGCAAAATTACATCACTGGCATGCTAGGTTATTTTTCTCATGTGCACTTAAGCAGCAACACTTGAAAGGAGCCCAACAGAAGTATTTAAGATCCCTTTCCTCAGTAACTGAATTTAAATGTTGATTTTTTACAGTGCCTTGTACAGAACACTTCAATTCAGAAGTGTTCAACCTTAGAGTATCACTCTAATTTTATGTGTTCAGAGAAGAGTTCTGGGTAAGCCCAAAACATGAGTATTGTAAAAATATCAAGATGACAATGGAGCTTTATAGCTGCTAAGTCTGCTAGTAAGGAAATATGGTTTCAAGTACACCTGATAGATTGAACATGTTTTCAAAATTACCCCATGAATCTTTAGGATTCAGGGTTTGTAAGTTTAAAAAAAAAAAAAAACAAACAAAACAAAGAGCTATGGAAAAGTTCATTTAAAGTAAATGGAAAGGCTTCACTTTGCACTGCATGCAGTTTATGGACCTGTCTCTAAAACTGTAAATCATACTTCCCACCTACTGAAATAACGAATTCAGGTCAGTACCAAACAACTTACGATAAACTGTCTAGCCAGATACTAATGATGGGAGAAAGCCACACCTTGAATAGATTCCGATTTAAGACACTGGTAAGTGGATTTGCAATAATCCAATTAAGAGACTGCTCTCTCATATCTTACAGGACTTCCTAGTTCTGTCTCTGTTACTGAGCTTTATTTCTCTATTCACATGAAGGTAGTGCATCTTAGCATATACAGTCTTGATATTTTTTTTAGTTTCCTTCTCTCTCGCCTTTTTTTTTTTTTTAAGGAGGGAAGCAAATGCAGTACTTGAGTTCATAGCAACGTTTAGCACAGCTGTTTTTGCTACTACCCCACCTGTAGTAAGAAAACTGTCACGAAGGATGACTAATACATAGTACCACTTATGACCACATGGGAGTGCTAAGCACGTACCAGAAACAAGTGTCCATTTACAGTGGTTTCAAGTATATGTTAATAATTTCTGGCACTAAAATTAAGCATCTATAGCATGACTACTTAGCAGCACATTTCTTTAAATCCTCAAGTTAACCTGTTACATCCAAGTTCAAATTTAGATTAGGCATTTAACAAAGCTTGTTTCATAGACACAAAGCACCATCAGCAACTAAGTTATACTGATATGCAAGGTGTACAAGTGTGGAGTTTACTTGGTTTTGGTTTCTTTTTTTGAAGTGTCTGGAAAGTTCAACATGTAAATGCTCTTCAGGAGAGAGAAGGAGCATGTTATAGTCACAGGACAGGTGCAGCTCATGTGACACCTGCAAGAAATATTGTAACTAGCAAAAAATAAGTAGTGACATACTGCAAAACATTGGGCATATACAGTCCAAATAATGCACTAATAATTTGATTGTAGGCTTAAGTGAAGTTCAAGTTTCTCCTGTTCTTTTTACCTGCTACAATCTTTTTCCTCTTAGGATGAAAATATATTTTCAGCTTCATGGTATTAATACACAATGATCACCAAGATCTTAAAATTAGTAATTTTCACATAGCAGTTGTGGTTTGTATTGGATAAACTACTACAGTAGTAAGAATCAGCATATATGATTACTTACCCATTTCATCCCGTTACATATAGGCCTAAAGAATCTTCAAATACAACTATAACATTCAAGTTTGCAAAAGCAATTAAAAGCTATTGAGAGTAGAGAACCGGTGCTTTCTGCTAATGAAACACACACACACCCCCCCTTCTGAGGGCTTGGATACAATAGAGAAATATTAAGCTCTTACAGAAGGGCTGAGCCAGAACAGGAATCTCATATTTTAAGCTAGAGCTACTCAAAAACTTTCCTTTCGTATTACAATAGAAGTTTCTATCAAATTCAGCACTATAATGAAAGCTCACATGGCCCCATAGAAACAGAGCCTTTACTTAGTTCTATTGCATCACTTTCACATTTTTTTCCTTCCAGAAATAGAAGTATTAAAAAACCCAAACACCTCATCTTGCATGAAGTCTATTTTGCAGATATATTACAGAAATCCCACTGAGACATGATGGTTGTTATGCAATTAGCTATCTAGACTATCAAAGTATTTATTTTACAGCCACCAGATGAAAACCACTGTTTAAGCTCCTCCTATAAGGCTTCTCATCATGTTAATTTTCCAGGCATGGTTACCAATAATGAAATCCATTCGTAAATCCTAAAAGACAGTATTACTACAAGTGGCTTAACATGACTGTATTTAAGATATCACAAAGCTTAGATTTCATCTTTAAAAAATTATGTTCTATGAAGTAGTATTGATATAACAAGTATCTTGGGAGATCTACTGACTGACACTGAACAGACTCATTTATGTGATAGAGAAAAAGGACTCATAAGTGTTTTGATATTGACTTTTTAGCTGTTCAAAGTCTGCTAGGAGCAAGCGAATGGAAGCATAGTTATGCCCCTACACACACAACTTCAGGGGTATGTTATCAGTCTACTAAATTCATTTTAAATAACAAAACCAAACATCAGCAGAACTTCTTTCTTAGCTAAGTTTTACCAAGGACGTAAGGAACATTGTTTATTGTATTATTTTGATAATGCACAAAAATACTCATGTACAACAAGAGCAATGATCCCCTTAGCTGAAAAAAAATTCATATTTTAATACTATTTCATTTTATAACTTTAACTGGACTTTTTAAAAGGAAGTTGTCATAATTTAAATTGTGTTCACACTTGTCAGTCAATTCAAGACATTCTTAAAATTAAGCAGCATTTCCTTTATATTAGTATCACCTCAACACTTGGTGCAGTTTTATTTTTGCATCAGGTTTTACTGAAGACTGGGAAACAATACTGAGTTAACTGCAGAAGTTATTCCAGAATAAAAATGGTTAAACAGAGTATGCTAATTTTCTACTCTGATTACGCAACAATACAAAACATAAACCAACAAGAACCTGGTAACTGTTAATTTGTGGTTTTGTTACATGTTTACCCCATGGTAATTTCCTCCTTTCTCAGCCAATTTGTTTAAGCAAACATTTTAATAGGACTGAAACCCTGGGAAAAAAGAAATCTACATGTGAGTCCTAGAACAGTGTATTTTAATGTGAAATGGGTTTTGGTTATAATTGAAGAAATGCTGCTGTTATAGGTATTTACCTTGGCACCTTTTTGTTTGGTGGGTTTTTCTTTTAAAGTAAAGTCACAGACATATGTGCCAACAGGTAAAAAAAAAAAAGTCCAATGCAGAACTATGGCTCCCAAGCAAACTTGCTACACAGCTTCAGCAAGAGATAGCTACTAAAATTAAGAATGAAATTTTAAAGGTAGCCTCATTTTGGACCTGGCCTTGCATTCCTCAAGCAGGTGTGAGCTGTGGGACTTTCACCTGCATCAAGAACTCTGTGATCACTGTTCCCAGTAAATAACTTCATTTAATGTGTGCTTTTGTGTGTATATGCATGTACATACACTGACAGGCACTGTATAGCTATATACACAAGGCCAACTGTAATTAAAGATTCAGACTTTGAAACTGTGTTCCTTATTAAAAATAACATTTTAGGCTCCTTGAGCTCTGATGTTAGCAGCTATTTCTAATTAGCAAAGTCATCAGGTAGCACAACAGTTTAAATATAAAATTACTAATAAAAATGTAAAAATTGGTATATAGTAGAATTTAGGGAGTTAATAGTGGTAAGCAATATTTTAGGGTCATAAGATATTCATACCCACAGTGTGTAAAAAAAAGTCAGACTCGCTTCCAGCTGTACTAGTCATGCAAAGGCCTTACCTTCATTGGCAAGAATAATGCAACAAACCACTTCCCACAATTGTGTTATTTTTTATATACCTCGATACGCCAATATCGTGCCTTTACAATTGAGCATGTTTTTGCCCTTATGCACTCCAGAACTCTGAGGATGAGACTTTTGGGTGCTTCTGTGGCTGAGTGATAGTTAGTAATGGAAGTGTTACTGTAGTCTTTGGCACCTCTATCTCATTAGTAAAGCAAAGTCCTGCTCCATTTTTTTTTCTTTAATAAAAAAATCCCATCAGTGGTGCATTTCATTAGCACTGAGTAGAATAGGTCTGTACAGCCTGATGATAGGAAAACATCTGAAATGGCAATATGTGTCTATAATTGTCTCTTCAATCAATTGCACAGAAGCTTGGTCCACTTCTTCAGTTACAGTATAGTCCTCTTAAGAACTTTGGTTACAGCATTAATGTTTTGGTAAAAAATAAAAAACAAAAGAAAACAAAACCACAGAGCAGATGCTTTCCTTGTTTCTTCAGGTAGATTTTTCATTGTCCTCTCCTGTCTTCTGAACCCGTGAATACTTTTTGCATGAAGATTTGAAGCAGCTGGGAGGCCAAGATATCGGCCAGGAAAAGCTGCAAGGAACAGAGCCTTGCACATTCTTCTCAAAGAAATAAAATATTGGATACCACCATGCTCGAGAGAGAAAATTCGTCTGCGAAGAAACCTTTAAAGTCTGTATTGGTACAAGCAGATAAAGAGGAAAAGGAAACAGACAGTCAGTTTAGAGCATTATAATCAATTATATTGAGTCAAGACAACTACAGAAATGCATTTCTGCAAAGACAATGAGCATTTAGCCTAGAAAACACAGAATTGAGATAATGCATAGATCATAGTCCAAATGCATATGACCAAGTGAGCATCTTTAACAAAATGGGATGCTTTGTTGCTGTACAAAATCTGGGGATACAAAGCACCCAAGTCTCTTTGAATATGAGTGCTTCCAGGCATGTCATGTTTCCATTGATGACTAACAGTTGAAAATTGGATTTAACTGGCTTGAGAGCTATGCTTCTACTTGAAAATGTTGTTTAAAGAACTGCAGCAGATACCTTCTGAAACAATATACTTTTAATGACATTTACAGAAGAACTGTCACTAGAATTTTAGGATTGTCTAGGTCATTTCAGTTGGCCACAAATTTTATTACTAAACTACTGATTATTCATAAGCTGAGACAAACAAGGGCTATTTTGCACACCAACTACAGCAATAAAACCTCAAAGTTCAAAAAAAGTTTTAAAGACAAATTGTTATTATTTACTTAAACACTAAAGTGAAATTCGTTGCCCATTCTGTTTGAACCTCAATATGGAACATCTATTTTCATTTAGAAATTAAAATCTTAGACCTTTGGGCAACCTTAACAAATGCCGGCTATACATTGATTCTAAAGGTATTTGCCACTCACCTTCTCATTAGCCATTGAGTGGTACCACCAAAAGAGCCGTGTGGTGATATAGTAAGCAATGATGACATCTACGGTATAGTGTTCATGAGCAACAAGGATACAAATGATACCAGCAGCACTCATTAGCCAGCAAATCAAGTGATACCACCAGAAATGACGTGGTGAATCTGTGAAACAGGGAGGTGATGGGAAAAAACACACCAAAAAAGACATTCATTATTATAGCAATCCACAAAAGGAAGGGGAAAAGAAAAGTGATTTAAGGTTACTAAATGTGAAAACATAACTCCTATCACACTGGTACAAAACCCCTGCTTTGACACAGAAAACAATACAGATTATACAAGCTTAGTGAGGTGTGTTCTTATTTTGTAAAACGATCCCAAGATAAGCCTGCAGTTATACAGCACCACCCATTTTCTAGTCAAAAATAATTTTTCCAGGTAAGTCCCTTCTAGGATATGGGGTGCAGAGCAATAGACAGAATTGAGGCAAAACATACACTTTGGTAATTTTGCTTGAATCTTCCCTCTTCTTACAATCTATGCTCAAGTAAATTCAAGTGCCTAGAATTGATACAACCTGAGCAGAGATCAGATTAAACAGGAAATGACACTCTTATTTTAATTCTTAGGTTTTAAATACTTTGCATGAAGCCTCAGTTCTGTGAAACAGAATACTCTGTACGCGGAAGGACAGTATGTGAATTTATACCCTTTAATAAAAGATTTAACAAATTGGAGTGAATCTGTCCTTCAAAACACATTTAAGCCACTTCAGCGGAAAAGTTCCCTTTCCCTTCTTTCCCCATTGAAAAATGCCTCGGGTGTCCCAGTGACCATTCATAACTTCTGACAGACTAACTGGCTTCATTTCACTCACAGGGGGAGGTTTTGGCACCCCTTGCCTTGGGGGGCAATAGTCAGCCTTGACTTTCACACAGTATCAGCAAAAAAGTTACTGATCTCAACAAGCTTACCCAGCAGTAGTTTGAGAGGCCTGGGCAATATAATAATAATAAAAGAAAGGAAGATAAGAAGCCAAGTAATCTCAAGAAGTTGATGGAAATACCACAAAGCAAGACAGACATATTAAAGCTAAAAATACAGCTATTCTGGTAAAAAAGGTGGACTGCAGAGGAATAAGTGGAAAAAGTGGCAGATTATGAAAGGAAGAACAGAGCAAAAACTCCACTACGTGAGAAATAATAAAATCCTCAGAATGCATCTTACACTGAAGGCATGTTATCAAAAGAGCAGAAAAGAATACCATAAGCAGCCTCTAATTCAGAACAATTATAGGGCTTATGCCCTTGTTCAGATAGCATTTTGCTAATTGCATGGGAGGCAGAAAAAGGAAATCTATTAATTTCTCATTTATAGAGCACAACTCCTCTGAAATATATGCCTAACAATTAGGCAGCAGTCAAAGGGCTTATTACAAGAATTTTTATGATACAATTTCTCCAACCCCTTACAATACAAGTACAGGAATAAAACTAGTTCACGAACTATTGGGTTGTCTGCATCTTTCCTGATACAAAAAAATAAGTATGCGAACAGCATTACGATGCAATATAACATACACGAAACAAGGTAAACAATCAATCTATTATTAGGCTATTTTCCTAATATTGTTCTGGCAATTTTGATGAGTTACATATGCCATTCCCTCAGTAACATTCACTTCCCAAGAAACACCTAGGCCTAAAAATCAGCATCTTAAATCACTGTTTGAAGAAGGATGTCTCACATCTGCAGATTCAGAGTTTATCACATTAAATGGGCCTTTTTATAGGCAGGTTTTTGGTTAAGGCAGAATGTAGCACTACAACACCTCATTCCTTCAACATTTTACTAAAAGGAAGGCATCCAACTAGTGCTGGTTAGTCTTATCTTTGTTTCAGTGAGAACTATATTCTCATGAGCCAAGATAGCATTTGCATAGTTTGGAATACAACAGTAGGGGAGGACAATCCAATTCCAAACATGTGAACTGAAAAGGGAACTCCCCACTACACATTCAGGAGCAGCCAAGTTCTCAGGACAGAAGCACTGCTTACCACATCTCAGATTTAGAAGGTGGTGCTCAGTTCTCCAACACTTCAATGGCTGCTGTGTGTGCAGCACCAATAGAGATTTTCCTCCCATGCTCCATAGCAATATAAAGCAAAGGGGGGAAACCATAACTACCTTCTGTAAGCTTGCCAAATTCTTATCAGCTACAAGAAGCATTACACAGGAGACTGTAGAAGAAGACATCCAAAGAGCATGAACCAACTTTTCACTGTTTGCAGTAACTAATGTACAGCACAGCTGAGAAAAGTAACTTGGCTTCCAGAGGCAGTATAAGCATGCAACAGTGCTGCTTTCAAGCCACAAAATTCCTTAAAGCCTAACATAGATCAGCTAACCTGCAGAGGTAGTATGCATTATCAACTACAGGGTGTTTTATCCAAAATTTGAATAACCTGTCCATCAATGATGAAAAGCTCTTGCTTTAATCAACCAGTAAACACTTACATAAAGATAGAGGCAACATGTTTAGCCACATTAAGCCCTTAATTAAAGCCCACACAACATTTAGTCAGCCTCATCTCTACCCCTGGAATGGTAATGAACAGCTCCTCCTTGAGGCCATCACTACACATGTAGAAGATAAGAAGGTGATCAGGAGTAGTCAGCGTGGATTCACCGTAGGGAAATCATGCTTAACCATGATTGCCTTTTACATTGGGACATCAGTTTGGATAGATAAGGGGAGAGCATTGGATGTTGTCTGTGTGGACTTGAGCAAGCATTTTGACACTGTCTCCCAAGATGTCCTCACAGGCAAGGCTGGGCAAGTAGACAGTGAAATGTATTGAGAATTGGCTGAAGGGCAGGGCTCAGAGTTTTTACCAGTGGCATGGAGTCTAGTTCAACCCAAGGGTTGATACTGGGCCCGGTATTATTCAACTTATTCATCAATAACTTGGATGAAGGGATAGAGTGCATCCTCCGCAAGTCTGCTGAGGATACAAAGCTGGGAGGAGTGGCCAATACCCCAGAGTGCTGCATAGACTTCCAGAAGGATCTCACACACTGGGGAATGGGCAGAGCAGAACCTTTTGAAATTTAGCGAAGACCAGTGCAGGGTCCTGTACCTGGGAAAGAAGAACCTGGTGTACCAGTACAGGTTTGGGGTCAACCTGCTGGAAAGCAGATCTGCAGAGAAGTACCTGGGAGTCCTGGTGGACAACAGGCTTTCCATGAGTCAGCAGTGTGCCCTTGTGGCCAAGAAGCACGGGGGGGTATCCTGAGGTGCAGTAGGAAAAGCATTGCCAGCGGGTCAAGGGAGGTGATCCTGCCGCTTTACTTGCCCTAGTGAGGCCACATCTAGAGTTCTGAGCTTCCCAGTACAAAACAGATGTAGAACAAGTCCAGTGGAGGGCTAGAAGGATTACTGGGATACTTGAGCACCTCTGTTAGGAGGGAAAACTGGGGGAGATGGGTCTGTTTAGACTGAAGAAGGGAAGTTTAATAGGGGGCCTGATGAATGTCTGTGAGTATCTGAAGGCAGGGTGTCAAGAGGATGGAGCCAGGCTGTTCTCAGTGGTGCCAAGCAAAAGGACAAGAGGCAACAGGCAGAAACTGATGCACAGGAAGTTCCACCTGAATGTAGGGAAGAACTTCCATACTTCACCAGTACACAGGTGACTGTGCACTGGAACAGGCTGCCCAGAGATGTTGTGGAGTCTCTCTCCATATTCAAGATACTCAAGAACTGCCTGGATGCAATCCTCTGCTATGTAGTCTAAAATGACCCTGCTTGAGCAAGGAGGTCAGGCTGGAGGACCTCCAGTAGTCTCTTCCAATCTTAACCTATGATTTTACTACACCCATGTTCCATTTCCAGTCAGAATCATGATTTGTATTTCAAACCCATACACATACAGTCTGTTTACAACTGACAAGTAATTTTTGGAGGGCAGTAGTTTTACATCCACGTTACCACGTGCCTTCCCAGAAGAATTTGAACAAAAGCACTGAAACACAGCAAAAGAGTACTTACACTCTTTGATGAACAGGTAGACCAGCGTTAATACTACAGTGTGTCCACTGAACAAGAAGTCTCCACACAGAATGTGTGATCCAGTTATGGATAGACCACCACCAGAAATCAGTCGCAGGATTCTCTGAACCTTTGCCTGAGAATCTCCATTCAACTAGAACACCAGAAACAAAAGCACAAAGGAAAGGTTAAGATATACCATGACCTGACTAAACTTCTTGTTAAATACATAAGAAGTCAGGGAGACAGAGAGAGAAGGATATAATTATCTCCATTTTCTTTATCTTATTTTACGTATTCTTAAATAAGCATGCATATCATAGTTGACAGATGATAAAGCTTAGTTTGATAACACTAGCATTCTGTCTATGCTTTCCCAGGCTATTTTGAAATATGTCTTGTATGAGAATGAGATGCAGAATATATTGAAAAGGTAAACACTAAGAATTTGTAAAGTCAGACCCCATGACAGCAGTCCACAAAATGGATAAAACCCATTCGAAACCACTACAACCCTGCATGATACTTCTGTCATTCTGTTCAGAGCTGAACAATGTTTCCACAGAGCAAAAACCTGAAACTTGCTTAATTTTAGATTTGTTTACAAAATCAGTGAGACTTACTAACATTTAGAGGATGTGTGGTTTTTTAAACATGCAATTGGATCAGCTTTCAATTTTTCACAGAGACTAGGCAAACTTAGTTTCACCCAGATGTTTAAATATTAACTCTAGAAAAAAAAAGATAACTGAGTTTTCCATAACCATAAAAGTATTCACATGAGACCAAAAAAAAAAAAACCTAAGAGCTATCAAGATTTTTCCAGAGTTCAAGTAATTCATCCTGGTTTAATGCTAGCAAAATGCACTTTCAGCAGAGACATTTAAGTCTTCCTTTGCTTACCTCTTCTCACTCCTCAATACACAATCTACTACACAAAGTCATTCCCCAAGCTATTAGAACAACAGTCTTTACAATAGTGGTATGTAAAAGTTTTCAGATACTGATTCATGAGAGAGACAGTTCATCCACTATGTGCTTAAGTTGTTTCAATGTGAAAGAGAACAGACATGATGCTGTACTGCAAGACTGATGAGATCCTGCTCAAGAGGTGACAAATTTATCCCCCCGGTAAACTGGCAATACTTTTCTTTCATCCACAGCCAACGTAACCCACTTTGTTCCAAGGCAATCATAAGACTACATCTTTTTATTAGTAACCTAAAATGGCAATAAACAACTCCGTTGCGTCACCACTTAACTACAGTGCCATCAAGTTTTTAAAAAAGTATTTTAAAAATATTAGCACATCCATGTTTCTATATGTATCGGTTTATTTAGGCAGTTGAACTTGTTTTAGTCACATTTCTATACATTTTGCAAGTTGGAAGAAGAGATAAGCAGTTGATTCCAGGTATTGCAACAGCTCTTGACCAAACAGTGTGAGAAACAAGACAAAGCATATAACTGTGGGTTTTTACAGGGATACAGCAACACAAGCTTGTATATAAGCCTATAAGTTACAATATTGACCTTAGGTATCCTAGTATATAAGAAAAGAATATTGCTGTATTATTAAGAGTGATTAGCTTGAGCCTCAGACTAGCAGTGCTATTTCAACATAGGTACTCATTAAAGCATCTTAACTGCAACAACTTGAGGCTCTTTCTGTATCACACAACTTCTGATTTATCATCAGCTAGGTTTCTGAAGACATCAGCTAAAAGTAATTTGTGTTATTTAATAACACCTGAAACATTACTTTCCATTTGCTCTAAGGAACCAAAAAGACTCAGGCAGAGACTAAGGCAAGAATTAAGGAGCAAAGGCTCTTACCTTTGGTGCACACTGAAAATGCATCCCAGGCACAGGTAAGGTGGTAACATACATAGTAATACAGCGGTACAGATACAAAGTTCCTATTATGAAAAAGAACCTGCGTCCCACTATTGATCTGAAAGTAAGGGAAGAGGGGGAAAAAGACTGAATATAAAGTTCACATACAGAACACACATAACAGTCAGGTAGCTCCAGCTTTATTAGATAGCTAAATTCCTAGAATGAAATAGCAGCTCCATCCCCAGCATTTCACCATGCACTTCTCTAAATCAAACACTAAAAAGTCCTTCTTCAAGTTTTAGTCATGCTAGCTCTTAATAGCACAGAGTTCCCACCTATATCTGATGTGGTCTCACTGTAACATGTGCAATCAGGATCAGTTTTCCTCAACTCTGTGATGTTTTCTTCATAGTCCCATATTATAACCATATTCTTGACTTACATATTTATAGTTTAAGGAAATGCAGACAAAGGAAGAAGCTTCTAGGCTAGCTGTAGAGGACAGTGGGTTCTTCCTCATATTTGGAAGAGTTTTATATCATCACAGTGTCCTCCATTTAAACGTCCCCATGTCCGTAAACTTTGAAAAGCCCAATCTCAAATAAGTTTGACTAGTACAAATAGGTGTCAGAAATTCAGAATTAAACATTATTCAATAATCAGGAAACCTGTGTTTCGATATCCAGCATGGACACTGGAACATTTTGTAAACAAGTCGCCCCTTTGTCACTCTCCCATCAGCCCTCTTCTATACTGTTAGAGATTTTACCATAAAATTCCTTCTACCCAAAACAAACAATGAAAACCAACATTCTGAGAACATACAGCAGAGAAAAAATACAGCTAACTTACTTGTATCTAAGAAACAACCACTGGCATATCCATAATCCAAGTAGTATCATTCCGTTTATTTCTGATACAGAAAAAGCCCATTTCACACGATCAATGTAATCAAAAAATTTGTCAGGCAAGGGAGGGCTTAGCTCCTTTGGAGGTACTCTCTCATGGACCACAGTGATCATGACAGTTGTTAGAATCAAGTTGAAGAGAGCATAGACAAAGGCAATGCCCGTTTTCCACCACTCCAGAGGAAATTTGTTTCTAGCCTCAGCAGGCATAGAAATCTGGATATAATCAGGGTATTTCTTTGCTGTTTTCCGTAAGCCATTAGACAAGCCCTTTGGTTTGTTAGTACCATTTTTGTTTTCTTCACTGACTGAGAGAGTAGGTCGTGAATAGCCATTAGAAGTGTCACCCGTTTGACCCTCCATATGCTCTTCAAGCTTTGCTGTCTCAATGGTATTCATTTCCAAGCTGTAAGGTGAAGTCAGGTTTATCAGTGACCAGTTTCTGGGCTCTCTGAAGTGTTATTCCTTAAAGTCCAAGGTTCTTGTTCCTAGATGATTTCTGACTTCTGTAGAACTAAAGTGTGTCCATTGTGCTTTCAAAGGAAGTCGTGAAGACAAATCTTTCCTCTAGAGCTGAATAATCTGAAAACCAAAACAAAACAGATGGACCTTCAGAAGTAGTAATGTGACAGTGAATAAAATCTTATCCTTAGAAAAAGCATTTTCAAGTACTTAAGTTCCATCCAAGTCTACTTTCATATACAGTCAAAAGGCAAAGACAGATGGTAACTATGACATAATTCAAGCTCATTCCTACCAAGTAACTTGATAAATCTCCAATCAGTTTAAGAACTACAAAAAAAAAAAAGCCTAAACTGGTTTTAAAGAACAAGATCCAGAGACCTGAATGACCACAACAGCACTTGCTTTATCAGTTGTCAGAATTCAGGCTAATCCATGTTTGTAGCAACACTGAATTTTACTGTGTGGGGGTATTCCATGCAAAATATCCTGAGTTTGACAATAGCATTGCTACACATATTAATATGGTTTGTCCATACAGATGAGACAATCTCATAAGTTCAGGTGATACAGCAAAAAACAGAAGGGCACCACAGATTTTGATTTTGTAAGGCATAAAGTAATTTAGATTCATTTAGAAAATCTACTCAATTGATAGCTCCATTAAATTTTAATGGATCTAAATGAGTATTTCAACCAAGTAAAAACCATGTTTAGACAGCTACTGTAACACCCACTAAATAACATCTGAAACTTCAGAGAACTGAGAAATACACCTCTGGATTAGATTCTTAGTTATGGTACCCTATATGTAGAAGAGGCCACAAATGAATCCGTGTTTGTTCTTTAGCTACTTTAAAAAAACTAAATCCATTCAGAAAATTTTTTAAAAACAAATGGCACGACTTATTACTGCTCAGGATTTAAGGCTACATTTGTTAACTCAGTAAAATCTCATTAGATTAAAAAAAACCCCCACAACATTTTCTACAGAGAGAAAAGGATGCAGTTCAGCTCTACACTGCTCTAGTCAAAATAAAGGCCACTCTCCCCATCTCTGAAGTTCTGTAAAACCACTCACTCATCACAGATGTATCTTTTCCTACTCTGTTCAGCTCCTATGACAAAAGTGGTATTACCACGTACAAAGTGTTCCCTATCTACCAGTAAATTGTAATTCTTTTTTAGTGGTTCCTCTAAGAGAAGTTAGACTTCTATCTAGTTAGACTGCTATCTCCTCAGGTCTCTGCATGCCAACACAAGCTGCCAGTTTGCCATGCTTTAACTAGAATTAAGTCATCATGATGACAGCTAGATCTGTCAGTCTCCCTAACCATACATCACAGGACTTGGCTTAAGAAAAAACAACCAGTTTAGACTGCCCTTGCTATCAAGAGATCAGTTACTGGGCAGGTTTTTCCTAAAACCAGAACAGCCTGGAAAGTCAAGTGATTGTGTTTTGGTCCCTCCCACCTCATCCCTCCAAACAGAGAAGACACTTAACATGGTCAGCATGCAAATACCGCTGATTTCCTAGCTGCTGCTCTTACCACTGATAGAGAGAAGGGGTAGAAGTTCAGACCCCAAATATGTGAAATTCATACAAATAACACTAAAGTAGCCAAGAAGTATTTCTAAGTTTACCCCTCAGCAGTGTTTCTGAAATGGAATGTCATTAGTCAACCTTTTCAAAATTCCTGATCCACAAGTGTAGGAAAGCTATACACACACAACACACCCAAACAAACATCCAAGAAAGCAAGTGGTGATTTTGGATGCTTTTTTATCCCTCTTAGCAACCATGCTGTGAGCTCTGCATGTCTAAGAAAACGGAACATTTAACCCAGCAGCCAGGCAATGACCTCTGTTTCCTACAACTAAAAATATTCTTTTAGAGCATCTGCAAAAGAAACAGTCTTATTTAAAACTGTGGCAGAACAACATGTTAGCTTTCTCAAGTCCTTTTCTTAACACACTCTTCTATTCCCTCTGTCTACTAGAGTTAAGCACATGACAGAACACTTAAGCAACAGTATATATAAAAAAAATAACCAACCTAACTGCTTACATTTTGTAATGTGACTACCCAGCATTCAGCAGTAAGTCAAGACCCTACTTCTCAACATTATATTACATCTAGCAGGGATCAGCAAAACTTGGTAAGTTTTATATCCTGTGCAGCTGAAACATTATTAGAATTATGCATTTACTGAGAGCATCATAATAAGTAGTAACCTTTGTTATTTCCATCTCTTCCAAAAAAATACCTAACACCACTAGTGACATAAGTAAAAAGAAGATTTTATTTTCAGATGTTTAATGACATGCACGTAAGTCCTAAAGATCAAAAAGCATCTGAAGTACAGATGAACAATAACCTAAGAACCTAAAAAGCAGGGTGGCACTCATGTTTTGATAAAAACTCATTAACTTACTAAGCAAAGCAATTATAGCTACAGCTTGCAGGAAAAAATTGGGTTCCTTCCTGGTACTTTTAAATGGATTGTAAGGCATATTGATCTACCACATCTGATGACTCATCAAGATTATTTCAAGCAGAGTGCACACTGTGGTCAAGTTTGTTTATGTCAGTAGTTCAAAGTGCTACATATCATCTGATCAGTGATCTGTAAGAACATAAGTGCTTCCCTTTACAGTACCTTTTCAGCCTCTTTTTCCTACATTCTAAAAGAAATTAGCAACTCTATTGATGAAAAAGACAAAAACCACTCTGCTTGAAGCTTTCAGTTCCTTACTACCAATCTGACTGGCCAGAGAAGTGATAGATACAAGAGCCCCAACAACCTAATCATCCTCTGTTACTGGCTGTGAGAGGAACTCCCCAGAAGTATAACAGGTTTTCTGCCAAGTTCCCATCCCCAATTCACATATCCATTCACACACCAGTAAGGGGTGTGTTCCTTTTACCTTCATGTTGCCCTTACGTTACTTTAGGTAAAATTCTTTTGTCAAACCTGAAACATTCCCATATCAAAACCAGGAGATGCCCATAAACTGCCTAGTAGAAGAGATGGCCTTAGAATTCTTCAGTTACCACGCAGTTTAGATCTGGCCATCTTGCCAGTGTCTAGGGTCTGAAAATCAAACCAAATTGCTCTAAAATATGGAAGAGCTACTGGGGAAGTCTCAAACTCACACAAAACTGGCCAAGTAACCCAAAAGAATAAATAAAATCCATATAAAGGATACATCCAGGTATTAGGAACAAATTTGCTTTTTGGAGCACCTTCCACACCTTCTAAAAATAGATGTTACCTCATCAAGAAGCAGAGACTCTCGACAAGCAGCTTTACAGCAGAAGCTGTAACTGCCTCAAGGAACAACATATTTCAAAGAAAATCTTAGGAGTAAAAAAGATGCTAAAAGAACAAGGGTCCTAACTTTTTATCCTGAGCTCTTACTTGCTCCCAGGTAAGTAGCTCCTTTAGTTTTCTGCATCCTCATTTGACTCATTCAAAGGAAAATAGTTGACGGCCAGCACAGCTTTGAGACAAGCGTAAGAAAGCATGCCTACATTTGGCTCTTTATGCTAGAACTTAAGAATAACAAGGAGCTTTATTTAGCTTGCTAGTCATCCGATTTTCACATAAAGGTCATTTTCACATAGTTACCTCAGAATATTGGTTTTTCTTAAACAGTATTTGGAGTATTAACATTTCTCAAAATATTTTAATTTCTATAATTCATGAAGGACTGAATAGTCACAATCTGCACAGGTTTTCCAAATAAACAGTTCTTAATCTGCTGTTCCAATATTATTGAACAAGAGTATCCAAAACAGTGAGACTGATCTATTGTGACATTAAGGAAAGCTGTACTTTCACATACAAGATGCTAAAGACTTCTAAGCAGCACCGCTTTTAAGCCTCATTCACTTTTGTTAAGGTTGGCTCCAACATTTGATACAGTTGTAATATATTCTTGTATTTGGTAGCTGCAGAAAAAGGGTCTGTAGATAAAGTACAATTTGAGGTTACATGAGAGAATATTTGAGTATTTTTATTATTTGTATCACAATTGTTGTGAAACAACTGTTAGCTAGCCTATATTTTCTTCAGTCAAAGTTTTAGGACTACCTATGGGACCAGAACTAAAAAAAGAAGTCAGGACACCTCTCTTACCTAGNAATTCCCTGGCATACATCTCAGAACTGAAATGCATACCTTACAATCTCCGCGGAACGCCTATAGGTTAGTAATAAGGAAAAAAAAGATTTAAGATTACTTTTTGTTAATATTCTATGTTCATTTCATTTGCTTGTAATAAAACCGGTCCTTTACTTCTCACACCAGAACTAAAAAAGAAGTCAGGACACCTCTCTTACCTAGACAGCAATGAATAAAAACTTGCTTTTAGGGGTTTCTCTTTAACTTCTATTTTTGAAAGCATTCCAGGTCTCAATTTCTATCGTATCCCTTCTTCCATGCCATATCTAGACCTCACAGGATATAGAATACTGGGAGAAAAAGAGAAACCCAAAACAAAACATCCCACAAAACAAACAAAAAAAACCCCAACCAAAACAAAAAAATCCAAACACACATCACCACCCAAAACCCTCAAAAGACAACTAACTGTTAAACCAGATCTAAGTATATTCAGTATGCAGAAACAGAACTGAGTTTAATAGGTTTCCTTATAATTTCTATTTTCCTACAATAAAAATATTTTCAGAGCTATGTTCATCTTTGAGCTGTACAATTATTTATGCTTACAATATATAAATACCCGGACTTTATCTAAAAGTTACGAGTTTATCTATATTCTGTAATAAGCTGCCAACACATTTTTTGCTCATGTGATGCTAAAGAATTGCAAGATAAAGCTGTATTATAGAAGTACCATTCATTCAAATGCCCGCAGAACTGAGATTATCATCACATTGTCACTTGCAACAAACGTTAACTTCTATAAAGAGCATTAACTACTTACCTTGCACAAAATTCTTTTCAGAAGTAGAAAGAGCAGTTACTCCCTCTACCTCAATAGAGGGATTATGCAGTTCTCTCATTTAGGATTACTAATGTAATGTAATTAGGATTACTAGATGTCTTTTAAGGACTGAATTCCTAAATTTCCCTAATTTTTATTTTCTTTGTTCTGTGGGTATTTTTTTCATTGCTGTAAATTTTAAAGAGGATATTTTTCTAACAGGAGGAGAAAAGCTTCAAGGCTATAGTTTATCTATTTGTGCAAACCAAGTTTTAGAAGTCCTGTGGAATTCTGTTTCTTCATACCTCTTAATAGTAAAAAGCATATCAGCTTTCATTTTCCTAGCAATTCAGTATTTGGTGAGTTCTGCAGCAATGCCAGGTTTCTCAAACAGTATATCCCAAAAAGCACAAGAACCCCTCTCACAGCACCATATTCATATTCATAGTTTGGGCTGAAAGGGGCCTTAAAAGATCATCTAGTACAAACCCTCCTTCCACTAGACTGAGTAATCAAACCCCCATCCAACCTGGCCCCAGTAATTACCTCAGCAAGCACAGAAAAAAAAAAAATCTTTGAGCTCTTTTGTCATTTTGAACACTGCTGAGTTGGTTTGCTTTAATTGCACGAAGGCATCTTCAAACTCTTCAACTGCTTGGTCCTCAGACTCCAAAGGATTGTATTTGGTAATAAAGAGTGTGATGCCCTTTAAAGGTACTTCAAATCTTGATACCACGACAGGTTTAGATTTGTGGTTATCACCTTATCTTTTAAGAACCAAGGTCACAATAGTTGTCAAATGGCAAATATTTGGTATCTTTTAGTGCTATGGTAGCTCATTCTGGAAATAATCCACATGTATGTGGCATAAACAAAGTCAGTTTTATTTGCAGATTAACAGTCTTTTCTAAAACAAAGGCTTTGAGAATGGTCAGTCATCTGTAGAACCAGAGGAATGAACAGAATAATTCAGGTTAGAAGAAATCTCAGGAGGTCTCTGGGCCTCTGGCCAGGACCAGCAATGACTCAGGTTCCTCAGGGCTTCAATCCAGCTGTACTTTTAATGCCTACAAAGATTCACAACCTCCCCAGACAGCCTGTTCTAGTGCAAGGTTGTTCTCTCAGTGAAAGCTGGAGGGTTACTTTTATTATGTGGGGGGGTTGTTCGTTTTTATGGTTAACTCTACTGGGTTTGTATCTACTTCTTATTACAAGTTACAGCCTCTGTATCTCATCTTCCCACCGCTAAGAAGAGCCTGGCCCCGATGTTCCTGATGGCCTCCTTGCAGGTACAAAGGGGATGCTGTCAGGTCCCTCTGGGCCTGCTCTTCAGGCTGAAGCAACCCAGGCTCCCCCAGCCTTCCCTCACAGGGCCCGTGCTCCAGCCCCCTGACCACCCTGACAGTCCCTGTGCTGGCCTTGTTGCCAGTTTATGTTTTTCCTGGATCAAGGACCCAAAATGAGATACTATATTCTAGATACTGCTAAGTAGCTGAGCAGAGAGGATTCCCCATAAATAATGGCTATGCTGCTATGAAATACAGCTCAGGACAGTGTTGGCTGCCTTCACTGTCAATGCACATTGCTCAATCTCTTTTCAACAGAATTGAAAGAAATATTGACCTTTTTCCAACAGCCCAAAGATTCCCTTCTCCACTCCAGAAAAATGAGATTGAGAATAAGTCTTCTTCCAACTTAACACATACTCTCCAAAATATGTGATTTATTCAGTATTTCAGATCTGCACAAAAAAGCCTGATAACCTGAAGGGATACTTAAACTCTAAATCAGCTGCTTTGGAATAAAGGTAAAAAAGGTGCTCTATCACTGCATATTTTATAACATTGCAAAAACCACTGGGTTTCTGACCTTTTTCTATTTGTTAGAAATGACTATTATAAACACTGTACAAAGTGTGGAAGTTACTGTACTACCTCAGTCTCATCAGGCAGAAAAATGCCAAAGAGTGAGAAAATAAACCTCTGGATCAGGCCTTCATGCAGCATGCTGGCACCTCACTGCTAATGGCTTTAATTCTGCTATAGCTTTACAGACACCACTGAAGAGCCACCATCCAAAGCAAGATTCTTCTCATGGAGAGCAAGGCCTCAATATTTGTTAAGAGCCTAGCAGCACATCTGATGCCCCATCTCTCTTCTAGCTGACACAGAAGTTGAGGACACTGGTTGTGAGGTGGGGGGACTCAGCACAGAAGGCAACAATGTTTAGACTGTTTTGTGAAAGTCTCCACCTAGTTACCGAGGGTAAAGGCTGCACTTCTTAATGGAAAGTCAGACCCAGAGATTAGTCACCACTTTCGGTACTGGGCGGTGAGGAACCACAGTGACTAATGTGTGCTTTAAAGTGACTGTGCTACAGCTTATCAGCCATCAGGCACCTAGAAGAGGAAGTTACACATTCTGTAAATTTATGAGTGATACACCCTAAAAACATTTGGGTAATTATTAAGATGATAATGCCTGTTAAAATTTTTTCCCTATGCTACTCCCAAAAAGCAGCAGTGCCAACCCAAAAATAAGGGGTTACATTTATGAGAACGTTCTAGTTATTCCCTGCAGCAAACCCCCTCTTCCTCAAAGTTTATGGTGAGAAGACAGTAATTGCTTAAATCTGCAGAGCATTTTACAATATTAGCAGTAATAAGAAACACATGCACAAGCCAGAGAAAAGCTATTTTAGCTCTGAGCTATACACAGATGCTCATACCTCATAACTCAGTTAAAGAAAGCCCAAACCAGACAGTAGCCCTTGCAAAGCATATGACATTAAAGAGACAACCATTACCTGTAATCCTCATCTAGTGATAGCAGAAAGACCCCACATGAATTCCTAGGATGGGGCATGTTTAAAACTGATTAGTATCATACTGTAAGCTGGTTTCACATATCCCTCAGTTCAACTGGCACAATTACAAGTTGTGGCTCTATGCAGCAGCAACACTTGCCGTGTTCAGAGGCTCAAGCAATGAAAACATCCCCTTTCAGAAACAGTAATATCTACCTACACACACCCTTGTATCAGCATATCCTGATCTAATGTTGGCATAGAGGATAAAACTTTAAAGTTTAGCACATTATAAACTGTCAAAACAGGTGAGGAAAGAATCACTGAATAATTTCTCTCTTCTCCCTAAAAACTCAGTTTTCAGCTTGTTCAACTCTGATGTAGTTGCCTGGAAAGCTTCATGAATATTAGTTTAGAGGGATGACGCAGACATAACACATCATTTATCATTGACAGCGAACACATAGATTAATTAAAACTCATCATGAAACATGATCTGGCCCCTATTTCAGTCTTCCCCTCTACCTTCTTGCCACAACCACTAGTTTGCAAGCACACCCACCACCAAGCAGCAACAGTTAAGGCTTTCATATCACAGTCAGCATATGCAGTCAAACAGGGATGGGAATACACAGACCCCTCTTTCAAGATGTTTGTTTACAGGCTCAGACACCCAAATCTACATCCAGCTCACACACTAGATAGTTCCCTCCCACTTTTCCCCCCTCCCCCAGCTTTTGCTGCCACACTTTCAGAACTAAAATCAGGTAAACTTAATTTTAACAACAAGAAGCTAAGGTTACTGAGCAAATTTTGGCAACTACCACGATCAGTCTACAGATGTTTACATTGGGGGTGAGAACAGCAGCAAAGATACCTTTATTATATACTCTTCAAGCTTCCGTTTTGCAACAATCAAAATTATATCAAGCTTCCTACATGTAACTGGGTTTTTCACAGAAGTTCTATACATCAACTTTAAGCACTACATAGCAAAAAAAAGAAAGGCATCACAACCTAAGCTTCCAGTGCAGTCCCATGGTCTTCCTTAAACTTGTTCAAGTATTCCATTAGCTCAAAATTGTCTATTAATAGAAGAAAATACTTTCCACATTATGCTGACAAGAAAAAACATTTCCTTTTCATAATATTTAATTTGTCAGGGAAGACAGTGTTTAACTTTAAATACTAAACACTTAAGTACTATGCCCTTCAACACTTCCTTCTTCATTTTTGTTTCTGCCACACTGACAAACAGAACACTCCTTTCCTTAGTATAATCACTCCTGCTGCCTGGCACACTATCTCCCCACAACGCAGGGTATCATTGTTAAATAAATTTTCCAAGAAGATAGTAACAATGGGACAGCAGTAGAAGATAATTACAATTATAATCTAAAAATCTGTCTGTAATACCTCAGACATTTTGCTATCTCCATTTCAGCCTCACCCTACAGATCAGAAAGAGAGGACAAGAATACTATTAATGTGTTTTTTACTGTCTCTCACAGAGCTATTATTTACCTATTATTTACTAACTAAACATCTCCAGAATAATTCAAGTCTCTCTTCATTACTCCCTGCTGAACTATAGCCTTTGGTAAGAGCAACTCTGATTGAATACCACTGCAATAATGAAATTCCTTTATGCCAAGCCACTCATGAGACTCAACATAGAGGCTTTCACCATTCATGCCAATGCTTTAATTTATTTTCCTTCCCATTCTCACCTAGTAGTTTGAAAATTTTATTGCTTTCTTTAAAGCTTTTAAGAAGGACATGAAGATCCAAGTTGGTCAGAAAGGATTTAAAGAAGGAAGTCAGTGATGCTTAAATTCCCACTTACTAAATCTGCAAGATTAAAACTATTCTTCAAGAAAACAGCTGAGTAGTATCTTCAGCATTAGTCCTAAAAAGCCATCATCAGATCCTCTCATTGTAACTCTCATTGTAACATCAGAAAACTGCTTTGTAACACCTTATCCATTCACACACAGCATTACTGAAAAGGTTCAAATGAAATTAATTTAATCACTGGAGTTACACTGATCTTATCCTACCAACTGGTAAAACCTGGTGTGAAAGTACTGAGGTTACTCTCCATCTACATAGAATGATTTATACTACACTACATCAAATACCTCAGGTGGCAACTTCCACACCATAAGCTACCTTTTATGCTCAAGGGAGGCTTCCAGTCCTCACTGAGCCTGCTATCTTTAGAAGTACAGGAAAGCAGATGTTCACTCAAATCCATCAAGCCTGAATGCAATGGTGGAAAGACAAGCTGGCAAATCAAACTGCCTGATAAATGGCATTTATATCAGTTGCACAGTGTGCTGCAGCTGAACACTGTTTATTTTCCATTTCTTTGTTTAAGTAACACTACTGTCATTAAATTTTGAGTCGAGTATTTCCACAGTAAAAAAAAACCCAAAAAACCACAAGCTAGAACCCAAGTCTAGTTCCAACCTTTGGGTTAGTGTTCATGAAAAATTTGGGGGCAGAGGAAGAAAATATGTGATCAAACAAGATGTTTCAAAAAGGACATTCAGAAAGAGTTATTTCCAAACGTATTTCATAATTCTTGGTCACATTTTCTTGGGAGGTCCTAAAGCTTATTTTAAAATAAAAAGCATTTAATAAAAATTATTCAAAAAGCATTTCATAGCATTCTTGTGCCATGTCCAGCAGACATCTATAGACAGACTGATTTGGAAAGACAAAGGGAGGACATAAAGAGGTGTCATGTCGACTAGCTGAAATGTGGAAAGACTAACTACAAGGTGACAGATTCTATAAACTGTTCCCCAGTTCAGAACTGCAGCTGACAAACCTGTTTCAGACAAAGTCAGTCTCATCTCTAGACTTACCAAGACCAGTGATGTTGCAAATGTGTGCTAAGTAACCATGGTGTACAGTAACTAGCTGCTGAATAAACTAATTCCATGTGATCAGTTACAAAAGTCTAAGGAGAGAACTAAGAGTTCAACCGGAAAAGAAGAAATTTATCTGAAGTCCCAGAGCAAATCTATTTTTTCCCCGTCCTAGTACTTTAACTTTTAAAAAGTTAAAAAAAACTGTCTTAAAGTCTTTAAATCACAAGGAATGCAAAATGCTCTTCTACAGTAAGATAAACTGTGAATTCTAATTCAATTTCTAAGACCTTTAGGAAGCAGAATGTATGCCCTACAGCAACTATATTATCCCTGAAACTTCTCAGATGAGCTCCATGTCTCAGGCAAGACAAAGACCACACAAGAAACAGGTTTTCTACACAGTAGTGTTAGCATTCCAACAAAGACTAGTAAACAAGTCAGCCCCCAAATCAGGTCCAGCTCTGAGCAAATCTGATTCCCTTTTAAGACAATGCACATTGTGAGCCATAAGTATTAAATACTCAGACGTGTGGGTCATAAACACATAAGTACCACATCTTTTAAGTAAAGGGATCTGCCAAAGCCAAAAATGTTTCTTCTTACATTCCTAAGTTACTAAAGTGTACACTCAAAGTTATATATTCAACTCTAACAGTTCAATTCCAACAGAGTAACTACCTTAGTCTAAAAAGGAATCTGCTTTCCAAAGCTTCCTCATGCCTGACAGTAAGATTTATGAAACAGGTTTAGACAGAATTGACACCTGTTCAACTCTGCTTCTATGCGACAACAGAACAAGCTGGGCTCTCTTATTCTGCAAGGAATCAATCAGGGCAGTCACCGGGAGTGTCCAGGGTAAAAATTTACAGTACAGTTTCTTAAGCATATTCAGAATCAGAACACTGATTATTCATGCACACATATTGAGACACTTTCCAGGAAAAATCTGAGTTGCTATAACCCTCAACACTTGAGCTAATGTGCAGACTTCATAGCAGGCAACTATAAAAAAACAAAACCAACCAATGCCAAAACAAAGAACCCTACCAAAACCAAACCAAAACCAGGAACAGCTTACTGTTCAGTTTAGTCATGTATTTTCATCACAGATACAGAAGGCAGAATAACCTAAGACAAGAGGGTGCTCATACACCTACAGACTTTCACTAGAATACTGTCAGGTAAGAGGCTACATGTTGTTTGATATGTACCAGTGTGAAGATCTACTCAAAACACAGCTTGGTTAACTGCAAACATACCTCATGGGCAATCACTCCATAGGTGCTGCTGGGCTAAGAGGTAAACAGATCTAAGATTCTAATCGAAAACACTACAGAGTATCACTATAAATGCATATGGCAGTACATTTTTCATGTTACATTCTCATTAGTGCACAACCAAATCATACGCTATGTAGTATCAGTCTAACACCTGCTGAGTAATACAAACTAGTAACATAAGAAGCAGCATTTTCCTAATAGCAAGTGTCATGGAAGATTAATCAAGATAGTGGTTCTTCGGGCAAGTTATGGAGGCCTAAGTACAATACTCCTCTTTGTAGCCATCCTTGTAATTGCAATACAGACTTTGGTAAGAAAGAACTTTTTCTGCAGGTTACACACATCACAATCAAACTTTGACTAAACTGTGTTGCCCTCAACATGTGTTCTAGAAAGGCTTGCAGTGCTAAAAGCTTTGTGTCTGATTCCACTACAACAGGACGCAGGCGGAGAATAGGAAGAAAGCACGCATGCATACTCAAAAAAAGCTGTGGGTAAGGTAAAAACATGGTTCTAGTGTTTGCCCTTAATACAGCACCATAGAACAGAGAGTTTCTGCTTTCCCGCCACTCTCCTCTGCCCTCCAGGCCTTTGAAGGGGAATAGTGTCCCATTTTAACTTCACTGAGCTCCTCAAATGTACGAGAGCTAAAGAGTTTAATCAAACCATATGATGTTTAAGAGTTTAGTATCAACTTTCTCTTAGTCCAAATTAAGGAAGAAGAAAAAAAAAGAAAAAAGCCAGAAACTGTTTACATGAACATTCATACTGCATAGTAAAACTAAGCTGGCAGCTACTTACCTTGTTCAGACTGACCAACGACTAGAAAGTTGTGTACACAGGAAAGCAAACTGCCTACAGTCTGTAGAATTGCACTTTAAAAAAAATCCCTAACCCAGAGAAAAATAGTTTTAGAGCAACAAGTGTAAGTACTCAGATTTTTGTTAGAGCTGAAATTTAGCCTAACGACTTGAGCTTTGCTATTTGACAGTTATTGGGCCCTGTTCCATGGCTGGTCAGCATTCATCTTACTAAATTTAAAAGTCCATACAAGTTCCCAAATTTTAACCTAGAGATACATATTACTCCACCCTACTTTACATAGTCTATTTGTTCCACACAGAAGAAATGACTACTTATCATAATACTTACGCCTGCTTGCACATATGAAAATAGCTAAGCTTTTTTTTTTTTAAGGCCTGCACAGAGGAAGCTAATGACCATGGTTACCACAAAACACACAAAAAAGGTCAACCAAAAAAACCCATCCTCATTAGAAAGCACTCGCCATTCAGCTATACAGCATGTGTAATACTCAGTTCCAGGGTCGTAAATATTGCTAAGATGGTGAATTCTGAATAGCCTGAAAATTCAGGACACAGTCACTGCAGTGGACAGAAGTTTAAAACTGTAACACTGAACTCTTTAGTAAGTTGCCTTAATATTAGACTTCCAAATTCACTATGGCACCTTGGAAGGAGCAATGCCTTTAATATTTCTTGCTTCAGAGCCAAACAGGATGCCACAGCCCTTCCTCCCAAGACTGAAATCCATCATGAAAGTTAACATATTTCTAGGAAAACAAAAACACTGAAGAGAGTTGTTCTTTCTATTTTAGTGCATGAGCACTTTTAATAGTCAATACAGAATTCAAACCATTTCAGTCAGTCAATGCTCTCTCTCACAGGACAGAAATAAACACAGCTTCACTTTGGAGGACCACCTATAGATTCTGGCACATGTTCCACGTCAAGTGGAGTTGACTTTTTTCCCCAAAAAATTTCAAAAATCACTCCCCATATCTGCGTGCAAAGTATACATATGCTTTCAAAACAATTTGCAAACAATTCTGTGAAAAGCACAGCAGACTGAGCATCTGCACTTCAGTAACTGCAGCTTAAGCAAGTGTAATAAGTAACAAGGTCCACTTAATAAGTAGAGCCAAGTTTTGGCTTCTGCAAGACTAAGGTGGTATGCCAGAAGAAAGGAATGAACTCTTGTCAGGTGACACTCAAAACAACATACAAAATCTGAGCGAAATCAAGTGAAGACAAGCTCATAGTTCTGAGACTGCCACCGTAAAGAAGTCTTACATGGCATCCTTACACGTTAATCAAGTATTATGAAGACAGGAAAAAACAGGCTTTGGCAGGACTTTTGCAGGCTCCAGATACATAGGAGCTAAAAGTAACATGAGTTAACTTTTTAAGCTACAACATATTGATAATTTATATACATTCCTGAAATAGGTAAGTAACCAGAAAAACTAACAGTATGAAGTAGAATCATAACAATTAATTTTTAAGTATTACACAAAAAAACCTCAAACCAAAACAAAACGAAGTGCTATCAGACTTTCAGTTGAAATGCTTTTGGTTCTTTACTGAAATTTTAATACATAAATTTGAACCAGAATAGCTGGCAAAGGATGAAACAGAATCCTACATTGTGTTGTTTTTGCACTATTAAGACAGTAACACAGCATTCCAGCTTTTAAAATGTCCTTTTGAGGCAATGGCACTGATGGGAACAGTTTGCTTCAACATAATCTGTGTTCAGTCTCAAATCAAGACAGGGCAGTGGTATTTGGCACCCTTATAAAGCATCCACAGACAGCAAGTGCTGTTTCCATTTACAAGGTTGATGTGGGGGAAGTGAAAAAAAAATAAAATGAGCAGTAATTACTGTAGAAGTGTACAAGCTATAGGATTGTATTGTGCCCTCCAGATGGAAGACAGAATTAATGACTATGAGGCACAACCTTCTCTACTGCTGCAGCTTCTCTTTGGCAAATTATGTCACCTAAATAAGGAGATTGTCTCATTATTTCTGATTTAGCAGTAACTCAGAATCTTAAATGGAGCATATAGAGTTGAGTTCAGTTTCTTGGATAAGGCTTAAGCATATCATGGGTGGAACTGGAAAAAGAGCCTGGACTGCCTCCTTATTTAGTTCTGCTCCACTAACCAGCACTGGAGTGAACATAAGCAGGAACTTGGGTGTATGCATAAGTAAATATTTTGTCACTGTTATGTACATTTCACATGACTGAAACTAATTGAGAGAAGTCATTCAGCACTCATCACACAACAGTTTGAGTCTTGGGAGGCTAAGCAGATCACAAACTCTAAAAAGAGAAAAATCAAAAAATGCAAACATATTTCAACATGAAAAACAAGCACTGAAAGCAGGTGACTTCTTAATAAAGGACTTTTAGAGATACAAGTGTTCTACTAAAGCTATATTGGGGAAGTAACATATGCCAAACCACTTGTAATAATACTTCAATAAAGGAAAATCATTACCTTTTGCTTAGGGCTCTAAGATAGGTCTTAGAAGATTCAGGTTCTAGACAGGCTCTGCCAGAGGTTTGTTCTTTGAGGTTGGACAGAGTTCTGCACTCTGATAGTGTTAAACTCCCATTTATTTTACAGTTAACTGAAAACTTTTTAAAGAAAAACAACTGAATTTCAGTTCTAGTATTAGAGGCATGAACATCACTGATCCATGAACAAGCAAAAAAAACCAAAACAATACACACCTCGCCCTTCTGTAAGTTACACTCTACAAGGGCAAACTCCAGTAAGTTTTGCTAGGGCTCACAATGACACTTCGCTATCAGAAATTACATAAAAACAAAAACTGAATAAACATACTAATTTTGGATTTTTTTTTTACTAATATGGGGTTTTTTTACTAATCCATAGTAGTACTTAAAACTTCACTCTTGCAACTTTTCAAAACATTCAGTGCTGGACCCAAGAGGCTCAGCACTTCCTTAAGGAAGAATAGGTGTAAAACCCTGATCTCCTTTGCATCTGAAATCACACACGCACAAAAACATTTCAAAGCTCAGTGTGAAGCTTACTGCATTGCACAGGATTCCAGTAAGATTCAGCCTAAGGAAATCTCAATATATAAAGTAAATGAAAACAGAAGACTACAGTAGGAAGCAGGAAGAGATGAACTCTAAAAGCCAGGAACAGGAAAACATTGCAACATGTGGCTGCAAAGCTCAGACTCTGGAACCCTTGCAGGTCTGCTGACAGTAGCAACTTCGATTTTGTTTAGGAACTTCATAAAGAATAAGCAGGATGTCCTTGCAATTTAAATTGCCAATTTATTGCAATTTAACTTGCAGTTACAAGTTAACCTGCATCAATTGGGGAGGGTAAGTGACAGCAAGACATTTGCTTTCTTTTTCAGATACCTTCAGATGCACAGGATGTTCTCCCATTCTAGGGTTACACATCTGAGAAACTACTTCATCTGCAAAATTATGTAATTAAATATTGAATTTGTGCCTCTTTTTTTGCTATAAAATTCCTTTGTCGGAATGAAGTTTTCCTGAGTAATCATGCTCCAGAATTATTTGTTTCAGGATCTAGACCCGAACACTGTATCAGTAAGAATCATTCTATTTGCAATGATTAACTCAACAGCTTCAGATACTTGGACAAAATATTTCTTCACCTGTAAAACAGACTAGACTTCAGCATATTATTTTTATGCCATCAGATTACAAACGAGGACCCGCTTACCACACAGTGAGGCAGGAAGTTTTTCCTCAGCAACTACAAGGATGTCCTGAAGGCGCAGCATTACAGATACTGCATATGTTACCTAAGTGGGAACGTAACAGGTTTTCCTAGAGTTGATTCAGTTTTGGTATAGTTTCGTCCTACTAAAATTCCTATCAAAAGCTATAAAGTAGACTTCCAAAACTATAACGGTAAGTACTTTATTCTTTGTATTACCCATATCCCTACAAGATCTGTTCTGGAGAAGAGAAACAGTGCTAACTTTAGCAAGCATCCTCATCCAGGAGAGACTTGCGGTTATTAACATTCTGGAGGCTCACTAGAACAGTCGGGTTTCAGTATAGTTAAGAAATATTTTTCAAACAAAGTCTATTCTGGACAAGACAGAGCTATCTGTGTTACATAAAGCTTTCCCATTAGCAGCTCTTAAGCTCTTCAGAGTCTGCTGGGACAGTGGTGCCTGGACGCCCGACATTCTTAGTGTCCGCAGCATCTTTGGGGACAGTGGTGTCCATGGTACAAACAATTCTCTCAGCAGAGAGATCTCTCTGAAGACAGTGGACCTAGTGTTACATTAATCTTCCCAGCATCTGTTTGGACTCCTACAATACCATATCCATACTAAATAATATGTCACAGCGTCTGTATTGTCCACTCCCCACAAATAGTTATCAAATAACACTGTAGGCCAACAGCCCATAAAAGTTAGGGAAAAAAGACAAACAGAAGATGTATGCAATTTTATTACAAATATCTGTATCTTCAAAGTCCATTTCTATACCAGAAGACTTAACTGTAATGAGCCATTTCTTCAAAAACCTCCTTTCACATTTTCTGATCCTTGAGAAAGGCTACTCATTTTTTAAACACACTTATTTTGATATTTATTTTATTAATACTTAAAAATACACTGCTTTTCAGTCTTTACACTTTTATTTGGCATACTAATACATTATAAATAAAGAACTCTGGTGTTTAGAATAAAAAATACTTAAGATCACGTCTCTTATTCAGCTCTCCCAGATACAGGCAGGTATGCGTGTGGGTTGTTTTTTTAACTTGATAGGGAAACACCAAGTTTCTCACAATACTCCATCCCTTATATAATAATGTTTTAAGTAGACATCAGAAGTAAGTTTGGAATTAATTTGTCTTAAAATATTACAATCACAACACAATTAGGATGCAGAAAAATAGATGCTTATTAACATGCCAACCAAGGCTCAATATTTAAAATTCAGGGGTAGAGTCAACCTAATTAAGATTACCAACCCAAGAGTTCAAAAAATAATCCATCTTTGCTCTCTTCAAGTTCTCATTTCTCCATTGCATAAGTTCACTTCAAGGACAGCACAGAAATCAGCCTCATTAGGGGCCTTCATCTGCCATGCTGTTGTTGTCCCCTTAGATTTTCGCCTAAAGTATCTCCCCACCAGCACTTTGATTTGTCCAAATCCTCTTTGAGACTGCGCATACACAAGGTACACTTGAATATTTTTCTGAAGGACAGAGACAAGTATATGTTTTTCAGTAAAATGCGATAATCCATGCCTGATTTTGGAGAAACAATCTAAATGGAAAAAAATATAGAAGCAAGCCCATTGACCTTTCTGGTAAATTAAGACATAGATCATTTAAGTTAGGCTAAGTAAAGAATAAGAATTATTGGATTCGCAAAGAAAAAAGTATCTAAGGCTATACAGTCTCAAAAAACCTGCCAGGTCAAATAATAATACACCTAAGCAGCTACATGAAATATAATGAAAAAAAGCAAATTGGTTTGGGGTAAACCATTTAATTAACACAACTTAAAGTGAAGCTCGCCAAAACTCCTCTAAGGCCTGGTGTCTCAGACAAAGTATCATGCACCTGCTCAGTTTACACTTATACATCTATGGAACCATTCACTTGTATAATTGCATGTGTATAAATTAAGTGGTTTGAGGACAGACAAATGTCTGATTTTCTAAGGTCTTTAAATGAAATAAAATGTTTAAAAATGGATTAAACTGGACAACACCTAGTCTACGTTGTATCCTATGTTATCTTGCTAGAAAATTATGCATTAACTACTTTCCACAAGGATTTTAAGCCAGAAACCATGTAACGTTAATACAAATGTACTCTGCCATTAAGTCAAGAAGTTTAGTTTAGCTGCCCTTCAGGACGTTTAAGACTGGCTTCAACGGAGCAGACATTCAACAAGAAAAAAGAACAAACGTACAGCAAAACACCTTTATAACACCATTATGATCCTTATAATAACACTTTATCTTCCTGAGCTGAAGTCAAACATTTTGAAGTCCCCTCCTGTCCAATTAGGTATCTACATGGTATGCACATATCACCCATATCAAGAACATACAATTTTATAGCAAATTAAGTATGTTCTGTAAATTAGATATTTGCTAGAGAAATCAAAACAGCAGGTGTCCTCCCCAGTTTGAGGGGCCTCTTCACGACTAAAAATAAGACCATTTTACTGGTAAAACAGACATACTCTAGAAACAGAAGAGACCACAAGTATAGGATTGAGTGTCCCAGTCTCTATTCAGTTCACACGTAGAGGTCTTCTGTGAAAACAGCTCTCTAAGAGTGCATATCTGCGGTATGCCACGCTTTTAATCCACCTGTGCCGTTCCCAACTTACCTACTCAGCTTGCACTGCTGGCAGTTCCTCCTCCAAAGGCAGATGGAAGTCTTTTTTGGAGCCTCGGGGCTCTTAGGTTTTGGCTTTGCAGTTCTTTATGGCCAGACACTCCCACCACTGAGGCAGCAGCACGCAGAAGCAGCTAGAAAGTTTGCCACAATCTCTACCTTCCCCTGCAATTCGCTCCTCTCCCAGCCTCAGCCTCTTCTCCCTCCTGGCGAAAGGGACCGGCTTTAAGGGCGTCAGCGGAGGCGACACTTCTCGGAAAGGTTTCCTGCCTCAGCAGAGCCGCAGCTGGACGCGCTCCCCCGCTGGAGGGCGGCTCCGGGCCGGGGGGCGCCGGGGGCAGCGCTGGCTCGGGGCTGCTGCGGCCGCCGCCGTGTTTACCGCGAACCTCATGCTCGCCGCGGTGCTCCCTGACATCATTCATTCTGTTACACGCACGCCCGCCCACTCCATTTCCAAACACTGACTCCCCCGGCGCTGCCGCCGCCACCGCCGCT
>VXAY01006547.1:0-111962 GCA_013399855.1 Oxyruncus cristatus | reverse complement strand
GGCTCTGCCCCGCCGCCGCCGGGCAAGGGACAGGTTATCTCTCAAACCGGGACACCGACACCTGCGCTGCCCCCGTAAAACGCTGGTTAGAGAGGAGCAGCGCCCGCCCCCGCAGCCGGCCCGGCGGCAGGTGCCGGGGGCCGCCCCCGCAGCCAGGCCAGAGCCCAGTGCCGCCGCAGGGATGGGCTTCCCGGCTTGGCCGGGGGAGTTGATTCCCCGAACTCTGGGCTCACATGACGGATGACTGTTGCCGGAACCCCTTGCTTCTCATGGGTTTCACCTGCGTCTGTGGACCTGACCTTCCTTTGGGTTTTGCTTGGATTTTTTGTGTCTTGTTTTTTTGGGGGAGGGGGCGGGGTTGGAGGAGTACTTTTCTCACCACCCCCACCCCCCCTTTTTTGTTTCCAAAAGAGTTCCCCCATCATTACGTAGCAGCCAGATTTTGTTGGGAGTATTTCCAGTGTAACAAACACGTGATTGGCGGGGGAAGGGAAGAAGGGAGGGGAAGAGGGTGTCAACTCATCCTCACCGAAACTCGCTTGGGCCGATACACACCTGCCCTGCCGTACAGTGACCCGGCTGCAGCGCCGAGCGGCCACATGACAGAGCGGCGACCCGGTACGCAGCCCTGGATTCAAGGAAAGCACCTGACCCTCTGTTCGTCACACCCCTGGAAAGCCCCCTTCACGCAGCTATTGGCTATTCTGCTTGGGTTGCTCGCACTTTGTTTTTTTCCACAAAAGCTTGGGGGAAGGGAAGGGGGAATCTGCTTTATTCCAGCACAGGGTGGAAAAATTTTCTGCACTCTCAGAGTTCTGTGGGACAGGGAAACAACCCTGATCCAACAGCGACAGGCAGAGCACTGGTACAGACAGAATGCCAGGATTTCTAAGTTTTATCTTCTGCAGGCTTAATGCAAACAGTCTGTTATAACCAGATAAACAATTCAGCTAGGCTACTGCTGTGCCTGTTGCTAGGTAAATGCACAAACACACCTGTAGTGCTGAATCAAAGAAGTCTGTTGGAACCTCACAGCGCTCTTTGCTGCCGCCATGATTATCCACCACCGCTCTCCAGTTCTCATAGCTGGGTCCTTTAAAATGAAATCCAAAAAAGCCATAGGGGTACCATGGGCAGGGAAGGGTCCTTGCTTTCATCTGGTTACAAAGACATCTACATATTGTGTACAGTTAATCACATGCAAGCCCTTGCAGAATTGTGTCTCACTTCAAAATGTTATACGGAGAGGATAAAAACTGCCAGAGTAACAGTTTAAGAGTAGAAATAGTAATGAGAGTTAAAAAAAAATCTACAAGCAAATACACATATAGGTATAGCAAAGGCTGAACAGAGGCCCCCCTATTTTTCTTAATAAAGAAAATCCATTTAAGGAAGGTTAAAAGGAAAGGCAAGAAACTTTAGTGGCATTTTTCCAAGTTATTTAGATATAAAAGTATTCCGAAACACTGCCTTTAAATATTATTCTCACTGCATTTGAGCAAAAAAATAGCAGTACATGAGTTCACTCTGTTCAAGGCTATGACCTGTTGAAGAGTAGAACTTGCTCACAGAGCTCAGAGGTGCATCTGTGAGAAGCAGCTTGCAGTAGAGTGTCTTCAACTAATCTGGTAACTACTGTTTAGAAGTCCTGCATAAAAACAAACTTTTGAAAGCAAGTGGCATACTTGTGAAGTCACAAAACTTGTCAGAGGAATTAGCACCACGTCTCTTTTCTTTAAACTAGATTAACTTCACAAGAACATTTTTGAACAGGAATTATGAGAGAGAACATAAGACTTGCAGAATGACAACTTCTTTTGAGGAAAGAAACCTCTCAAGGACAGACATAATTCCATGGGGAGACTAACAGACAAGCCACAATATCCCTCACATCCCAGGGAGACAGACAGGAGGGAGAGAGTACAGAACTGAGTTTTGAGGGGGGGGGGAAAATTACTGTTCCTTTCAGTTGGAACAAACCCAGTATCTTTTTCATTAGTGTTTACTTTTGCTCCCCTTTCATGAGATCAGCAGGGATATTATTGGAAACAGTAATTCTATAAACGAACACAGCCAGCCTGTGCATTAAAATTCTGACTATTTCCAAAGAGACACCAGGCAGTTTTCAAAAGTAGCTACCATCAGAATCCTGCTTAGTTCTATCATGGGAGAACTGAAGCTGCAAGATGGGGTTTGTGGGGTGGGAGAAAACAAGAAATACATAGAAATTTCTACTTCAAGCTGACTTCACAGTTTATGGACAGAATAAACAGTAGTACAAAAAAAAAAGCCTATTTGTGTAGCCAAGCCATATCTGACATCTGTGCAGAAATTTGATAGGGAAAAACATGTACTCATGCTCAGCCTAAGTAGCTTCAGAACTAATTAGTTGTATAAGTACACATGTTCTAAGGAGCTCACACATATTTGTAGCCTTCATTACAGCTCTGTTAAGGGCAGATGAAAACATACATAGGTATTTTATACTGAAGTGTAACATACACTCCCATAATTATAGTCCCTCATAATTCTTCCTTTTTCTCCAAGTAGCATGTAGATCAGAGCAATCCTGCAAACTACTTCTATTCAGGTCTAATATTATATTCTGTACCCTGGTTCTCACAGCAACCCTGTTATATCTTTGAAGGTGCTAGTTGATACTCCCCGCTTGAAACAGATGAACTAATTCCAAAATGATTTGTTATACCATCCAATTATGAGAGAATAAAACACACTAAAGCCCAATGTTGGTAGAATATTAAATTATAAAGAGATTTTTCATCAGCATACACTTGCTGAATATTTAACAACACCTAACAAAAATAAGTTCCACAATTTTGGAATTAAATGCAATTTCAGCAATGACACAAATTCTAGGTCTCCAGATTATTATTTCAATCACTCACTAGTTCTTTTTCTTCATCAAAGGTTTTAGAACAAGATCAAAAAAGCTTACCTTGGAAGTTCACAATTAATGTCACTATTTTTTGGCAACAGAACAAGTGGATGAAGAGATAAGCCGCAAAAGAAATCATAAGACAAGTTTTTCCATCGCTACTTCATAAGCACCAACTGCAAAGTACACAGTGCTGCCCTACTACTGCCCCCTACTAATAGGGCCTTAAGAAACACCTTTGTAAGTCATCACAGCTAGCACAAGCACTGGTTCAGCTTCTCAGATAGCAAGCCTACCTTAACAAGCCAATAGAAGCTGAACCCAAGTAAACATTTAAAAAGAAAGCAAAAAACCCACAAACAAACAAACAAAAATGAAAAACACCCCAGAGAAGTCTACTACTTCCAATAAAGCACGAAGCTGCCAAGACAAGCACTGCCATACTAAGCACACAAACTTTTAACGTTACCACGTTGTACAGAAAACCCGCGAGCAAAGAAACCTCAGTGAAGCTCGCTCAGCTCAACCCAACCCAACCGAGTCCACCTCAATCCCCACGAGGAAAAACTCCGGGAGCAAAGGCCGCCCCGCGGGCTGCCCGGGGTTACCTGCGGCCTCCGGCGCTCCGGCCTGACCCGGCCCTGCTGCCCGACTGCCGAAGCGCCGCTGCCGCCCGCCCTTCCCAAGCTTTCAAAGGAGGCGGGAAGCGGCGCCAGGCCAATGGCAGCGGGAGCCGGCCCGGGGAGCCGCCCCGCAGGTGCCCGGCCCGGCTCGGGAGGGAGTGGGAGCCGCTGATCCCGCTGCCGCTCCGAGCGGTGTCCTGCCTGGCGCGGCCCGAGGCAGCTCCCGAGGGCAGAAGCTTCCTCCTGCCACTCTCGTTCCACTTACGAGACTTACAAACCTGTGATTATTGTCTCCCGTTTGTCTAACCTTGGTACTCTATACAGTTTACATTCCTCAAAAGTTGCTATAATAGATGTTTTCATAATCGGCAGCTAGGCAGAGATACTACATCTTTCAAACTGTTTTTCCAGAGGCTTACCTACTATTGAAAACACCCCTGGATAACATCAGGAAAAAACAAACAAACAAACAAACAAACCTGAAGCTTTGTGGAATTATACTCCCTGCAAAGCTCATGGGAATACTAAATTTAGCCTACAGAGATTTTTTTGTTTTGTTTTAACAAGGCAGTAAGTGAAAACAAACTTTGTACTTTTCCCTCAATACTTCACTTCCATAAGCAGAAAAAGCTGTATCACAAAGTTATCCTGATTTTTCCTTTGAATACTATTGTGGGATCATAGGATCATAGAATCATAGAATGGTTTGGGTTGGAAGGGAACCTTGAAGATCATCCAGTTCCAACCCCCCTGCTGTGGGCAGGGACACCTTCAACTAGACCAGGTTGCTCAGGTCCCATCCAACCTGGCCTTGAACACTTCTAGGAATGGGGCACCCACAACTTCCCTGGGCAACCTGGTCCAGTCCCTCATCACCCTCACAGTAAAGAATTTTTTCCTAATATAATTACGAACAGGATGGGGTGGAGAGGGTCTGTTTTCTTGTTTGATTTTGGTAATTCCTTTAGAATCAGACACACTTTAGAAGTTGTGAAATAAGAGCTCTGGTTCAGTTTCTTTAAACCAGTTTCTTTTATGACTGAAGCCAAAAATTGATTTTCTGTCTAGAAATATGTGCATCCAGAATCACTGCATCTGGCTTCAGAGCACTTTCTATACACAACAACGGTACATGAATTAAATGTTTTTCTTGTATGAAACAAGGCTTCAGAAGAAATGGCAAGAGTGCAGGTGCTTACTTGACAGGGGGTGTAGGGAGGAAATGGGAGATCTGGGAACAATAAAAATAAGTTCTGGTTTACTGTTTCTGTATGCAAGCAAAGTGATTCTAGGAAACTGCATCAAGCAGAAGTATATGAAATATTCTCAACCTCTTTAGGAAAAGAGGTTACATTTTTGGAAACAACTAGAAGATCAGAAGAATGATGTGAGACAGCTAAAAAGGCTTTTTAAGGCTTTTCTGTAACATCATAAGGATTTCTAGATATGACATTAAATGCATGAAAATTGAGAGAGGACTGCTGCGCTGTAACAATTTTCACAAAGTCAACTGACAGGTGAACTGGCCCATTTTCTTTGCTACTCAGCCTTATCTACTATATCTTCTCTTCATGCTCCTGAATAGTTTTCCTCTCTCACTTCTCTGATCCTATCTTTACCATGTAGCTTCCTTTTAATTTCTCGGCCTTAGGACTTTTCTGCAGCAGGCCCATGTTCTGAAACAGAATAGTTGGGCTAAACCTGTGACTGCTAGACAACATGCTCTTCAACAAAAAGTTTATAGGGCTTTTCCCTAATAAAGCAAAACAAAGACCCCTAAATTTTAATAAAACTAACAGTAGCTGAACAGGAGTTGCTAGATGATCTCTATTTGTCTCTGTGTGCCTCCGCTTTTTCTATGAAGGAGAATTTTATCCTATTCAGATGGGAGAGGAGAAAAAATTAGAGGGAAAAAGAAGTAAGACTGGAATGTGAATGAGCAATGCAAAACTGCTAAGATTTACCCCTCCTTATTGAAGTTTATGAGCAATATAATTTTTATCTCATTATCTCACATTTTAGGATTCTATTAGTATGAAGACTTTTTTTTAACAAAAATTATTTTTAAACTTAAGCAGCTGACACAATTGCATGAGGGACAGGTGGCCTACTTAAAAAAAAAAAAAAGTGACTGCTGTTATCATCTGAGTGTAAATTCAGTATGAAACATACGGACAGATCTATCATACTAGGGTAACCTCCTGTCTAACCTGCTGACCTGGCCCTTGGTAGCAGGCAGTGCAAGAAGCTTCAGAAGAGGCACAGTGGTAATATGAATAAAAGCTGGGTAAAGGTAAAAGCTGGTAAAAAAGCTGTGAAAGGAGTAAAGGATCCTTCTATTCTAGCTGCTTATCTACTTACCCTTCCAAAGGAGAATCATAGAATTGTTAAAGTTGGAAAAGACATTTAAGACCATCAAGTCCAACCATTCACCTAGCACCACCACCATGTTCACCATTAAACCATATCCTGAAGTGCCACATCCACACATTTTTTGAACACTTACAGAGATGGTGACTCCACCACTTCACTGGGCAATCTGTTCCAAGGCTTTACAACCCTTTTCATGAATTTTTTTTTTTTCCTAATATCTAATCTAAACCTCCTCTTGAGCAACTCGAGGCCATTTCCTTTTGTTTTCTTTCTGCATAGCATAACAGGAGGTGCATTTTCTCGTATAAATAAAAAGACCAGCAACCAACAAGCAAGTTTTAATGAAGTTATGCACTGAACACCAAAAAATTGCTGCTTTTGTTTTTTTTTTTTGTTTGTATCTTCCGATACTCCTCTGTTAAGTAAGATCTTAATACAATCCCATCCTATTTCTCCCAAAGTTTAAAAAAGTTTGAGGAAAACTACAGAAGGTATACAAAATAGTCTCAAATGAAATTTCACTATGACTTTGCGCAAGACTGTAGAATAAAGTCTGTGAAACGGCTAAAGACATTCTGACAGATATCCTTCAAGTAAGTGAATGAGTCATGAACCTCAGAGATAAAGAAGCAAAAGACAAAGCTGACTCATATATCGGTTCTGAATTTCAAATATGACATGCTTCTTTTGATATTCTCTGTATTAGCAGGACTTTAACACGTCTTCTTTTTCACAGGGCTCAAAAGATAAATGAGTTTGGTAAAAAGATGCATGTCGATTTTTGTTCCACTGTATTTGAAATGTATTCAGAGTAGTTTTGGGTTTATTCTTATGTAGGAGCAAAATGCCTTCATGCTACTTATTAAAGTCATGGCCAAGAGATTTAGTGCAAAGGCCACAATTGAGAAAATGTTATTCAGTGGATGATTTTTTTAGACTGAAAAGCATAAGTCTTTATTGCAATTTCTATGTATCATCACACAGATATGATTAGATGGTTTCTTAATGGCATGAAGTCAAAGTAAAGGGATCCAGGTATTGTTATGTCCTGCCAAATGCACATTTACCATCATAAAAATGTGTTCTAGAGTGTCTTTTCCTTTGATTCATATTTTCAAATTGATTTGGAGGAGGATGCAGAAAGGATGAGTCATAATACAGGGAAAGGGGCTCTTCCTATAATCCTGTGAGAAAAATGTTCTCAAGTCTCTAGCTTGAGAAGAGAGACAGATCTCAGAACAGATGAGGAGGCTGACAGTTTTCCATGAAATGTCTCAATGGAAAACACAATAGCATAATCTTGACTTTAGTACTACAAGTTTATATGTAGGCAGACCAATGAGATGTCTTCATTGTTAAGAGTCTAGATTCTTGTTCTGCTCTTATAAATAAACCACAAGGAGTTGTAAATATAGATATCTCCAAGGTTGCACACACTAGGAAAAGCAAGGGAAAGTAAGATGGAAATGGAAGTGTATTCTGCAATCTAAAGTTGATAGGAAACTTCTATCTAGTAGGAATATAATTGATACTCATTAATTATGCACTGAGCTGATTTGGCATACTGCCAGTTCAGGGATAGGCATAAAAGTATGAAAGTATTAAAAATTTACAGTGGAATAGGCTTTGAAGAAGGAACTACACTGACACCAGAAATATGAAGATCCTTATCTCCCTTTCAGAGTATGAAGAAGAGCAAAGCAGATATTATACTCTGACTGTAGAGTAGTACTTCCTTCTGACTCGGGAGTAACTGAGTGACTTGTGGAAACACTGCTGATCATGTAACTACTATGGGAAAGCATTGGCATCCACAGCCCTGATGGCAGTACCACAAGTAAGTTACTGACCAAATGTAATTAATGAAAAAAAAATAAAATTAACATATTCCCCTGAACCAAAAGCAGACTTTGTTGATCCTCCCATAGAAATAATTCCAGGCAAGCATTTTTCTAGTCCATATGGAAAATTTGCAGTACCAGTGGTCTTTTCTAAGGCAAAAGAAAAAAAATGAACAAAAAAACCTGCTGCAAATATCCAGTATGGACACTCATTCAAACCTCTTATTTCCACTCTGCTTGATACTTGCATTTTCTAAACGTTAATTTATAACTTCTTTAATTTTTTCATAAAAATGTTGAGGAAAGGCTTATGAGAATACCAGAAAAACATTGCAATAACAGAGAACTATGCCATAATAAGCAGTCATGGTTAAACTAGATATTGTAGCTACTGGGAGTTAGTTAACTAGCACCTTCTTCTTCAGCTTTCTGCCAGGGCCTGGGACACATGACAGCTGGGGTTGGCACAATCCACAGTGAAGAAGTATTTTCACATCACCTAGGAGTCATAAGTAATGACCCTCTATAAAGAGTCTATGTAATGATTCCTAAAGATTTCATGCTGCAGTGATTATGTAGTTAGTTAAACATTGTATTTAGAAGTACTGAGATTTTTTTAATCTCTTTTTGAAACCTATTGTTACTGAATTCAAAATGCCATTCTTTGCATCTTAAGGAGTTGTTATTTTGCTGTCATGTGGAGAAAAGGAGAAGGACAAACTAGAAACTGTCCCTAGCACATATGTCCTTATTTGTGATTCTGATTCCTGTTACAGAGAAGGAGGGGGAAACCAGATTTCTAGAGTAGGCACAGGATACCTCTTATAGCAAAAAATATAAGATCTGGAATGTAAGGTGGAATACAAGTGTCTTATATTCCTTAAATCTCTGGAATTGTGGGCATTAACAGCCTTTGGCTGAAAGATCATGATCTAGCTTCCACTGGGCATCCCAAGAACAGAAGAAGAACTGGAACCCCTCAGTGGCCAGTGTCAATCATTTCCATTCCACTTTTTTCCTATACATCACTACAGTCCACATGCTGATGATAGCAGGTTTATGGTCATGCCATCTTTTATGCAGACATCAGCTCCTGCGAAAATTTTTGCTTCCTTCATATTTCTCTTAAAACAGTCTCAATACTTAATGGTCACTTGTAGAATTACATTTTAGTTCTCATAATGCATTTGTGGAAACAACTTTCTAGCGTGGCGAAGGCCAGGCAGACTAGGGCACAATGGGACAAATGCAAATACTGCTGAGTGCAAATGCCCAAAGAAGCCTAAAGGAAAACTGTGCCATGTTTATTCATCTTCATTTTGGCGGAAGGGATTGCAATTTGCCTACATTTGCTCTACTCACCTAAATTTTCCTTGAGACTATCAGAGTTCCATCTGGTTTTCTGTCCTAAACTCTTAAGCAGTGCTTGATGCTGGCTGTTAAAAAGTTGCCACATTCAGCACCACATTCAGGGTTAGCTGCAAATTGAATCAGAGACTTCATCAGCCAGGAATAGACCTCTTGTGAACCCATCCTTGAAGTTGGGTCAACACTCAATTCAGGCCAGACTGCCCAGACCTTTGTCCAGTTGAGTCTTGAAAACCTCTGAGACCCCACAGTCTCTCTGGAACATCTGCACCAATGCTTAAGTATCATCATACTGAAATATGTTTTCTTTATATCCAGCTAGAACTCTCCCAATTTCTGATTGCTGTTTCTCATTCTCTTTTCTTGTCCCTCTGTGGAGAGCCTGGCATCAGACTTTTGGTCAGTAACTTCCTCTTGAGCACCGGAAGGCTGCTGCTAGGTCTTCACTGGGGCTTCTCTTCTGACAAATTTATTATCTGCTTTAACAGACCTTTTGCTAAATCTGTAAAGTGTTTAGGGAGGTATTGGAGTAACAGTTTTGGTATTAATGTAAATTCATGAAGTTCTGCAGATCACTGATAAAATCCTTGAAATTTTACTAAATTTCTATCACAGAACCTTCTGAACTGGTAGGGACCCATAAGGATCAAGTCCAACTCTTAGGTGAATGGCCCATTGAAACTGTGACCTTGGCATTACTAACACCAAGTTTTAACTAACTGTTGTTATAAAACAATGAGAAAAATGTTTGTGGACTAACATTTTTTAGAAAAATCCAACATTTTTAAGAGAAATGCAGAATCACATTTTATTTCAGTCCTTAGCAACCAAGAAGGTGGTGGGTCATAATTACCAGCAATTTCTGGATCTAGAAAGGAGTTTCCAAAATAAAAAGGAAGAAAGCCCTATATTACTTTTTCTGTATACTGGGATAATGTGAAAAAGGTTGAGAACAACAAAAATTTCTCTTCTGCAGGATTTCAAATGACTACTTAAATTTTCTTAATCAAGAATAGAAGCTGTAGTATGAGAATAATGGTTATAAATACCTCATATTCATCCTGACTATTCCGTTATAAAAAGCTTTAATTCTTACTGATGGTAGAATCCAAACCAGTCATGAATTGCCAAACTCAAATTCTTCAGAAATATATAAAGTCACTGCTTCTCTTCTGCCTAAATTTACTATAACTTTCCCTGTTCATTATTATTTTCATCACCCTCCTCTCCTACTCCTTCCCTGTGCTCTGCAAATTTTCTCACGGCTGGGGTGCTTTCTGTATATTCTCACTTTCATTTAAAGTTTGTATGATGTGCCTTCTTTCCTTCATATGACTCTCAAGGTAACAAAAAGTTAAGATTTTGTTGAATAACTCACACATTTAAGTCAGTAAGAAAATAAAGATATGGTTATTTTTTACATACTGTAACAGCGTCTTCTTTAAGTGTTAACCTAAGTTTTACATAATTTTAATGTTTTCAATCCTTCTTCAAATATTAGTTTGTAATGGATATTCAGTTGATTTTTCTAAGCATTTCTTATTAGTAATAAAATATTCAGTATTTTTTATCCATATGCATCCAGGCTTTGTAGAAAGGAAAGTATTATGATTTTTCCCAGTTATTAGATAAAAATAGGATTGTGCTGTGGTGGCTTCTCCAAGGTTCAGCTGCACGTCAGAAACAGGATGAGGTTTTCTGACTTCATCTCACTGATCTATTTACTATAAGCAAACACCACACTATTTTTTATCAGTGGGAAATCTAGTGTGTCTGGAATAAATAAATTTTGGAAATTTTGAATAAATCCAGAATGAAAACATGTTGGTATAGGGGGAGTAGCTGTTTGCATGGTTGCACAGATGTGAGACAGATTAGGTCTCTGGTATATGGAGTATGAGAAGAAACTTCAGAATCAGAAAGTGCTGGAATAATCCTTTTAACATAACCATATTAAAATGTTGTTCCAAGAATATTACAGAGGGAAAGAAGGCCACATAAGCCTACAGTGTTATGCTAAACTTTGTTAGCCGGCCAAAAAACATAAAATCCCAAACTGTATAGAAGATAGGGAACACTGTAAATCTACTGTTTATCTTAGATTTTAAAATAAAAGACTGGAATTTTATTTCTATCTCTGCATTGTAATGTTGGGCAAGTTGCTTTGAATTGTATTTTATATATATTTGCATTGTTTTTTGACAGCCCAGTTACACTGAACCTGTGACCAGCCTTCTCTATCAAAGATTTTGATGGGTTGGAACTCTATTCTGAATCTCTCAAGTAAGTTTATATACATATTTTGGGACCCTAATTTTTCTTCCCATTCATCTGTCCATTTTTAAAAGGCTTTTGAGATTCTCACCTAAAAGTGAAAACCTTGAAAACTGACTGTATGTCTGCACTTTATTACTTTATTAAGTATGGAGGAAAAGTTAAGTTTCTGTATTATGTATTTATTGACTTCCCAGGCTTTTGCATGAATACATACTAAAGAGGTTGGTTGTTTTTCTTCTATGCAAGTATATTGCTGGTAATGTTTAAGTACTGCTAATGTTAGCTCAGCTAAGACATCCTAAGTCCTAATGGATGTGCACTTGTATTGGTTGCAATCATTACAGCTTTTAGAAAACCCCTTCTTAGTTTACAGAAATTAGCTGTATAAGGGAAACTGCAGGGACCTCTACGTTTCAACAATATATCCTATACAGCTTCTAAATAAATAAATAATAATTTAAAAAATCATTACATCCCTTATACCAAGTACAAACATCAATGACAGGAACAATGTGGGTGAAAATACTGTTTCTTTCCATCTGAAAACTTATATTGTACAGCAGTTGTGTGTATTTCCTAAAATTATATTGACAGCAGCACCGAAAAAACAGACATTCACCTTGCTAATGACCTCTGATTTTGGCAAGGCAATAAATGTGAGAAAAAGAGAAGATCTGTTCTTACCATAAACAGGAAAAGATGCTTTATAACAGCAGCATTTGGTAGCACCTCTAAAATTAACTCTAGGTCAAGCTTTCCATGATAAATGCTTTTTTAAGAATTAATACAGAGCAGCTCAGCCTATAGACACATTAAAGAATGTATTTTGAACAAGTCGGTCTGGAAACCATGTTTTAAAATAGTACATGTGGAAATAAAAACATAAATTTGTACTGAGTATTCATTTTCTCTTATAAATTGTCTGGCCTACAGTTTTTCCATCTTTTCCTATGATTGAAACATAAGGTAATCTAGTGCACAGACAGCTGTCTTTAAATTGTAGGAGAGTTAGATTAGAAGGCATCTCTGGAGGTCATGCAATCCAGCCTGTTATCAAAGAAGGGCTAGTACTGTCCAGTCAAATTTTGAGTATATCCAAGGATGTAGAGTTCGTAGGGTTTTTGTCAGGAAATTCCAGTGCTTAACCTCTTCACCGGGACATTTTTCTCCTTCTATGTGTTTGAACTTCTAAAACTCCCCATTTGTAATCATGACCAGACTACTCCAGTATGAAGGAAAAATTATTTTACACCACCTTCCATAGAATTTTATGCAAACACATCTTACAAAACATTGCAGCAAGCCAGGAACATGTATTTGCTGAGTAAGCAGTAACCCCTCTGACCTCACTACCCCATGTCAAATCTCTAGTCACCATCTGATCAAAACATTAATCACTTTTGATCATAAATTTATTTGTGTTAGGTGATACAAAAATATTGTCCAGTAGTTGAAGCTGAGAAAAGAGCTCTGACAGACAATTTTGACATTTAATAACTGATATGCTTTCTTATTAAAATGGAAAATATTTCTTTGGATTTTAAGTTTTTTTCTGAAGTAGGCATACACAAAACAGCAGGAGAAAATGTTAATGAATGGAAAAAAAAAGAAACTGAAAGCACAGCTGACTATGTGCACTCTATGTACTTTGCATAACACAAGTGCAGAAAACAGTACAGGTATGGAAAGGCGATTTAATTTTTTTAATTATTCGGTTTTAACAGGAATTATTATCTTATAATATGACCAATAAGGAAGTTTGCTGTGCTCTGTCAAGTTTTCTTAAGTTTTGTTAATTGCTACAGATATTCTTATCTCTTACCTCTAAAAACCAGACACAAGGTAAGGGTAAAAATGCTTTTACTCTGCTAGTATTTCACACCATTAACTAAATTTGGCATTACAATTTCCTTGAATGACAAAGCCAGTTAACAAAGTTCTTGCTACCTTCTCCCCCAAACCCCTCCTCCCCTGGTACTAAATGCCATTCCTACCTAAAGGCTACAATTTAATGCTTCTTTGGCCATGAGAAAAAAACCCCAAACTGTGTTTTTCTTTTTTTTGCTTAAATTATCAACTTCTTCAGTCTCAAATGCAAAAGTATGACTGGCTGAATCAATCCCAATTTGTCCTAGGGAGTGAAAACTCTCCTTCCCCTCATTGCTTTTGGCCAGTGTATAGCGAATGACATGTTGACCTCTTCTGTCTACCTGGTCCTCTTAAGTAGTGGTCAGGTGCTTTTGTGCTGACAGAATCACTGCCACAAAGGTCTGTCCATTATGGTTTAGGATGCTATAGGCCATGCCTGAAGCTGGGCTACCACTAACACTGCATTTGAAGTATGTGGAACTTAGCTACGTTATTAGAAGCGTGTTGTGCCACAGTGCCTAAAAAGAGGGGATCCTGAGCTGCATAGAAACAGAGAGCATAGTACAAAAAAAATGAGGCAATAATTTATGGATAAGGACATGCACGGAAAGGAAATCAGTTATAAAAAGATTAAAATATCACAACAGACCAGGCACAGCAGAATCCAACTTCAAGACAACTGAAAGTCATTAGGGTATGTCTCAAATGCACAAGAATTGTTCATTTGCCAGATAATGATTAAAACATTTCCCTCTATTTCTTTCATGCACTATGGCAATTAGAAAATGTAGGAAATTGTTTGTCTCTGATATTCAAGAAACAATATTCAACAAGTTTATAGGCATCATATTTGACTACCATAGTAGAAGGTAGTTTAGCACACTGCAGCAGTATTGATGCTTAATACATTTTACCGTAGCTCAAATGTAAGTAACTTCTTGAAAGTCCACGAGACTATGGCAGGGTAAATGGAAGACTTTTCTAGTCTCACCATGTCTAGTATTTGAAAATACTGTCTTTTTAGTATGAAAAAAAGATGGTAGCACTCATAATTTTAGTGTTGCTCATCAAAAGTCATACTTTCTGCTCCATCTTCAGAATAGGAGCTTCCAATGGGAAATTCTGTGATATGTGCACTGGTTTTGGTCAGCAAGTGATTTCAAAATGACGCAGAATCTAACACAAGGACAAGAGCTGCCAGTGGTGGCCTGCTATCACTGCAGCTATTGCTTGGCCTTCTCTGCTGATGTTGCAAATTAACCTGACCTATTCTGAGTGAAGAGAAGTGAGGCTGGGCTTTTTAAATTTTGCCCTCCACTATAGATAATGGAAATGGAAAGGTGTCAAAAACCTAAATGGCTCTGAAGGATATGTTTAAGTTTTAAAGAAAAAAGTAGAAGTTAGACACGTCGCCAGATCCTAACAGCAACTGCCTAGGTTTTAAGACACTGCACAGGGAATGCTGAGTCATTTCAATACTATACAGAAGAATATCACCCATAAGGGCAGCTGGGTAACATTAGTTTTAATCCCCAAAATAAAATGCACTAGGGAATCTCTCAGGAGCAGAGGCAGTAGACAAATGTGGTTTAAAACACTGATAGCAAACAAGGTCAAATTAAAATGTAGATGCATAATGCTTTGTTATTTAAATTTTAACAATAATGGCCAGACCTGAAGAAGAGTAACTTTATATTGTACTCCACATAGTCACATACTCAAGCTTATATAAGGGTAAATCCTGTGTTGTTCATCACTGAAACCTGAAGAGAAGAACTAGTAAAACATGTCAGACTTGGGAGTTCGGCAAAATTTACATTTTGATTATAAACTAAGCATAACTTCTAAATATTTGTTTTCTCCAAACTTAAAAAAAATATTAAAAATACATATTTATGCAGGTTTTGTAATCAGACAAATCGTGACTATGACGTTAGCTTGTATTGGTGGGTAGTAAACTCTGCATATACACGTTCTAGAAAAAAGTTCTGAGGTTTCACTGTAAAAACCAAAAATGCTGAATGTGTGGTAAATGTAATCTATCGTAAGACATTGCTGTTTACAGCAACTAATCACTTGCACTGTTTCCTGTCCATTTTTTGAGATTAATCAACTAGATTTCAGTTAGATATTAATGTCAATTAAATTTTCATTATATACTAGGGCATCACTGTATTCTAGATTCTCCTATATTCTGCTAGGTTACAAAACTTAAGTCTCAAATGTAGAACTTCAGATCCAAGTAATTCTAGACAGAGCTAGCTATCATCATTCATATCAACATTAATTGTATTATAAGTATAAAGACTAAACTGTGTACTTTGTAGAACTTAAATATTCACAGACAAAGGCCTTTCTATGCATTTTTCTGCCTACTTGTAGCCATAGAGCCAAATAAGTGTAGGCCATCTAAATAACCACATTTCCTTATGTCCAATTTTCTTTTGTGCATAAAAGCAAAAATATGACAAAATATGTCTAAAACATCTTGCTATCCTTATTATGGAAACACAGCTTCTAACTATTAGCCTATATACACAGATTTAAAATAGAAATAAACCCTGAGAAACTAATAGCCATTATTTTTGCCTAAGCAGAGCACTGAAAAGCAACTTTTTCTTTTTTTTTTCTATGTAACTTTTTAATCATAAGAAAAATAAAAGAACCAAAAATCACTATTAACTACGTAATTAATGGGTAGCTTGTATGATTTAAGCAAATAATCCATATTGAATTGGTGCATATGTTTGCAATTTGTTCTGCAAAAAGAACACTGTGGCATTTTGCAGTAGCTGGCATATACAGCAGTGGGTATGTTTTATATCTGTATTGATCCTTTGTGGTGTCTTGTAAAAGAGGTCTGTAAATTATTCATGTCTAAAACAAATTAGATTCTAGAAAAATATCTTTACTGAAATCCATTTTAAAGGCAGCAGAATTATAAGGTCAGCTGGCCTAGCTATAGTGATTTCTAACAATCATTCAGTTGCTAATAATACCTCAATCACCATGTAAAAACCATCCTCAGACACTGAATATAAAAGCAGTGGTGCAAAGTAAGTTTAGATAACAGGCCTCAGAAGGCACCTTAATGGTATATATCTCATTGCCCCAGAAGTACTAGCCTGCTTATTTTCTTTCAGGGCAGAAAACAAACCCATGTGAATAATAAAGCTCAGTCCTAGAGCCTTGAGACTAACACTCTTCAACACATTGAACAGTGTCTTACCACATGTCTGTTTCCCTGAATAGGGGCTGCACTGTAAAGCAACTTAGTGAAATGGTCCAGATTTGCAGTTTTTAAGAGGAATGGAATCAGGCCTTCAGTGGGCCTTCTGAAACAGTACTGACCGAAGTCACTAGTCTTCTTCTCAGTTCAGCAGCGCAAAAACAAAAATAAGTTTGTAAAGTGATCATCTGAACTATTAAATGAATATGTAAACTCATTGTTTATAGAAAATGTGTACATACAAGAACTGGTAATACTGTTTGGGTACACTGACAATTGTTATCACTTCCTCTGTAATGGGGGATACTTGAGTACTGAGGAGGGAAAAGGTAGTGACAGGTCAAGACTAGGAATAAGCATCTGTTACAGTCTCACATTTTTGACCAAGAGATTGCTACACAGATACTCATAAAGAACTGGTAGAGTTTTAAATTTGCTTTTCTTTTCACAAGTGCTTCCAAGCCTGTTGAGCAAGGCATCAAGCAGCCAACGGGTCCAACTGTGCTGTCTCCTTAGGCTGAGGTCATGCTGAGTGGCACATAAAATAGCTGTAGTGGTAACTGTTGTAGCACAAGAACTCCGTGCCAGCAACTTGTCCAAATATTTACTTACCTTTACAGGCAGCTTTTACAGCTGACACTGAACTGCTTGCTGCCATGGCTACGCTGTTTCCAGTAGCTGAACTAGTTCATTCGAATCTAGCTTGAGTTTCTCTTTAAAACTCTGCAGATATGACTCTGTATCTCTACAAGGTTTATGACCTTAGTTACCAATATGCAAATTTTTCTATTTACTTTCTACTGCATATGAGACATTGGAGGCTCAGGTCAAATATATCAATGAGAAAAAAACTTACATATAAAGCACAATTACTCTGTGATGACGGTAAAGGGATTACATGCTAAAGCATGTAAAACCAGCTGAATTTAAAGGTGTTTCTCAAAATGCCTTAGCACCACTAACTTCTCAGGAAACATTCAAGGCATTCCAGGATTTAAATTTGGGCTATAGACAATCTTCTGACATTTAGAGTCTGCAAGTAAAATCTACATTGTCCCTTTTTGTTGTTGGGGGTTTTTTTTGTTTGTTTGGTGGTTTTTTTGTTTTGTTTTGGTTTTATTTTTTTACTTTCTTGTTATGTATCGCTCCGGATCTAGCACAGCCTTTCCTACAGCTTTGGCATATTACAAATCATGTTACTGTAATTAAAGCTGTACTGTTGAACTGGTAAGTGGATTAGATGCTGGAAAATGGAGTTCAGCTTAGACTGCCTGATTTCAGTTTACTACTCTGTACCAAACCCAGATGTATCTACTCACCCTCCATTTTAGTGAAGCATGTCTGTAAGGAGGGAGGAGACCAATAAAATTTATATTACTAATTACAAGACCAAGTGCCTAATTTTTCAGTTGCCTTGTAAACTCCCATGTAACTTGCCTTTAGATAGATTACATATATAAAGATAAAAATAGATCAGCCTTATTCAAATAGTTATGGTTTGTTATTTAACTTAATTGTGCTATTGCAACCTTCCCTTGGATTGCCTGATTCCACATATTCTTCACTATAAACTTCCTAAATATTTATGTTAAATATTTGTTATTTTATATACATACATGCACACACACATATATATACACACACAAATTCATTCAGCTAACTCTTGATTGATTAAAGCTGTGCTCCAAAATTGTTAATATTCATATGAAAGAGATGCAGCCAAGTTGCAGACTATGAAGTTCATCTTGTCTAGTTTGGCTTTCAAAAGTTTTGGTATTTACTGTATTTCTGTATTTCTTGTATTTCTGTACCCAATGTAAAAAGACAGAAATTAACACATGCCATTCAAAAGAAGCTTGGATAAATAATTTCTCCACTCTTTCTTATTGCTGTAGAGGAGCAGGCAATTAGCTTAGTTCTGATATATACCCAAGTAAAGTTAAATGAGATTAATCTTACCCTATCAGACAGATCTGGGTTTTCTGAAGAACATGTCAAACGTAGTTTATTTTCTGTGTCCTGAAAGAGGCAATGAGGCACAGCTTCAAATTAAAATAATCTGACACTGAAACTAGTGAGCAAACAATCTCTCATTTTGAATTTAGTCTTATTTTTTCCTCACAGTCTGTAGCACCCACTCAATTTTTGTTATTGACAAGAGACTCTAATGATCTGGACTGCTGTCTGTTGGTTTGAAGAACCAACACAAAACATTTCCTTTGACTGTTTTTCAAGTGGTTCAGCCTGCACATACATACCCCATAATGTTTTGGCCGCATTGATTACCAAGTTGAGAAGTTTTTAGGCAGGATCAGTATTTAGAGGAGTATTATATTCCAAAAAATACCTTCTTCAGGCGTCTAATAAGGAACATTGAAAGGCATAAGGACAGTATTGTTCCTGAAGTCTTTCTTTCAGCTTCATAGAGGGTCATCTTTGTTTCATCTTCATTGCTACAGTTATTAAAGTTCAAATATTCCTCAACAATTTTAGGCAGTGAGCTGATATGCAGTATTAGTAGCATGCCATCATTCCATTAATTCAGTGTTGAGCTTAATACATGCATGGTATAGGGAAAGCCATACTCTTGGAAAATTCTACCCTCTTCCTTGGAAACTGAGAGCTGAGAGCTCCTTATGGGTATGATAAATCCTATGGCACATTCACAAGTACCCACACTTACGCTCCTGAGTAATCTCAGTAAATTACTTGAGTAATTGCAGTTGGTTTGGTAGTTTAAACTGGTTTAGTATTACTACCTTCTTTTCTAAAATCATAGAAGAGACAATTTGTGCGCTCTTTGCTAGCTGCAACTTTTCGTTGCAGAAATACCTAAATTTCAGGGTAGCTTGCCTATAAATACATCCTTTTAAAAAAATCCCATGGCATACAGGGATGCCTGGAGGACATACCTATCAATGCTGCTACACACCTATGCTCATTGCACTAGGATTTTAAAAATTTTTAGATTCATAGTACAAATTTTACATGCATAGACAGTAGAGTAATTGCAGAACTGATTAAAATGTGGCAACATAGTTTCTCCTAATATTAGGAAGAATGCATTATATAATACCATAGAATTATTGGCACTAAGAATTCCTTCCAATGCCTTCTGATGGAAACACTTGAAATTTACTGTTAGTAAATTTAGTTTCCGTAGACACAAGACTTCAAACAGGCATCACAAACTCAGTGTGGTTTCTTCTGTAATTAAAAATATTTTCGCTTAATAGCAAAATATTTTTGTTCCTGTTCCAAGAGCACAGTACTGCAATCCAGTGTTTAAACCAAATGTTTTCTTTTAGCTTTCCTCAAATCCTTAGCAGCCAAGCTACACATGACTTCAGTGGATTCTACTCAAGCTTTCCGTTATAAACCAAACAGCTTTCTTTTAAATGTACCAAAGAGGAAAAGCTGTGTTACACGGTAAATATCAGGTCCTGTTCTACTGGAAAAGTGTGCCCTTTGTATGAGAAATTAGGATCCTGATCCTTCAGCCAGCACCTTGCTGAGATAACTCAGATTCATTAAGGTTTTTCCATAAACTCAGTAGATCAAACTATGCTGGTGGAGATCTAACTCAAACTGAGTTAAATACGCTGATAATACCCTAAAGTGAAATTGCAGCATGGGATGTTTATCTTAACCAAGAGTGCAACTCTGCTTAGGTTGGGAACATCACAGAGAACTGCGAACAAGATACACTATGGAACAAAACAGATCAAAGCTCAAAGTAGGCAACCTGACAAACTCCTTACACAACAACAACAGAAATCTGGTCTTCAAATATAAGTCCATCTGCTGCAATATTAGAATCTGTTTTTGGAACACATGACACGCTATAGTCTGGATCACAGAGAATTTAAATAAGGAAATGAAATTTTCCTAATCCTCTGCTTTGCTTCATTACATCATTTGGTTAAATTAGATCATCTGTATCAACTGCTGCCTTCAATGTGCTCCCAAATGAGCAGAAATCCTACTACTAATTTGTCTTTTTGTGTTTTGAATTGTTTATTTAATGGGAGCTGAGGTCAAAATTACTTTTAAAAGTTTCTTGCTAGAATCATAGGAATAACATTCAGTTGGAGGAAAATAATTAAGGAGAAAATGGGTGAATCAGATCAAAGACTTCCTCCCTCCCCCCAAAAAATAATAGATTAAAAGAAGATTTTGATTTTATCATGCAAGTATGAGTCAAAGATACATTGTTAACATGAATTTGCTTTCAGTTAATGTTTTTGTAATCCAAGTAACTTGAAAATACAACTCCCCTTAATAGTGTTTTCCTATATAGCAAATAAATGGATTTAAAAACTTGCTGAGGGAGTGGCAGGTGGCTAAATAAATACACAGAAATCCCAGTGTTTTGTCATATAACAAACTATAATAGCACTTCAAAGTTTTGGACAGATTTCCTCATATTATGGGTTTAGGGTGTAGCTGAGTGGAAAACTGTAAATGTTGTCTTTTGGTATTTACTTTACAACCCTTTGTAATCTTCAGCTATATTTATAGCTTCAAGTGGGAAGAAATCAAAATTAAAGAGGCCTGTTTGAGAACGGGTTGTAATCAAATGCTTTTCCCATTTCTCCTTAAAATAAAAGCACAGCGTGGACATTTGGCTGCCGGAGGAGACCACCCGAAGAGTTTACAAGCTTTGGCCTGGCAGTGAAATATTTTTGTGGAAAAGCATAAGAACACATGGAGAGGAGTCATGGATAAACTAGATTTCTTTTGAGGGGAGAAGGGGCTGCTTGGTTTTGAGTTGGAAGGGTTTAACTAGCGATAAGGGGGAAGGGGTGAGGATTTCATGCCTGGGGACAGCACAGGAGAGGTGAGTTATCCCCGAGGTGCTGGGATCGCCACTCACTGTAGTTCAGTGGCACAGTCCGCCCCGGCCGGGCTGGGCAGAGGCTGCAGCCCCCGGCGGCGCCCCGGCCCCTCTGCCCGGCCGCTGCTCCCGGCCCTGCCTCAAGAGCCGCCGCGGGGCCGGGCGAGGCCGCTGAGCACCGAGCTCGGCCAGAGCTGCCCCCCCTCAGAGCCGCTGCCCGAGGCGGGCACCGACCCGAATCCAAATGAGTTCTGCCTACCCAGGGATCCCCCGTGCCGGGGAGACGGGAGAAAAGGCCGCCCGCGGGGAAGTCACCGCCGTGAGGGCATGGCTGTTGCAAGGCAATGAATCCCGTGCAACTGGCAGCGCAACTGTGGCAGCTGGCGACAACCAGCGCCCAGCCAAGCGAGGGCACCAAGATGCAGATCCCAAGGCCGAGGGGGGAAAAACTGGCCATGAGTTAATTTATCTAGACCTTTGAAAATTGTTTCCAAGCAGCGACAAGCACCCAGCCAAACAAGGGGACCGAAATTCAGAGCCCAAGGCCGAGGGTGAAAAATTGGCTATGAGTTACTTACTTTCGACTTTAGGAAAAAAAAAAAAAAGGGAGTTCGAGAACTGCTTTTGGGTCTCGACTTTCTCCTGTTGCTTACTTGATACTCAAGGCAAGGTTTATGAAGAGAATTGCTTTTTATTGGACTAACAGCCCTTCTTGGCACAAATAGCTTTAGGACAAACAAAACCTTCAGATTTGTGCAGCTGTGGAAAGGTGTCACGGGTACATAAATTACAGGAGCTCCCTTCCGTGCTGCCAAACACTCTTGGGCTAAGACTTGAAAACTGTTGCTACATAGGGAATATCCCTGGAGAGCAAAGTGGGATTTTGGAGGGTATGTAAGAGCCTTACCAAAAGAGTTTCTAACTCTGAACTATCAGTGCAGTGAAAACAGTCCCTCATTTACTATAACTGAAACAAAGTAGAACTGCCTAGAAAGGATACAAATCTATCTCCCACAGCAGCATTGGAAACATCCCAGAACTCTGGTTGGAAGAACAGCTAGGTATGCTGTAAAAGAAACAGAATAGCAACATTTTCCAGAATTTCAAGTAAGAGAATTTGCCTTTTTGCCAGCTAACCTACGTGCAGGTGCTCAGATCACAGATGTACTTTGTTTAAATTTTGTTCCTTTACATTTGGGCTGAAATGACCTTGTTCTCTTTTGCTTTTGTTATTGCTTAAGCCTTCTCACCTACTCTTTTTCTAAATAGAACACAGGATCAGAAAAGATTTCATGGACTAGGGGGTCTAGTTCCTTCCTGAAGCAGTTAAATGGGTCATATAACCCCATTTGTAAATTTATCAAGCTTTTATCTTAAAGCAGGTTTGGATTTTTTTACCTCCATACTCCTATTGGGAAGCTGTTGTAGTACTTTATGTCCCAAACAGTATCCTCAGTATATCTGGAGAGCAATCATAAACATTTTCTCAGATTTTCATTACATAAGCTAAATGAGGTAATGAAATGAAGGTAATAAGCTGAATGAAATAAGGTAATAAACTGAATAAGGTAAAACCTTTCAATCTCCTATACCAAGATTGTCAGCCATTTTACATAATCTCAGAAGAGGTCACAAAAATACTTACATAATAGGTTGTACACTTTCTGTCTATATTAAAACTGTGTGGAGGGTTTAATAGCTTCATCTCCGTAGTAGTACATAGTTGTGCTACAACACATGTATAGGTTTTTTACCTAATTGTCTTTTCTAAACTATGAACTATCAGCTGGTAATAGAAAATTCCTGCTATTAATTCCAAAGTCTGCAACCTTGCACTTTGTACATATTAACCTCATCTCCTTTCAGTAACTGAAGTTCAGTGACCCGTATGATATTCTGAGCCTTTTCTAGTTTGACACTGCCTCCAGACTTCGTCATCAGAAAATGTCATAAGCACACATGCTGTACCAAAATTAGCTATGATATTATCCACTATTTTTAGTCTCCAAACTAATCCTCGAGAATTCTGCTGGTAACTTTCCTCCAAACATACATTTCCCCTTTCAACGCAATAAACTGAATCTTCATATTTGTGAAGATAGTACAATCAGTCCAACACCAAGGAACTTGTGTTTTTCTCTGTAATTTTATTTGAATCCAGTTAATTTCCTGCCTTTAAATTCTGATTTTCTCTCACAGTGAAGCCTTCCTCCTATTGTGGGCTAATTATTAACAGACTAATGCATAAATAGTGTAATAAGGTAAACCAGAAAAAGAAGGAATTGTTTTTATCTGAAAAAAAGGCAACTAGGTAGTTCTCTCACACTCTGCTTCACATAAAATGATTTTTTACTGTTTACTGTTTCAAATTTACATTTACCTGGATGTGTTAATTTTTCTTTTCTAAGCTGTGTGTTTTAAAACCTTTCATACTACTAAAGTCAGTTTAATAGGGTTGTCATTTACTTAGTTACTTCCTCTACTCTTGCATGCTCCATTTGCTAATCTTCAGTAATATGATACAATACTTGCCTCATTCACGTAAGTAACTAACCCTCTGCTTTTCAGTTCACCATTTCAGGCAAAGGAACAGATTTTTTAAAAATGTCAGTCCAAAAATAAGCTTGATAAGGGGCACTGTGCTATTACGAGCAGAACTGGGGTGCCTGAAGCAACAGCTATACAGGACTCATTTGGCTGTCTGCCTAATGGTCAGTAAACCCACAGGCATTGTATCTAAACTAGGTAATAAAAGGAGAAGCCTCACTGTAACTGTATATCATGTAAGTTAATTGCCGAAATGCCTGTTTTCCTTGTCTTTGTTACTATGTCACTGTTATTTACCATAACAATTACTAATCAGTTTGGTGTGAATCATATGCTCTGTTCTTAAAAAGTGATACTTTTTTCAGTTGTTTATATTATCTCGACCTTCACAAATATATTTCCCAATTAACACGTGATTTTTTTCCCTGTATCTACAACAAAAGTTGCATCAACTTTGCAATATTCTGACTGAGCAGCATTCTGGAGAATGCAAAAGCAAAACCAAAGATCAGGGTATTCCCATCAAGTATGTACAAAAGGTACTGCATAGAAGATACATAAAATTGAATTTTTCTGTGTTGGCAGAGCACTGCAGAATTCAAACATCTAAGGCATCTGAAACTGTTGTCCTTATATCCTTTATTTTATTGTGAAAAATAAAACTTTTCATTTAGATTCTTATAACGTATATCACAAACTTATATAAGGAAAGCATGCCATTATACAATTAAACAATAATTTCATTTTTTTCCTATGGTGTAGAAAGGGATCAAAAAGGAGAACTGCAAAATTTTCAAGAAGGAATCTGAACTCCTGCTCCTTGCATAGAGAACTATATTTTTCTTTGTGACATCCACTGTAAATGAAGCCATTTAGCATTTCCAGTGATGACTCCAGAGAAATGTGATTTTTGCTTAATAAAAAAAGCCCTTCAAGCTAGAATTTCTGAAATCTATGGGTTTAATTTTTGACCATTTATCTGGTAATATGGAAGGCCTTAATATTTGCTACTAGGTTCTGACTCACACATATGTTCGTATGTCTTACTCTGTTAACACTGTTAGTACAAAGCCTTAGCCACAGATACTTTGGGGTTGTTTCTCTTGAAGCCAGAGAATATGAAAAGAAAGCTAAAAGAGGTATTCGAGGAGATATTCAGTAGCGTATTCTACATCTGTGAACACAATGTCTCCTCATCGTTGGTTTCTTTGGTTAATGTCCTCCTGAAATGTAAATAGGTGGTCAGTGTAAACCATGTCTGCTATTTCAGGGACATAGCTATTAAGATGGATGAAGGCCTCTGCTTTCCTAGGCTTCAGACAGACAGATCAAAAGGCCTGTGGGTTTCCTTATTGCCAAAGAATGCAGTTTGCTTCAAAGTTTTATTTTAAACCACAGTGAATCAAGGGCTTCAAATACGAGCTCTGAAGTGAGAGATTACAGATTCTGAAGAGAGGACTGGCTTGTATAGATATATCACAAGGGTTGCTATAAAAAGTGAGGTCTACAACAGAGCCTTTCAAGCCAGTGGCCTGAAAATTATAGTCTTAGATGGAAAGGGTGAGGCTGAAGTGAGGAGTAAAGAAAATTATCCAAAGCTGCCAAATTGCATAGATTCTGACAAGCATGGATTTTGGAGGAATGTGATTGAGTTACTTTGTATGGGGACTGTCGATCCCATGTTTGGCTTCAACCAGAAGATACATCACTATGTTATCTCAGTACAAAATGCTTGCTCTTTTTGTTCTTTGAGCTGCGAGTCTTATGTTGTGAGACGCCATGGAAAATCATCTGCTGGATCTCAATTCCTTTTTTCTGATCAAATAACATGAAAAGCTTGTATTGTTTAAAGTGCAGGGGAAAGTCTGTGAGAAGATTGTTTGTGTTCACATGGTGAACAAATTGCTCTTCTTTATGAAAGATTTGGCAGCCAAAGGTTCAGGTTCTACACTTCCCCAATATACACAAACAGACACAGGGATTGTTTATAAGACAAGTGTGTAAGTTGCTTATCTTGGTTTTCTCTTTTTTCTCATCTGTTTTTGACAGGTTAACCCATCCCTCCTTATTTATACCTCTGGAAAATTTTCCAAGAAACCTATGAAATTCTCTGAGAAGAATGTGTTCTCTGAGCTAAAAAAGATACAATAGACCGTACTTCTATGTTTTCAAATCACAGAGGAAGATTATGAAGGTCATACTCATATTTCAGATCTGAATAAAATTTTATAGGCTGCTGTGTAAATATACACAGAGTGGTTCTTATGTGGTTTCCCACAATAGTTGCTCTAGGCTTTCATCTGGTGCAATTTTCACTGAGTTCTATAATGAGAGGTTCCACAAAGGCACCCTCATTCATTTTTAGCTCTACCAATCCACAACAGAAAAAAAATTGGAAGAAAACAGCCAGTATCTAAAACCAGACTCAGAAACAAGAACTTCTGCTGGTAAATCCTGTCTCCACACACTGGGGACTCATCAGTATAACTCTATTGAAAAACTGTATATATAGACAAGTATTTAGAATGCAAATGAATGAAGATAGTTCCAGGCCCATGAGGCAAGGTGGATGTGACTGGCAGCAAGAAATTAAGTAATTTTATGGTACAGGTCAGTTTAACCAGATCAAAGGGACTAACTAAGCACAAAGGCTCAGGATCAAGTGGAACCTCCCCCACAGCAGATAGCCAGCTGTTCACGTGCAGCTTTGAAATGTTCTGGATGAAGTCAATAACAACTTCACCAAGCTAAGCAACTAAAATCACTGTGAGTTGAAATGAAGTCTAATGAGTTTGCTGTGAAGATACTATCCCTAAATAAAAGAATTTTAATAAAGCAGTAAAGATGCTCTAGAGGATAAAGAAAAAATTAGAATGATTCAGTTAGAAGGAACTTCATCTCTGTCTGAGCTGTATTTTTGGTTAATTGGAGGATTTTGAAATCCTGAACAGAAACATAAACAAGAAATGTGTACCTCCTGTCATGACCTTTCTCCTGATCACTGCACATTTCCTTTCTATGACAAAATTCAGCATGAAAACCTCCTCCCATTCCCAAAAAAACCCCAACAAACAAACAAACAAACAAACACAGTGTTTGTTGAAATACACATAAAATAGTCCTTTGGCAATATTCCACCTTTTTATACTAAGAAGATCATGCTCTTCACTCTGCTGTACTGCCCAGCTCCTCCAGAGAGAGATTTTAAAGACAGACACCTTGCCTCGAGGTGTAATTACCCAGGGAAGTTACTGAAGTCAAAGTTCTATGTAGAAGCCTTTTGGCTTAGAACCTAACCAATCCTTGTGCTTACGCCACTTTGTACAGTAGACTGAATTTAGGTAGAATTCTGTTTATTGACTGCCAATTGAGATATATAGTTTGTGCTTACATGTGGCAAGTTTAACCTAGATGTAACCATTTTTCCTAGTCAAAACAACCATGGTGTTGAATTGTCAGGAAATATGTAAACACCGTTAAGTGTTACGATGATGTTTATAGAGCACTGATGTTTGTCCCTAAAATTTACTCAGGAATGAAGTCTTCTTGAAAAGATGACTATATGAATGCTTGCATTTCAAGTAATTTAATCTGGATCATCTGCTTTGATTTCCAGGCTAACAGAAGATGAGAGGCTTTGTAAAAAGGAAAATTTGGATATGAATACAGTAATGATTCTGGCAGAGGTACACCTTGCTTTACAAATTCAAAGATTTCTTTGTTTTCTACTTATTTAACTTCCTCTTTTCTGCTTTCTATTGAAATGTTCCTCCCATTCAAATAGTCTTTTTTTTCAAAGTACTGTGAGCTTTATTTCTCATTCTCCTGTAACATCCTGAAAAATCATTCTGCAGCACAGCTTTTCCAGAGAATAAAAGCACAGTGTTGAAGCATTCTTCTTCCTTCATGACTGTATTTTATATCATTACAATCGAACTCTGAGTAATAGTGTTAACACGATAAATCATTCATCACAATAAATAAATCTCCTAAGGTTTCTCTAATTACTATTAGGCATTCTGTACCTGAGTCCTTTGTGGGAATCAACTTGGAAGTAAATACATATTAAATCATAGGCTTCAAGGGCCATATACAGACATAACCTTTATAAAGATTTAGAACTGTCAAACGGGCTGCAGCCACACCTGTCCTGACCAAATGAAACACAGTGTAATACATGAGTTAATGCTGCCACAAACCAGGTCAGTCTGTCCCTTGGACACTTACCAGATTGTGCTGTTTGTTCTCAGTCCACTGGGTCTGGTATGTGCTAAGCTTCTGGAGTCTGAAGAGACTTCAGGTGCTTCATTTGTGTTTGTATTGTGAGGTGCAAACTTTAATGCTCCCTTCTGAAACTGAACATACAGTTCAACAATCTGATTCCTGTGCCTGCTGTTGGCTCTTCAGGCTTTTTTTGTTAAAGCACACTTTCGAGAAGAATTTGACATTTGGGGCTATATTTCAGTTCTCTGGGGCATAAAATGGATGTGAAGGCAAAGACTTAGTGAGCTGCAAAAGAACTAAAATATGACCTGTCTTTACTTACAAGATAGCAGATTTGCTGTTTAGAAAACAGTATCTAAAGGCAATGTACTTTTTTATTTCAGATTACTAGAAGTCTATGTTCAATGTTACAGGACTCCTTCCTGCAATTCTTCTACCTGCTTTGGGTAAAAAAGGCCCTTGTAGGTTAGTTCTTATTATTTTTGAAGTTTTCAGCCCCTCTTCCATAATGATCTGATTAGAACTGTTTAAGGTGGCAAAATATTACAACAGAGAAAGATTCATGATAGGGACACATGCTTACAGTGCTCATGAAGTGATGATTCACTTATATTGAGACATTTTACAGGCTGACATTTCAGAAAAACCTTCCTGCCAGGAATATATTTTCTCTCCTAGTTTCTTTACCTCCTTTTCTGTCTCCGTTCTTTGCATGATAGTGAAAGGACCTCTTTTTATTCTTCTCTTGACTCAATATATCCTGTTCAGAAGGCTTCCAAGGCATCATTCTTAGTGTTATGATTTTCAGGATTTTTTTCCCTCAGTTCAAAATTTAAGCTTTGCTGAGCAGACAGGTATGAGCCTGGAACTCAGGCATTTCTGCTGTCGCTGAATGAAATATCAGATTCTGGAGACAATCGCATCTGGTCTGTGTGTTGAAGAGTTTGTCCAAGATATTGCAGTCTTTTTCAGACAGTAACAATAATTCCAGACCTTTTTCCAGGGGCGATCCTTGTGATCTCGTTTAGTTTTATGGTTAGCAAAGACCTTTATAAAACTATTCCTCCAATTTTTAACAATGTTTCTAGTCACAAGAGAAAATGTTTAAGGAGTCAGAGAGGAGTCAAGGTGACCAGATAAATGTGTCTGACCAAAACTGACTGCACCCACAGGAAAGAACTGTTAAACTGCCAGAACTTTTTTGCTGCTTTTCTTCTACTTCAATTTCGCTGCTGTGTTTGTCAGCACAGCAAAGAGCATTGTTCTCAGACATCAAAGGGAATAAAAGAAAACAAATTATTTCTCAAGCATTTAGAGATTGATCCTGTTAGCTCCTGGGCTGAAAGCCTCTTAAAAGGGCTAAAACCTTCAGCTCCTTTTGATTTGATTAAGTGCACTAATCATCTGTTCGACTTGAGTCAGTGAGAGACCGTGGTACAAGCACTTCACAGGCAGTTCTCTGCATCAGTCTGACCAAAACCATGGTAAAGCCAGGCTGAGACAAGCATCTGTCTGAGGCACTGAGCTGAGAAATTGCTCCTTGGGAACCAGGTTAGTTGTCAGGTAACAAACCAGACAGGTTGCTGCTGCCACCTTTAACCAGAAGGGGGGACACAGGAAGTGACCAGCTCTAGGGGTGAGGCATCACCAAGAAAACATGCAGCATCTCTGCTTGTAACGCCGGTTGGATATGCATCCCGCTGGCGATTGAAGCCGTTATTTGGGGAAAATATGAATTCTAAATTCCTTGGAGATGTCTAGAAGAAAGTATTTCAGTTAAAGCTTTTTCAGAGTGGCACATCTGATAAATAATTCAATACTTTTAGCCTTTAGGAAAATGTCTGTAGTTTGATTAAATATTTTAGATTAGAGAAGGGTTTTTCTTGTTCTTGAGTTGCTGGACTTAAGGACCTTTTGAACTGAACCCAGAAATGTGTTGAGTCTCTGCTAACTTTCGCCCTTAGGTGTTCTCCACCAAAATATATTTTATAATTCTGTACTAGTAAATGCCACACTGTAGAATAACTTTATTTAATGTATCCACGTAGTAATATTTATGGTATAGAAAAAGTCTTTGGTTTCAAAGCATTTTCCTCAAATTAAGTAGCTACAGTAAAAAGAATGATTATTCATATGTTACAGGATGAGAAACTGAAATACTGAATGACAAGCCAAAAATCTTTAGTCATGTAGCAATCTTGCAGATTGTCATTTTTCAAGGCTGGTTGGCATCAACGTGGTTTCAGTAGTTCCAGGTAGTCCTCCAAAACTTATGTCAACAGGTCTGATACTGAACAACAAATACTGGAGGTACAAAGTATAAATTACTTTTTTCCTTCCAGTATTCATTTCATGATCCTTATCCTGTTTTCTAATGAACAGAACATACTTTTCTGAGAAACCTTTAATTTCTTTTTTTAGCAGTTATTCTTACAAAGCTGTCTTTCAAAGTTCAGTGATTCTGTGGCAACTCACCAATCTCCCTTTTAGTATCCATGTGTACAACACTTTTAACACTTTCATACAGAATGTTTTTCCCATCTTTTAAACTTGTGGGCAACATCCTATTTAAAAATTATCTCGTAACTTGCTAATTCCACTTAGGAAAAAATAGAACTTTAAATTATGTGGATTTGCCAAAACTGCTAACTAAACCAACTGCTAACTAAAGCCAACTTTTAAAGTAACTTTTCTGGAGATTTCTTTAAAGGAAATAATTCCTGGGGTAAACATCAGTTAGATTCTCAAAATGTGCTGTGGTTTCAAGCGCAATCAGACAGTGGTACTGCTACAGTTGTTTCCAACAGGGGTGTATGTGTGTGATACAGCTCTCTATGTAGCAGTATATTTGGTGTTCAAGATGAGATAGATATCTGTTCTCCTAAACATGTTATTCTTAGGAGGTGGATTTGCATGCAGAGAGCAATAAATTATTGAAAAGCACCCTAATGGCTCACTTTCCATTTGTAACAAATCAAATGACTGAAGAAGAAATTGTATTACAAATAATTCTGAGAAAGGGCCTTCCTCGTTAAATAAAATTTGTTTGAATTCTAATGACAAAAACAATCATTAAGATAAATGATGTATGTAGTGAATAGCAAACAAAGTGGTAGAATACTTGTCGCTAGTGAGAAAGCAGTTCCATAGTACAGAGACATTAGAAATTACTTTGCAAATCTTTATGCACAATATATTTATTTATTGAAAACCATCTACTCTTGCAAGGAACTTCCTTTTCAACAGTTGTGATTTGGCAAAAAGCCCTAGGGACATTATGTCCTGGGATTGTTGACAAGAGTGAAAGTCCTCTGTATGTTCTCATCCCTAAGAAAACAAACTGTTAGTTCACATTCGCTTTCATTCTCAGCTTGTCTCTCCTACTAGGATCATAGCTAAGAAATGCTTGTGCTTCTTTGGCATTAGGATAAGAACTGTTGCATAGAACTTCTTCATCTTTTGCTCATCTGGCAGGAGGTGTAACTGCTGATCCTTCTCCTAGTTCTCTTCTCTAAGCATCTTCTGATCTTCCTGCCTGATAACCTTCTTCTGTTTCATTCCTACTTCAGAGATCCCACCAGGTTTAGCTTATTTACAGGTTTGCCATGAGATTTTTCCCCCTCATATAATGTCACATGCCAAGATGTGGAAGAAGAAAGGGAAAAAAAAGTATTTTTCTTCAAATGTTAAACAGAGGCTTTAATTGGAATAGAAAGGGGAAAACATCTTCCAAATTGTACTGTCTTTAATTCTGCTTCACTAGAGATCCCTTTGTCTAGAGTTTATGAGTTTTACTCCTGATGTTTAAATAAACAGTATGTGTCCTTTCTTCAATCTGCCAAAGACAGGGTGAAACTATATAGTACCTAAATTTAAAATAGACAGTTACGTGGAAAACAGACATTTGTCAAACAGATAAATATTTCTGAACTTTTGAACACTGGAATTAGGACCAGATTTTTTAAAGGTATTAATTACCTAAACACACAGAGAAGCACACAGCAAAGTATTCAGGTTTCTAGGTGTATATCTGGTTCCCAATCAAATTCATTAGCACTCCTGAAAACGTCAGCAGTCACATAGAACTACATACAATCACTTAGAGATGGTGGAGAACATGGATAGTCAGTTATCTTCAGAAATCTAGTACTTAGCTCTCTTGTAAAGTTCACTCTTTATGTTAATGACAAAGAACAAAATAAATAGATCCCAAGTAAGCAAACCACCCAACTGAAAGCCTGAATTATTTCTTATTCACCGAATGACCTCTAGTGGTCATTCATCACAGCTTTTACACCAGTTGAAATGTCAGCTTGATAGAGATATGCATTTTTTTGCAAAAGATGGAGCATAAGGATCAATTTTTTTAAAAACTGTGCTCTATGCGATTTTGCTCTACCTCTGTCACCGTTAAAATTGTATTTTATTTCACCTTACAATGTGTGCACTCTGGGAACTCTGCAGAAGTTTTAAGCCTGAGTTCTAGCATCTGCACTGCCCCTAGTTGTTTCTCTTTCCTAGCCAGTGCCTTCCTCAATCTACCTCTTTGAACTTTGTCAGAGACACTTTTCCATCGTCCAACACAGCCTGTTACCTTGATGACATCTGTTCAGCTTCTCGTAACATCACTGTATTACCTGAAACTGGCCACCAACCATCATTTCTCACTTCTGGCCCAAACAGACCACTTCATTCTGAACACTGATGGCACATGGAGTCAGTTTATTTGTCTAAAGAGCAAACTCAGCAGATGTAATACTTGCAACATAATTGGGAAGAGAGTTCTAATCCTCAGTATTGTGGAACATGAAAAGAAGTCTGAGTTAAACATTCAGCAGTATGTCAGAAAACAAGTGGTATTCTCATCACTCAGGGTTTTTTATCAGCATTTCTGCTGATCTTTCTTTGTGGCTTCTTAAAACAGCTGCGCCACACTGTTCTGCTGGACATACATATCAGTCCAATTATTAAAGAATTCATTAAAAGCTTTTGCTAAAGACAGAAAATATGGTCCCAGAAATATCTCCTCTATTCCCATCTTTGACCTATGGGACTTATACAGGACTTCCTATATTTTATTTTGAATGTAGATGAGCATATCATGTCTGCAACCCAAGCTACACTACAGAGGAAGTATCCACACGATAATTTTGTTAATCTCGGGTAGCTTTTGACTGTCATCTTTTCCACTGCACAAACCCGGTGAAAGAGGAAAAATAGCACCTCCAAGAGGAGGCCAGTGAATAAGGAGTTTATGGTTAAAAGCCATTAGAGTTTGTTTCATGGTCCTGTTTCTAGTATTGAGAGATGTTTGAAAGGAACTTGAACAAAATGTTCAATCTGTTTAAAAGACATTCTAAAGTTGTTGTTTACTAGAATGGTGTCAAAAGAAGAATGATTTATGTGAGAAATAAAGTTTGGAAACTCTGCTGACAGAACAGTGATAAGCCTTTTCTATGTAGGCAGCATAATCTACATTGAAAATGCTATCTTCCAAGAAAAAAAAAAGGGAGCAAAACTGCAGACAGCCTGCATGACTACTTGAGTTGCTCTGCTCTGGATATTTTGCAAGAAAAAAAAAAGAATAGATGCATCTTTACATGAGCATGACATGTCAACAGAGTTCGATCACTACGCTTACCAGAGGAACAATTCCAATATTAAATGAATTTTTCCATTAATTTCTCATTCATTTTACAGTAAGTGACAACTGGAGGTGGATTCTAGAGAATGCTTCATCAATACTGTTTTTCTTCCTAGAAATAAGAGAACATGCATATTAAAGGTAGTATTTCTAGATAAGGCACTTCTAGGTTTGTATATCAGCCATATACAAGTAGGTGGTCAGTGTTTAACCATTAAGTATTAAACAAAATTATTAGAGAATACTTCATCTGTAGCCTTTAGTCAATTTTAATTCAGACATTCCTTTTATGTTATAATAGATGTCTAGAAGGTATTCAAAATAATCTTATAGAATCATAGAATCACTGAGGTTGGAAAAGACCTGTAAGATCATTGAGTCTGACTGTTAACCCAACACTGCCATGCCATTTAGCACCCCTAAACCATAGCACCACGTGCCACATCTACACATTTTTTGAACACTTCCAGGGATGGTGATTCTACCACTTCTCTGAGCAGCTTGTTACAATGCCTGAGCAGCCTTTCAGTGAAGAATTTTTTCCTAATATTCAATATATTTGAATATTTTGAATCCTAAAGCTTGATTTATCTCTCTTATTTCAATTGACATCTTGGGACAGATTGTCTGGTGACACACTGTAGTAAAAATAAATATTAGACATCATGATTTTTTAATATTGTAACTAAAATTTTTTTCTTTAAAAAGCTGATTTTCCCCTGAAAATTTATACATTTCTTTGGAATATAACCCAAGATGAAATCTTATCTTTTTCCTTATATGATCAGTAGTTCAGATTTTACTGGAGATTGAAACTGTATGGTACCATGTGTCTCTCTGCTTGATAATGTTAAATAATGTACATTGTGAGTCTTAGTATATATCTGGGATTGTTTGGTATTATATAGTATAACTGGTTATGCAGAAGCTAACTCAGTAGAGAATTTTTTCTATGTCATTATCCCTAGGTAGAATTGAAAGGATTTCCCTGAGTTGGTCTGGTCAGCATGTCTGTATGCACAATTTGTTCTTTGGCTGAGAGTCTTTCAGTGGTATTACGAGGATGTAGGGTGCTTTGTCTAAAACTTCAGCCGTGCTCAAAGACTGTGTTTGCCAACCTTCAAGTCAGAATCAACATAGTTTCTTTAACTAGTCCCTGTGCTGTCTATGTTTTCTAGTACCTCCTTTTTAAAAAATAACTCAATTTTTATGTAATTTCTCTTTTTGAAATTAGGCCCGACAGAAGTGGATATTTTGGATTTGTTGCTCCTGCAAGAACATTAAATCCAAATTTATTATCCTCATTTTACAGAGTAGCTATTCAGCATCACAATCAACTCAAGGATACTACATCCTGGTGGTTCTTTCAGAGGTTGAGTGTCTTCTTTTGGAGAGTTCCGACTGGCCAAAAATTTGTCTCATAGTCTTTTAGCTCAATTCTGCGTTCATTCTCTGACCATACCAACATTTAGCAAGGGTACAGACCTTAGCGCTGCAGCTCTGTTAGCTCCATCGAGAAGGGTTGCAAGAGCACCTGCTGTTATGAGAACAGTTTCTGAACTCATCTTGGAAGCAGATTAAGAAATGACAGCAATTCATATTGATTTGAATTTCAGTAAGGGCTGCCACGGAAATTTGCTTTTGAAGTTCAGAAAACACCTGGCTTGGATATCAAAATCAATGCAATCATGAAAGATTTCAGGAAAGTAGAATTGCACCTTACCTCTTAATAGTCTTGCAGAACTTATACACTACATTACAAAGAACTCACAGGCTGTTAATTTTTCCCAGATCGTCATATAAATTAACATATATTTTTCTCCCTATATTTAAAGAATGTTCTTCTCATCTCCGTCTTTAATAGTTTAAGGAGGTTAAGAAGTTAAAGAAGCAAAATGCATGGGTAGCTCTGGATGGACTTATATGACAAACTTCTGTACAACAAAATTATATTTACTTTTCCACTGAAACAGCATTGACAAGAACTGAAGAAATATGATCTATGCTTGTGACATTAGCCTCTGTAAAATACGTAAATATTGGTTATTGCCTGATATATTGCATTAGGAAGAGCATTGTCAGCAGGTTGAAGGAGGTGATTCTGCCCCTCTACTCAGCCCTAGTGAAGCCTCATCTGCAGCGCTGTGTCCAGTTCTGGGCTCCTCAGTACAAGGGAGACATGGAGCTCCTGGAGTTGGTCCAGTGGAGGGCAACAAGGATGATGAGGGGACTGGAGCATCTCTTATGAGGAGAGGCTGAGGGAGCTGGGCCTGTTCATCCTCAAGAACAGACAACTGAGAGGGGACCTCATCAACGTCTGTAAGCACCTGAAGGGAGGGAGGACGGAGCCAAACTCTTCTTGGTGGTGCCGAGCAATAGGACAAGAAGCAACAGGCAGAAACTGATGTATAGCATGTTCCATTTGAATATGAGCAACCCGGTCTAGTGAAAGGTGAGCCAAGACAGGGGGCTTGGAAATAGGTGATCTTTAAGGTCCCTTCCAAACCAAGCCATTTTATGATTCTATGATTCTGATTCTATGAGGAAGAACTTCTCTACTTTGTGGGTGAACAAGCACTGGAACAGATTGCCCAGGGAGGCGGTGGAGTCTCCCTCACTGGAGATATTCAAGAACCACCTGAACACAATCCTGTGCAATGTACTCTAGGATGACCCTGCTTGAGCAGGGAGGTTGGATCACATGAGCCCACTGGTGGTTCCTTCCATTCTGTGATGTAACTCATCTACATGTGTGGCTTTACCATAATATTCTACTATACTATATATATGCATATGTATGTATACATTATTCTAGAATGTTAGTATAATCATAAAAGGTGATCTGTTTTAGGAATTGCTGTTCAGAAACAGTTTTTTATCACCTCTAAGATTATGTCATTGTCTGACCAACAGTGCCTGTATTTGCAGACACACTTCACATTTCACTAGTATATGGTCTGTTCATCAGGTTTTATTGAACATTTTCTGGAAGGAATCATGCAGGTCCCTGCCTTCCATCAGTTTGGGCGGTATTGTGCATACATGCTAATTAATACAACTGCATTTTCTTCTCTTTCCATTTTTCAAACTAAATACCATTGCCCAAAACTTCACCTGTGCTCAAAGCCTTCTTTTCTCAACCTTCAAATCAGAATCCAACAACATTTCTTCAGAAAGTAGGTGGCAAAAAAGATCCCACGATGGGATCCCAAGGATGGGACTCCTTGCTGGCAAGCAGCTGACCAAAGCCAAACTCCTAAGCAGACCATTTAAAAAAATCTGCTGGTTTGCTCACAGCCAATGAGTGAGTATTACTGGGGAGCCAAATGGGCCTGTAAGAAATCACTAATGCATAATTATGTGGGCTGCCTTCATTTTGGACTTAATTTACAACTCTTGCAAACCACTATTTCCACTAATGTCTCTCAGACTGCAGAATGAACAGTACCTATCTAGATCAATATAATTATAATAAAATAACAGTAGAATTTTAAAAAGAATGTGACTGCAAATAACTTTGAGAATTATTCTCAAGCCACGTAAGACAATGTCGTGCAAAGCACAGGTAACCAAGCACACCCCAGACATAACTGAAAAGTCAACAGGGGGCAGCTCTTAACTCACCTTTCCACAGCACTGTGCTGGTTCTCTTTCCATGCTTGGGAGAGCATTGTGTGTGAGATTCTGCTGATTAAAATCCAGGCCCTGGCTCTGTCATTGTTTGTCATGGTCAGAATATAGCCAAGGACCATCTGTTGAACAGTTACTTGCAGGATAACATGTGGTATAATGTTCTAGTCAAGCCTAAAAAAATAACTGCAATTTTTAAAATTCTTAGTTACATTGTATTCATTCCATCTGACCTTCAAATTGCCTGAGAGCATTTCCAGCTATTTTTTCTTGATTTCAGAGACATCATCTAGCTTGCATAAGGATTTTAAGCTTTTAATCAGAATATCAGTATACATTTTTAAACCAACACGTTAGGTTCTTTGGAAGGATGTCTTTCTGATATAACAGGAGGAAACATTGATTCACAAAGAGGGCCTTTTAATTTTCTGTTTAAACCATCACAGGACAAACACACTACAGACAAACTGTGGATAGACTAATGCTTTTACAATACATGTAATTCCTGTGATTACAGCACCATTCCACCATTAGCACTTAAGTGCCAAAGCATTTCCCTCCTTGAACTAACATAAATGGGCTAATATTTATACAGTAAATGCCACTCCTGTTAGCATGGCATCGTCTCTGCTTTAAGATTAGCAGCTGACTGCTACAGCAGTTCAGTTCTGGAAATAAGGACCCAAGAACTTCTGGTTCTAGATTCACAATAAGAGACGTTTCTTAGAGCGCAGCACAGGATTAGCTTTGTTTGCTGGGGAGATCTTTGTAAGGTGGGAGATTCCATCGAAACAGTCCTTGCCTTTCCAGTCACTCATGACAGCACCACTACTTGATGCCCACTCTACTGCTTCTCAGTTTCATCACCTCCAAGCTACGGTTTTGCAGCAAAGCCCCGTCTTTCTTCAAAGGCAGGGGAAAGAGTGCTCTGCTCTGGCTGTGTCTTTAGCTTGCCCAGACACAGAATAATGAGACAGCCACTACGCACCTTCCCCTGGCCCACAGCTTTTCCTGAGGGGCAGAACAGCCTCTCCTCTATGTGATATTGAATAATGCAGGGAGCACCACACACACGACAGAAAAACTCTTGCTGTGCCGCCCAAGCTTAATACCGTAGTGGAGAGCGGCTGGGAAGCACAGGATCAGTTAGATTGGAAAAGACGTCTGGGACCGTTGAAACCCAACACCACCTTGTCGAGTAGACCATGGCACCAAGTGCCATGCCCAGCCTTTCCTTAAACACCTACAGGGACGGTGACTCCAGCACGACCCTGGGCAGCCCATTCCAATGTCTAATCACCCCTTCTGTGAAGAAACTCCTCCTAATATCCAACCTAAACCTCCCTTGATGCATCGTAAGACTATGTCCTCTCGGATGAAGCGAGCTGTGTTGGTGGGCGCAGGACCGGGTCGCGGGCAGTGTCAGGGACACGGGCAGGGCCATGGCCGAGGGCAGTGGCGTGGAGAGGCAGAGGGACATGGACATGGACACGGACACAGACTCCCGCAGCCGTAGCGGCGGCGGAAGTGGCGCCTCGGGCGGCCCCCGCCCCTCGGGGCGCGTCACGGCGCGGCGCACGCGCGTGTGGGGCTCCTGCCGCTGTCCCTCCCTCCTCTCCTCCCCTCCCTCTCTCTTTCCTTCCCTCCCTCCCTCCTTCTCTCCTTCCCTCCCTCCCCTTCCCTGCCGCCGGGCCGCGGCTCCTCCCTGCACCACCTTTGGCCGAGCCGCGGGTGTGCGCAGACGGCACAGCTCCCTGGCGGCAGCGGTTTTATCCTCGCCGAGCATCAGTCGGGAAGGCGCGTTTTCCTCCCTTCCTCCTCCTCCTCCTCCTCCTCTCGCTGTCCCCACGGCCATGGAGCTGCCCGAGAGCCAGTGCAAGAAAGTCAAACTGAGCAACAGGGTGCCGAGCTGGGTGAGCGGGCGTGCGGCGCGCCTGCGGGCAGGTGGGCGTGCGGGGGGAGAGCAGAGGGAAGGAGAGAAGGAAGAAAAGGAAGGAAGGAAGGAAGCAGCGGCCGAGCTCCGTGGTGATGTGGCAGTGGGCGGCAGCCGGGATGGGGGGCTCCCTGCCCCGGGCGGGGAGGGATGCGGGGCGGAGGGCGCGGCGCTCCGAGCCCGGTAGTGCAGCGGCAGCCCGGCCGTGGAGCCCGGCGGGGGCACCGTGGGGGCTCCTCTGGGGAAGGGCAAGAAGCTCGTCCGGAGGGGACCGGGCGTCTGGTGGTTTCATCCCTGGCTCTTCCGCAGTGAGCCCTCGCCTTCCACCGTCTTGGAAGACGGAAGGCTTAAGAATGCGATGTACAATGTGGCCATTCATAAACCTGTGTTGGCCAAAGACTGAGGTTCTTTGTATGGCGGGTGTGATGTGGAAAACTGTCGAGACAGGGCTTAAAAAAACCTAACCAAAGCCTTCATTCTTGTTCATAAAGATGGGGGAAGATCGGTTTACAGCAAAGACCAAAATGCAGCTATTTAGAAGATACATTGCAGGCCTTTGAGAACATTTGATACTTTAGATGATGCAAGACAAGTGGAAAAAAAGAGAAAGTACAATTTCTTTCAACCAGTGCTGAGCTGAAACAGGCGAGATATAAGATCCAGAAAACATTTGATATGAACATAAGAGTGTAAATCAGTCTTTGAAGTCTTGCTGTGAGTAGTACGTGCCACACCTTTACTATTAAAAGGAACTCTTGCCTCAAAAACGGGGAAGTTGGTATAGTACTAAAAACTGTTTGGTAGATGTTGTGCCTGTCCAAGCCTCCTGCACTATGTACAAGTTCAAACTTGTTTACATAAGAGAGTAATTAGTAAGTTACATTCTTTCAGTTTCCACAAGGAAGAAGCAAAATCAGATGTGTTGAAGATAATGAAATAGACAATGTCTGGATGGGGTTAACAAAGTGTATTGAAAAAGTTACTCTGTATGATTTCATTTGTCATAAGCAAAGCCAAGATGCATTTGTCCAAACCAGGGAAATACGTTAACAGACATTAAGTATTTGCTGAGTTCAGCTGAGGTTAGCAACCCCTCTGTGTTACGTGGCAAGCAGAGGAAGTCTTCCGCTTCTCCCTTTTTCTTGAGAAGATCTCAACTGAAATGCTCTTTATAAACCAATAAGCTTCACCAGGAACAAAAATGCTGCTGATTCACACAGTCCACAGACAAATGTTCTGGCACTTCTGTCTGTTCAGCTGAGAGCAAAGTCAAAGCAACCTATTGTACCCTGATGGAATTGGCAGCCCCTAGGAGAGCAGGCAGAATCTTGTCTTCCAAAATTTCTCTGTGCATCCAGCACCTTTCAAAATACATCTCTGTCTGTGGAAGTGCCCTTGCTGAGCCCCCTTCTGAGCACAGCAAACTCCTTAGTTACAGAGCAGCACATAACGTAGCTGCAAACACTGCCACTACACTAGCTTGATAGGAAGACATTTGGAACACTTGCTTTAGAGTGGCTTGAATTCCTAACACAACAGGTGTTGCATCATTTTGCAGGTAACTCCTAAAGAGAACTTGCTGCAATTCTTGTTCCTGAGAGCATGTTCAATGGAGTAATTTCTGGCTTTGTTTCTTGTTCATCTCCTCTGATGCCAACCAGTGAGTCCACTGGTGAATAGGTTGTCTCTGCCTTTGGTCATGCTGTTAGTGCAGCAGGTGGCACATGAAAATACACTCCTTATAGTATGGTCAGCACTGAGTTGCTTGTATATACAGTACTGTAGAAGATTGTCTGATTTCTGCTGCTGTGATTTTTGAAACTGTTCCAGCTTTAGAGCATCTGGCAAGGGTGATATAGTCTGTGTAAGTGGCAGGAGAGTGTGTATTTGGCAGGTTGAGTGGTGCTACATGCAAAGGTGTTTAGATGACTTCTTGTATCGGTATCCCTGTGGCAAACTGCTTTCCAGTGGGCATTGTGAGGATCAAAGTAAGAATTTTTGTTGTTAGTGGGAGAAAATATAGTGCTGTAGGATATGATAGAAAATGGTTTGGAGAATTGTTTGGTTTTTAAAAGACTAAAGCATCTTATTGCTCAGATATAATTTCTGGGCTTGCCCAAGCACAGTTGTCTGAGTCAAAGCACAAATTTTCAAACCAGAATTTGAGACAGTAACTATTGGAAGGTATTTCTGGCAGATCTTTTGGTGATCAAGTCCTGAAACCTCATGTAACTATGCGGTTTTAGCCTCAGCGGTAGTCGAATTTTTGTGTTGGAACTATGTCTGTTCTCCTTGCTTGTGTTTGTATGTAGACAAAGAAAATGGGCAATGTTCCGTCTGCTTGAGTTGCTGTTTGGCTATTGAGCCAGTTTGGAGTTCTCTCAGTTTGGAGGGGAAAAAAGCAAGCTTTGGTGGAGTTATCAGATCTGAAGAACAAACATCATAAAAATGTGTTGTTATCAGGGTATCCCTGGCTTATAAGAGGCATATGGTAAGCAAGTTACCAAATAGCTTAAAAAAAAAAAAAATCTGTGATGATTGGGAAATGAGAAGGGCATTAAAAGTAAGACTGCAGTTTAGAGATGAGGCTGCATGTATGCATTTGTGAGCTTGTGGGAGTTCTTAGCTTGGAGAACCAACACTGGAATCCTAGAGGATTGGAATTAGTCACAGCTTCTTCAGTATATACAGTCTGTATACACAGTTGTTTCCTGATACTTCTGACCTCAAGTTGGTGCTGTAGCTTAGGGTGTCTCTGCTTGCCATGGAAAGATTTACTTCCTTCCCCAGAGGTCTCACTTTGTGAAAAGTTAAAATTTGATGTAAAGTGACTATAGAAGCACAGTGTTTCATTGTTGCTCTGAAGTAATGAAGAGTAGCTTCAGTTTATGCCAGTGTATATGCTATCTGTCTGTTAACTATGAAACAATAAATCATAAATCTCTTCTTTTGGCTGTCTTTTAATCTTAGCGTTGCAACTTAGATTTGCTTTTCTTCATCTGGATGCCTGATTTCTTGCATCAAAGGTATTAGGCACTAATAGTCTGATTTGGCTTTGGCAAAGAAAAATTATATATGCAACTTGGAAAATATCAAGAAAGGTAAGAAAAAATAGGTCATCTATCTCAGCAAATCTGTAAGTAGAGAAATTGACAGTTAGTATTTCCTTTTGACCCCCATCATCTTTCTTTTGTTCGTGTAGATTTTGAATGTCTGTGTTTATTTCCCTAGATAACTACTTGCAAAGCTAAAATTTTACCTTTATGCCAGAAAAAGTAAACTGCAGTCATCCTTCCTTCCTTTCTTATCATTGCAAGCCTCCAGTGCACATCTATGAAAGTTGTTTCTTTAATGCTCCTTTTTTACTTCAGTACAAGGATATTAACCTATTTCAGCAATTCAGATTACATGTGAAACAAACTGTAATGAATCACAGTGAAGCATTATTTGTGTTTAATATGGTGAGTAGGAGGGAAAATATTAACATGCAGTATTTTTCCAAGTAATGCAGATGCACTGAATGTGTATCTCAGGATGGAAGACGTATTTTTGTGGGCATGTCAGAGAGGAAATATCCAGTGGTTGTAAAAAAAGCAGAAAACCTTTTTGATTAATGCCCTTTTTTCAGTAGCCCTTTTACAAAAATGTAATGTGTCCTTTCAGTAGTGACTGTTACAGTGAATATAATTAGGCTAAGAATTTTAAAATAGCTTTTTCAAAGAGTACTTGTGCATTACACTTTTTTCTATCACACATTTTCTTATGTGTAATTTCTTTTAACATTGGTAATACAGATCTGCAAGGTGAGTGATGCTTTGATAGCATGTAAAAGGAAATGACTGTTCTTTATTTCTGGTATTTTGGATGGCTGTTTAATTTCATCAGTTGATAGTCATCAGATTTTATGTAGTAGAATTTGAAGACTGGCTAATTAATTTAAGAGCACAACCAATGATCCAGTGAATATTTTTCTGTGCCACATCAGTGTTGATAGTAAGTGTATATGTCAGGGATAGTAATTAAAAACTTACATTGTTGAAGATCTGATGTTCAGTGAGTTCAGCTTTAGTTGCTCAGTGGTGGTAGCAAACTGGTAGCAAATCATTTAGTAGCAAAGTGGACATGATTAGGCAAGTGGTTTTTTTTTTTCTTTTTTTCCTAAGCGACAGAGAATGGCTTGCTAAATTATTAACTTTTTAGAGCACCTCTATAAAAAGTGTTTTTTTGTTGGAAGATAAGGGGGATTTTGGTACTACTTTGCCCAGGAGTAACACTGATCTGTCTAGTTTGTGTGCAGATATACAGATACAGGAGGTGGGGTGGCTGGCAGCAGCGGGTGTGTTTTTGAATGCATGCAAACCACCTGGGCACTTTAACCTTTAGTCTTAGGTGCTTCTAAAGTATGGATTGATTCCTGTCCCACTGCTGAGCCTGCTGGCTGCTCTGTTGCCTTTGTGTGCCTTATCTTCTAGCAATCTGTTGGCCTTCTTGATTTGTCATCTCTGCTAAGTCGTTATTAATACCTTTTTTTTTTTCAAGTTGTGTTGTTTTCATAATTTTAAGAATCCCTCTGGCCTGCTTCCTCAGGTTTTCCTCTTTTGGAAACCTGCTGTAGTTTCAGAGCTGTTTCAGAGCACAGTTTCAGAGCTGCTTTCTTAGTTCTGGAAAACAGAGAAAACTGATGTAACTTATGGAATATGGACTGGAAGAGGTCTCCTTAGATGAGACATTTGACCTCCGAAGTATGAGTCTGATAATAGACTCATTGTCAGGAGTCAAAAGCAAAGCATGTGTGTTTTTATGTCTTAATGTAAGAGAAGCTAACTGAGACAGTGGCATGGGATCTGTGCTTTGAGACTGTCTGCTATTTATCCAGTGCCTGGTACAATCCAGTACAACCAGAATTAATGAGAAAAAACGTTGCTATTACTGTATTGGTTTGAATTGCTGTGTACACTCATTATGCACGGTATATCTTTTAATTGAAGTACTTAAATTATTTTTGTTGGTTTTAATTCCACAATGTATGCATTTGCTCACTGAGATCTCTAGTTTTATGTAGTGTGTAATTGTTTCTACTGTAAGAAGAAAGACTTCAGTTTTTTGGACTTTTGGTTTTAGTTGGCCGTATTGCGATGACTTTGTGCACAAAACAGTTTTGTTTTAGGAGATAAATTAATTGAAGATAACATAATCAGCAAATATAACTTCATTTTTTGTGGTTACAACCTGTTTGCAGGTCGTGGTTTCTTATGGGTGCTGGAGTATCACAACTGAATTATAGAGTTACTGTATTTAAATCTTGAACATTGGTTCCTATGTTTAGTTTGTTTGTATTAACCATGAGCCCAGTTGTGTATAGAATTGGGGACATACAATCACACAAATTCGTAACTTCCAATGAAGTTACAAACTTTTGAATAGAAGAATGATGTAGCAGCAGTCCCTGAAGCTACAAGTAGATACCATTTTTCTCTTAGCTCTATTTTGTGGTGTCTCCCTCTAAACCTATGAACAGCTCTCTGTTAGTTCTCCATAGAGGAATATACTCCCTTCTTTCTTTTATGTTAAATATACTATGTGTTTTCATTTTCAGCTAGCACTGATACAATGATGAAAGAGAAGACAGTGCAAATACCTTGCAAAATGTTTATAAGCAAGAGAAGTCAAAGCAGCATTACACACACCACTAATCCCTCTCACCCCTCAAACACACACTCACCCCTTTTTTTTAAGCCTTCTGTTTTGTTTGATTGTTTATTCTCTGTCTGGCTATCTAAGGTCTTGATCTTTTACAAACAAAGTTCGTATAGTTAGATACCTTTAAAGCCTAAGGGAATGCCAAGGCTGATCTTCCTGAGGGCTTCCTGACTTTGGATTGTGAAATGTGTTTGACAGTGGTGTCAACTTACTGAAGATACTTGTAGAGCAAGTTATTATGATGAATAATTTTAAGAAACTCAGTAACCAGCTTTGTTTTAATTAAAATTATGTTACAAAAAGCCCATCTTTTAAAGTAACTTCTTTAATAAGTTCCTTAGAAATAGTACTTTCTTTAAATATTTAGAATGTATGATAAATATCTCTCTTCTGGAGACTGAAGATACCATACATAAAGGTATGTAGAGTCCGAACTACTAAAGACTAGTTTAGAAGTGTCTGCTGAACTGAAACTTTGAAGAAACATACATAATTTGCAATGAAAAGGCCTTTTGAGAGTTAAAAATAAGCCAGTTTTTTTTCTGTTTTATGACAGAAACCTTTAGCTCAAAGAAAGGGAGAATCCATTTCATGTTCTTAGATTTAAATTCATAAACCCAGAAACTCTTAGAGTGTATTTGGTTGGGAATGGCTCTTGAAGATCATCTAGTCCCAACCCCCCCTGCCTTGGGCAGGGAGACCTCTTACTAGACCAGGTTGCTCAAAGCCCCATCCAACCTGACTGTCAACCCTTCCAGGGATGGGGCATCCACAGCCTCTCTGGGAAACCTTTTCCAGTGCCTCACCACCCTCACAGTAAAGAATTTCTTCCTAATACCTAATCTAAACTACCTTCTGTCAGTTTAAAGCCATTGCTCCATGTCCTATCCCTACATGCTCTTGTAAAAAGTCACTCTCCATGTCTCCAGTAGGCCCCCTTTAGGTTCTGGAAGGCTGCTGTAAAGTCGCCCTGGAGCCTTCTCTTCTCCAGGCTGAACAACCCCAGCTCTCTCAGTTTGTCCTCATGGGAGAGGTGCTCCAGTCCTCTGAGCATCTGTGTTCCTTGCTCTGGACACGTTCCAACAGGTCTGTGTGCTTCTTTTGTTGGTGGCTGCAGAGGTGGATGCAGGACCCGAGATTGAATCTCACAAGAGCAGAATAGAAGGGAAGGACCACCTGCCTTGATCTGCTGCTCACAATTTTTTTGATGCAGCCCAGGGTTCAGTTGTCTTTCTGGGCTGCGAGTGCACACTGCTGGGTTATGTCTAGCTGCTTGTCATCCCCAAGTCCTTCTGCCCAGAGCTGCTCTCAATCCATTCCCTGCCCAGACTGTATTGGTGCTTGGGATTGCCATCACCCAGGTGCAGGACCTTGCACTTGGCCTTTTTGAGCTTCATGAGGTTCACACGGGCAACCTCCGAAACCTGTGAAGGTGCCTCTGGATGACATCCCTTCTCTCCAGCATGTCAACTGCACCACACAGCTTGGTCTTGTCGCCAGTTGTCATAGTTTAGCCCATCCCCCCCAGTAGGGGTAGAAAATGGTTAACTCCAGGTGAAATTCCAGCTAAGTGGCCAATCAGAGACTTCTGTGACAACTCTATGAATGACATATTTAACAAACCGGAAGAGAAGAGGAGTTGCACAGAAGAAATTAAGGAGTTAACATGGCGGCACGCCCCGGCCGGCTAGGCCTGGGGTGTGCAGGTCCTTCTGAGGCCTAGCCTGGTGTGGGGAGGGCAGGGATGGCTTGAAGCCAAAACTAAATCACCTGGAAGCCACATGCAACAAATTGCAGAAGAATTACAGACACAGAATGATAAAGAAGCCAGTGAACTCTCCATTGAGGGGCCGAACCCCTCATGACCTTGGGACTTTGTCCAAAGCTGAGCCTAACACTAAGCCCCCTATACCAGGGGCCCGGTGTGATTTTGGGCCGGGTGTGATGGCGGGATGACCCCTTTCACTGCAAATGGGAGAGCGGTGGTGAATTAGAGTAACCAACCGTGGCCGAGAGCCAAGATTGGGCGTTTGGCCGAAGGCAGAAAGTCAGAAGAATTCCAGAGAGCGAGAGAAGAAACTACTTGGAGCAGCAGAGCACAGCACCGGAAAGTGTTCTTGGGTATGGACTGAGCGAAAAAAAAACCAGAACCCCTGTGACCCGGGGAGGGGTGGTGACTCTTAGGAAAGCCCCTGAAACTCCTCATGGAAGGAACCTCCACGTAGCCCTATACTCCGTGGTGACGACGTGGTGATAGGAGTGTTTCCCTTGAAGTCCATGGTAAACCCTCAGTAGCCGTAGACAAGCGGCTAGAGGTGGGAGGCAGACTCCCCTGCATTCCAGTGGAGAAAGAGAGAGAGATTTTCTAGCTGTGGTGATTTGGAACTGTTACCTTAAAGACTTTTTCTTCTCCTTCTTCCTCTAGACTGTTTTTGAAGAAAAGAAGGAGGGGTGGTATTTGTAAATATATAAGTATGTTATTATAAAGAAAACTAGTTAGAATGTTGTGTATATAAATATTCCCTTAGTTCTTATCGTGTAGCAATAAATTTTAGTATTAATCCCCATGTCAAGAAATCTGCTTTGTCTATGCAAACTTTTCTTACCTATTAGCAAAATTTATGTGTTGATAAAAACCATGCAGAAATCACCGGGCTAAACCTTTGACACCAGTCTTGCTGAGGGAGCCCGCAATCCCACTGTCCCTGACACTGACAAAGTTGTTAAACAGTGCCAGTTCCAATACCGGCCCCTGAGGAACAGAACTCGTCACTTGTCTCCACTGGACATCGAGCTGTTGACCTCAGCTCTTAAGAGTGTGACCGTACAGCTGTTTCCTTATTCACCAAGTGTTCCACCCATCAAATATGTGTCTCTTCAGTTTAGAGACAAGGTTGTCATGTGGGACAGAGTAGTGTGCTTTGCACAAGTCCAAGTAGATGATATCAGTTACTCTTCCATTATCCACCAACACTGTAAAGCCATTGAATTTGTCAGGCATGATGTGCCCTTAGTGAAGCCCTGTTGGCTGTCACAAATCACCTCATTTTTTTTTTGTGTTTTAGCATAGTTCCCAGGAGCTTCTGCTCCTTGGTCTTGGTGGGCAGAGAAGTGAGGTTGATGTGTTTGTAGGTCCCCAGGTCTTTCTTATTTCCCTTTTTAAAAATAAGGTTGTTTTCCTCCTTTTCAAACATCACCAGACTGCCGTGACTTCTCAAATATGATGGATTGTGGCTTAGCCACTTCCTTCCCTAGTTCACTCAGAAGCAGCAGATGCATCTCATCAGGTCCCATGGACTTGTGCACCTTCAGGTTCCTGAGAGGATCTCAAACCTGGTCTTCTCCTACAGTGGGCAACAGTTTTCATTCTCCCAGTCCCTGCCTTTGCTTTCTGTGACTTGGGTAGCATGGCTGGAGCACTTGTCAGTGAAGACCAAGGCAAAAAAGTCATTGAGTACCTCAGCCTTCTCTATGTCTCGGGTAACCAAGTCTCCTTTTTCCTTCCAGAGAGGGCCCACATTTTCCCTAGTCTTCTTTTTATCGCCAAGGTACCTATATAGAAGCTGTTCTTGTTGCCTTTGACATCCCTGGCCAGATTTAATTCTGTCAGGGCTTTAGCTTTCCTAACCTGATCTCTGGCTGCTCAGGCAGTTTCTCTCTATTTCTCCCAGACTACCTGTCCCTGTTTCTGCCCTCCCAGGAGTTCCTTATTCATCCATGCCGGTGTCCTGGCCTTTTTGCCTGACTTCCTCTTTTTTGGGATGCATCACTCCTGAGCTTGGAAGAGGTGATCCTTGAATATCAAACAGTTTTCTTGGGCCCTGCTTCCATCCAGGGCTTTATCCCATGGTGCAGTATCAAGCAGATCCCTGAAATTACTTGAGTAGAGGTCAAGTCGAACAGCAGTCAAGTCGAGCAGCTCTAGCAGTTCATCTGTCTTTTTTATAGTTGTTTTTTCTTAAACAAGTTGTATTTGAAAGTAGTAGTTGATTGATCTGTCAATCGCAAGCTTCACAGAAGGAGCGCAAGGGATGTGGTTTGCTGTGGATGACTTCAAATTTTATGTGTCTCCTTTGACCAGTTCAGCAGCTGATGGAATGGGTATTGTTTTTACTTCCATTTGCCTGTCTCCAAGGCTTTATTTGTGCCTGTGAATAAGTTTCAGTATGGTTTGCCAACTCACCCTTTTGAAGTTAAAGACCTAATAAACTTCTTCTTTTATAGGGAATGCAAAGGGCAACCAATGTTACCTACCAAGCTCATCATGTCAGCAGGAATAAAAGAGGCCAAGTGGTAGGAACAAGAAGTGGTTTTCGTGGATGCACAGTCTGGTTAACAGGTACAGTCATGGATTCCTGAGGATCCTTTTGTTTTAGTTAGTCTTCTGAAAAGCTACTTAGCTGTAGCTCCTTTTTGCATGCAAAGTTGAATGTTTGTGAAATCTAAGACCTTGATACAATTTTTTTACTATTTTTAGGTAGACCAACAGGAAATTGCTTTAGGACAGATAGTTACTTGAGAATGTATTTTGTTCAATGCGCTGGGAGGGTTGTTTTTCTTGGAACTGTCTGCTGCTTAATTCTGGTTGAATTTTGGAATGTTTGGGGGGTTTTGGTGGTTTTATTTTCTGTGTATGTGTTTTGCTTTTGTTTTCTTTTTCTTCCCCTTTGTTTTAACCAGTTCTGGCTCTTTGTACTGTCCATTATTAACAAATGAAGCACAACTTTTGTTTGAAAAGAGTCTGTATTTCTGAATTGGTTCTTTAAAGGCCTCTTCTCTTTGGAATGTTCTTGTCTCCTTGGGTTGAAATAACTTTGCAATATAAACCTGTGCCTTTGGACAGTAATTGCATGTTGAGGCAATGCATACTGGGAGCCATTTTTGAAATCAGCTCTGTGGTTTTTTTTCTCTGAATTGCTTTGATTGTAAAAAGAGGGGGTAAATAATTCTGGAAGACAGTTTTATTTCATGACTGTGAGGGATTTTTTTTTGTTCTGCCTTTCAAAGTTCTTGGAAGCTTTAATATATTTCCTTTAAAGTTACTTTTAGTTAAAACTGAAAATAAAAAATAAATCTAACAAAGTGTGTAATGTAATTGGTTTATAAACAATTTGAAGCACTGTTGTATTGCAACACAAAAGATCTTGACAAAGTATTAGAAAAACTTACTACATAAAGTAAAACTTTTCCACTAGTGTTAGTGAAATGTAAAGCCGTAGTTTATAACAAGTTGCTGAGAGTCATTTCAAACAGATTTGAGACAGCAGCTTGCTGTCATATATTTCTTTGGCAAAAGAATGGAGCCCTTTCTCTCCCTGTTTCTGTCACATAGCTCCAGCCTGTCTCTCAATGCTCGAATGATCTGGTAGGCGGCCTTTCTGTTTCTCCTGGTAATTCATTAATATCGCTTTGACAAAAGTCATAATAAAAATGTTTTCTCAGTTATCTACATGGCAACATTTTCCAGTCAACGTTCTTTTTAAACAAGTGTTATCTTAATACTCAATTTCCTTTTCTTCAGGAAGAAGGGTGGTGGTAAGGTATTAAGAGTGTGCATGGGAAGCCAGGTTATTGAAGATGTTTGAGCAGTAATGTTAGGGAGTGAAAAGAACGGTAGGCATGGTAAACAATATTAACCATTCTAGAACTGTGCAAACATGATTCTTCAAAACTCTGTGAGGTGTTGGAATAACAGATGAAATGTTGGTATACTCCAAGATTCTCAAGGTGAGAGTGTATGGAAAGTTCTCTCAAAGATTGATTTTCATTTTTAAGCTAGCCTTTATTTGAGAGCTCAGTTCTAATGAATGTTGAGCTGACTCAACAGGGTCCTAGTACACAAAACCCTGAGGAATGTGTCAAAAATATGGAAAAATACTATTTTCATATGCAAAATAATAGGCAATTTTGATATTGTAAGTTATTTTAAAGACTTGTCAGCACGAAGACTGTTTTTAGAATTCATTAATGTATAACCTTAACTTTTGCAATTCATTACATGTTAGAGACCAAATGGTGTGTGAAAAGCTAGAGCATTTGAGTGAATAGCAAGCAAGATGTGGGGACAAAAATGGAAAGTCAAAGACTGCATCAATGAGGAGTAAATGACGAAGTTGCTGTAATCTTATTTTGAACTATCATGTCTATTTTCTGTGATGGGGGCGTACTTAGTTGCTGCCAAAAGAAGATTGTTCTGTTTTCTGCCTTGTGTTCCTTCTCTTGCCTTGCACAAGTGGTAGTGCTTGCCCAAGCAAACCTTGAGCTGATTCAACTTGCTAAATCATCAGTGAACTTACCACAGCCTCCACACACACATGGAGCGAAAAAAAAAAAGCTAGGGAGGAGGAAAGGCTAGCAAACTGACTTGGCTATTGGTAGTAATGGGCACCAGAGGAAACAATGCAATGACTTCTTTTCTTTTAATTACCCTAAACAGCTTAAGTTGTCAAGGTTTCCTTTGCACTTTGTTTTTTCTTAGAACATGCTTGTTAGCATGGAAGTAATATCAAACTGCTGGTTTGCATGATATTTTTTCTTCTTCTTTCTTTGGAAGTTAGAATAAATCTTAATCACCACTAATAAAGATAAAGCCATTTTTCTTCACCCAACAGTGCTACTTTTTTTTATACTACCATTTCCTTTTTTTTTTTTGTTCCTGCTCAAAGGATAAATGTCATCTTACGAAGATCTGACTTTGTGCTCCATTTAGGAATTGACTTCTTGGTATAAGCTGAAGCATGTGCTCCAGCTAAACTGAAATCTAGTCTGAAAAATTATTTAAATAAATTTCCCGCTTCAAACAGTGGACATTTTAGGGCCAGCAAGACTTCTCAAATATTTAAAGGTTTGTTGCCAAAGATTCTGAATTGGACCAGAGTTTGATATAATAATTTTCTTTGCTTGTTGCTAACACATGCCAGTTAGTGGAGCATGTGTGAGCGTGTGAGAGTTTTGAATGGGTTTGGTTTTGTCTGTGGTGTCTAATTCAGTGCTATTATTCTGCAGAGAGTAAGAACAAAATGTGGTTTTGGCCAGATTCCATTTCTTTTGTTGACTAAATGCACTTCAATATAAGATCTTTCTCTTGTCTTGTAAACATAACACCTTGACTGTGCTTGGTTTCTGATTTTGGTGTGTTCAGGTAGTAACAATTGCCAGCAGCAGCACTATGGAAAGTGCATGACTTCTATAAGCAGCAGCAGCAGCTCTCAAGGCCAGACTCTTTGACCTGCTTCAAATTACACACTTAACTTTGTGCCTTACTCTCCCTTTACCAACTATCTGTGTAAAAGCCTTGGCTTATATTCCAGGTAAGCATATCTGAAAGGCATTGCTGCTGATGCCTCTTGCTTTGGGATTTTCATACTAGCAGCGGTATGTGTACTACAACTTGCCTTAACTTGTTTCTGTGCTTATAATATGTATTTATATTGTTATTAAATATTTCAGGTCTGTCTGGTGCTGGGAAGACTACAGTGAGCATGGCACTGGAGGAGTATTTAGTATGCCATGGTATTCCATGCTACACTTTGGATGGTGACAATATTCGCCAAGGCCTTAATAAGAATCTGGGTTTCACACCAGAAGATAGAGAAGAAAATGTCCGTCGTATTGCTGAAGTTGCTAAATTGTTTGCAGATGCTGGTTTGGTGTGCATTACTAGTTTCATCTCTCCTTATGCTCAGGTAAGTGTGAAAAACAGTGTGAAAAACATCTGCATGAAGAGTAGGAAAAATGCAAAGCACAGAATGTCACTCAGAATTTTAGTTACAGAAATCCCTCTCTGAACTTAGCCAGAATCAAATACTTGCTGGTTTTTTTTGGTGACAGTTGTGCCTTATGGAGGTTACTCAAATCAGAAACATTAGTCTTAAATGTGAAAAAAGTTTACATTAGTTTTATAACTAGAACTGTCTTTCAGTCTATTAAGGCAGAATTATTACTCTAATATTAGGAACAAGGCCAAATGATGCTCTTAAAATGGCAGTATTTGTTTGATCCAGTACTTTATAAATATGAAGACTAGGTATACAATTTAAACTTAAGACTCAGTTAAATTGTTTTTAAAAGCAATTTTTCCTTCAGTGAATGAATAGTGTGAACTTTATTTTTACCAAGTGGCTTAAGAGAAAAATGTTTTAATTGCCTGTACTTCTCTTTATTTCATATTGTGTGTACAACATGACATTATACAGTACTGAAAATCAGCCTAAATCCATGTTCACATTGTTTTGTGAAGACCATTTTCATGTGTGAATGAGAACATAAAAGGGAAAGACAAAAAGGATGTGTGAACAGCCAAGTATCTTGAAGAATGACCTAGGGGCTTTAAGCTTAGACATTTGTAACATGTGTTATTAATGAAAATAATGTGTTATTTCTTTGGTTATAGTGGTACAACAGTTCTTCCCTTAATAATTCAGGGAAGTCAAGATCCTCCAGTAAAACAGAAGTCTTTAGATATGAGGAAAATAACCCTATTTAGTAAGAGATGGTTTTAGTGGATTTTTGAAAGCTTTTTTTTTTAATCTTAAGTACCACTCACCAATTGTTTCAATGCTTGGCAAGCCATAAAAATAATATAATAGTTTGACTACACAAGTCTTGTCAGATTAAAGAATGTAGAGAAAACTGGGGCTCTGGAGAGGAGGATGGTTATATCAGGAGCAGCAGGTAACACCTCCTCTTTACTGTACTCAGCTATGTGGATGTAACTCCTAAGATATATATATGTATAGAAAACCTTGCCCCTGGGTTTGGTTTTGGTTTTTTTTATAAATCAAGTTAATGTAAAATATCTCATATCTTCATGTCAGCTTTTACCATGTGATGTAATGTAGCCAAACTGGTGCGGTTTGCAGGGCATCAGTTGATCAAATCATGTTTCTTTTTTCAAACTTTGAAAGCTTGTTTACATTTTGCTATCATCTTCTTTAAAATGAACTTCAAAAGCAGAAGGACAGTAATAATATGTGGGGGCAATCTTTTAGGATTTTTCTTCTGTTTTCTTTCAGGATCGTAATAATGCCAGACGAATTCATGAAGGGGCGAGTTTGCCTTTTTTTGAAGTATTTGTGGATGCTCCATTGCATGTCTGTGAGCAGAGAGATGTTAAAGGACTCTATAAGAAAGCCAGGGCTGGAGAAATTAAAGGTGAACCTAAATGTAGTCACATCCTTTCTACATAAGTGAAACATTGGTGTAATTTGACTCCACATAAGTGGATGTGCTCAGGTCTGTGAGTGTATCACTCTTAAAAACAGCATGGACTTGGGACAGCACTGAGAAGAAAAACGGGATCGATTTCTAACTCATGGAACTGACTATTTAAATATGTAGGACAGGAGAAGGGCAAAAGTGTCTGTCCTCACTCTTTAAAACCTTGAGCAGATTACATAGTTTCTGTTGCAACCTCTTATGATTGAGGATTAATCTGTCTCTTCTGTGTCAAAGAGAGGACATTGACTGGTCAAAAAAAGAGCCTGATTCTCTCTGAAGTCTACAAAATGTTGCTAGTGTCTTCTAAAAAATAAAGCATCATCGCTGTGTCTCTGTAAAGACCGTTAAGAACACTTCTCAAGAGGCAAACTTTTACTTTGAAATTAGGGTTTTATTCCAGTGCCTGTGAAAACGGTTTCATATCCCCAGCCTCGGGTCAAGATTTAAGTATAACCTGCAATAAAGAGAAGCTGAGCTATGCAATCATTCATTGCAAGTATTATTTCAAGTGCTTGTTTGCTCTGCATTACATTTAAGTTTGCAGAGGTTGATGATAGCTCTTTTAACCCGTATTTAGTAGCAAAGCAGTTTTTAAAGTAATCGCTTTCAAGGTGGAATTTGCAGATGCCGTAATGATGATACTGTTAATCGAAAGTGATATAAACTTCAAGAAATCTAAAACATTCTGCATGAATGGTTGCTTGATTCTTCAGAACTAGTGGTTGCTAGTTATATCAGAATTTCGTGTGAAGGCCAGAAATAAATAAGACTGAACTAAGGTTTGTTCGGAATCAAAGCAAGATGGCTTGAACTGGCACAATACAAAGATACAGCTCTGTACAGAATATTTATCTGTGCTGTAGAAAGTCCTTAATATTTTGTTAATTTTACAAGCCCCTTAATGGAATTGTGTTAACTCTAGAAGTGGTAGTGAAGTATACAGTGCCTGAGTAAGCTACAAGTGGGTCTAGCAGTGGCTGTATCTTATGACGCCTCTGATATATGAAGGATGAAAATTCAATGAACTTTCCAGTTCCCAAGGAATGTCAGCAACTGTTGTCTTCTTTTTCTCTAGGAGGTAATGGGACACTTTCTTTGCCTCCTATTCCCACTGCTTCAGTAATCAGATCCTTCTATAGTGTACAGTTTTTGGAAGATACCAGCCTTTCTTTATCACATGGGGTACTGCAGCAATTGAGATTTTTCTTAGATGGGGAATTAAGCTACTAAATATGTGGGTATTTAAACCTGAAGTGAAAAACTCGAATTTTAATGTTTGTATTTGCACTTGTGGAGGATGCAGATGCTCAGTTGCTGTAGCCCAACTTACATTCCTGCTGCAGATCTGACTTGTAGTGCTTACAGGCTTTGCCTTTGGCCCTGATTTTTCCTCCTTGTTTATGGTCAGAATTCACTATTTCAAAGCAGATTGCTAGCTAAGTAGGCCAGAACAAGTGTCACTGATGGCTTAGACAGTCTGTGACAGTTGTTATAACTATATAATGAACACACTCATCAATCTTACATTAGCAGCTATCTTGAGATGAGTATACTAGCTAAACTAATGTAATAGGTGTTGGAATTCCTTTCTTCTGAGTACTGCTTGGTGGTATGAGTGTAAATTTACATATATACTGGAAGTTCATAGTATTTTTTATTATTTTTTTAAAAAGAGTAACAGTGACAGCTAATGGTGAAGGACAATGGATGACTGACTAACTCTGAGTTGACGTGCACGGTTCTATGTTCTTTTTCTTCAGTGCTCCTTTTCTATTCACAATATAAATCAAATAGCTTCACCAACAAAAATGTGCTTTGTATGTGCTGCAGAATGCCAAAGTTTGATGCAGTCAGATAGTAGGATTAGCAGATAGTCTGATAAAGAAAAAACATGTTGATTTCCCTAGGAAATCCTATATTAAGGAGGTTAAAACTCTGTGCTCTTGGCCTGTTGTGTTGGTTTATATCTAAAAAACTGTCTGTGAACCATGTTAAAATGGAGTCATCCTCTGGAAGAAGTCCCCTAAGATTTTTTTTATGTTCTTTAGGTTTTACTGGGATTGACTCAGAGTATGAAAAACCGGAAGCCCCAGAGCTTGTGCTGAAAACTGATTCCTGTGATGTGAATGATTGTATACAACAAGTTGTGGAACTTCTTCAAGAGAGGGTGAGCAGAAATGGAGACATATCTTAGTAACTTTTTTTGAAGTATTTGTGCCTTCAACCTGAATGTACATGCTGGGACAAGCAAAGGCAGTATTTGAGAGTTGAAGGCTTGTTCATCTTTCAATTCCAGCTTTTCAACTTGTCCTGTTGCTTGTTTCCTTTTTAAATATAAATGTTGCAACAACATTGATCTCTAAGTGAAATAGGTTTTGGACAAGTGGAAAATTAATTTATATTAATAGTCATAACTAATAAATGGAAGAGAGAGAAGGCTGTCTCAGTTGTTATGGAACCAACAATGAATGCTGACTTACAAATTCTAGCAACCAATTTTAAAGAGTCTGAAAGTTTTTACTTTGTCTCTGTAGTGTAGAAATTAGTTTATACTGTAGGTATGAGGAGGCAGGGATGCACTTACACAGCAATTTGAGCTGACTTAAATAGGGGCTGCTGTGCTTGTGTCTGGTTTCCCTTGTTTCCGCTGTTTTTCTTGCACTAGTAAGTGGCCCTGCAGTTGTGTAATGAGCAGTTCAGGAAGCTGATTTTCTTGATCTGGCTGAGTTCATGTTTCATAGCTTCTGAAAAGGTAGGTCTCCTTCCTTGTTCATGCCTGCAATCTGTACCATTCTTTTTGAAGTCTCTGGGCCATCTGCTGTTGTCTGATAAATGGATTCAGCTCATGACTCAACCCCACTCTGAACAAACCTACCACAGAAAACAAAACAGACAAAAAACCCCCAAACCCAAGCCTAACAGTGAAGGCGACCATGAGATGGCTTTATCCTTTTGAAACCATATGCCCAGAATTTGCATGTAGAAGAAATATGTCTCCTTACATTTTTATCTATAAGTAAGGGAGTAGTGGGATGAAATTTCAGAAAACTATTTTAGTTGAGATACTCTTACAGGCAATTATTCATGCTTTTGGGAGTTTTTTTGTGAGGTGGATATTCTGGAAAATTAGGATATAGACAGTAGCTTGAGTAAAGCTCCACCAAGTATTGAACTTGATACAATCACAAGACCTCATCATGTAGCCAGCACTTATCAAAAGAAAGACCTCACCACCGTGCCAGTACAACTCTGGAGAAATTTAGTTTCTTGTATTGAAATTTTCAAGAAAACTCTTCATAGATGACTGCTTGCTCAAGATTACTCAGTAGATAGAGAGGGCAGAAAACCGCAGGAGAATTCTAGATTTTTATCCTACTGCTCATATGAATGTTTTGAGCTGTGTAGGAGTCATAACTATGGGAGGTGGCAATTCCTGACTCAGGGGGGCCCTGCGTCTCCTGCTCCGAAGAACAATTCAGTATGTTTCATAGTTGTAGAAATCAATGTTACATGTGCCAAGACAGTGTTCCCTGAAGTCTTGTATTGGTACACAGTGCTCAATGCTGGCTCCTAGCCCAGCCAGCTTTTCTTAAGGCACATTTTAGCATTTTTTTTCCCTTTCTTTGAAGACGACAGTGTCATGAATGGCCAGATATCTTAGTGGTTGCTTAGTTCAGTGACAGATAATGAAATCAAGGCAAGGCTAAACAGGCATGTCTTGTTCTTTAGACCATATTAATGCCATGACATCTTGAAAATATAATTGCTGTAGATTTCCTATACTTTGAACAAGCCATGTCTGTGTTTTTCTTTGGTAATCCATTGTGATTAGTAAGGCAAAAGGCCATAGGCCAGCAGCATTAAAAATAATATGGGATGTTTGTTTTGTTTCAATAACAGTGAAAAAATTTGGGAAGAAGTCTACTCAAAGTATAGGTACGAACTGTTTGTATACTAGTTCAAACAATAATGGCAGTAAGGGGAAGACACCTGGAAATGTTGAGAGCAGCCCTGGGGAGAAGGACTTAGGGGTGTTATTGGATGAGAAGCTCAACATATCTCAGCAATGTGTGCTTGCAGCCCAGAAGGCCAATTATATATCCTGAGCTGCATCAAAAGAAGCGTGAGCAATAGGTCGAGGGAAGTGATTGTCCCTGTCTTGTGAGACTGTGCCTGGAGTACTGTGTCCAGATCTGGAGCCCCCCACACAAGAAAGGTGTGGACCTGCTGGAGTGAGTCCAGAGGAGGGTGTCACCAAGATGACTATAGGCGTGAAGCACCTCTCCTATGAGCACAGGCTGACAGAATTGGGGTTGTTCAGCCTGGAGAAGGGTCCAGGGAGACCTTATAGCACCTTCCAGTACCTAAAGGGGGCCTACAAGAAGGCTGAAGAGGGACTTTTTATAAGGGCATTTAGGGACAGGACAGGGGGTAATGGCTTTACACTGACAAAAGTTAGTTTAGATTAGATTTAAGGAAGAAAGAGAGGGGTATATGACTAATGAAGACTTGTCTCAGAGGTACACAAGGGTAGCATGAGGGGCAACAAACATGAAATGAAATATAGGAAATTCAAACTAGACATGGCAAAAAAAGCCTTCCACTCTGAAGATCAATTCTTAGAATAAGTTGCTCTGAGTCTTTGTGGGTGCTCTATCCTTGGAGATACTAAATATGTGATTGGTAAAGTTCCTGAGCAGCCAGCTGTGCTGGGACCAATTTTGAGGAGGAGGCTGGACTAGGTGACCTCCGGGGGCAATCAGAATCAGCAAAGAAACTACCACCACAGTGTGAGGTGGCGTTTAAAAACACCTGGAAGACAATACCATCATTGGTCACAGCCAGCACGTCTTCATGAGAGGAAAGTCCTGCTTATCAATCCTGATTTCCTTTCATGACAAAGTAACCCACCTAGTTCATCAAGGGAAGCCAGTTGATGTAATCTTTTCGGATATCAGTAAAGCTTTTGATCCTGTCTCTCACAGGATCCCTATGGACAAAATGTCCAGTCCACACCCATCATGGATGGATGAGCAATTGGCTCACAGGATGAGCACAGAGGGTAATAGTGAATGGGGTAACATCAGACTCGTGACCTGTCACTAGTGGGATTCCTCAGGGCTCCATCTTAGGCCCTGTGCTCTTCAACATCTTCATAAATGGCTTGGATGCAGGACTGGAAGGGATACTAAGCAAGTTTGCCGATGACNCAACTGTATTAAGTTTAACAAGGGCAAGTGACTGATTCTGTGCCTGGGATAGCCGAAACATAGATATACGTACAGGATGTGGAACAAGAGCTGGAGAGCAGCATCTTGGAAAAGGACCTTGGGTGTCCTGGTCGATGGCAAGTTGAGTATGAGTCAGCAGTGCCCTGGCAGCCAGGAGGGCCAACCATCTCCTGGGGGGCATCAGGCAAAGCATCGCCAGCCGGTCAAGGGAGGGGATTGTCCTGCTCTGCTCTGCACTGGGGTGGCCTCACCTTGAATATTGTGTGCAGTTTTGGGCACCACAATATATAAAAGATACTAAGCTGTTAGAGAGTGTCCAAAGGAGGGCAATGAAGATGGTGAAGGACCTTGAGGGGAAACTGGATGAGGAGCGGCTGAGGGCACTTTGTCTGTTCAACCTGGAGAAGAGGAGGCTGAGGGGAGACCTCATTGCAGTTACAACTTCCTTGTGAGGGGAAGAGGAGGGACAGGCACTGATCTCTTCTCTGTGATGACCAGTGGCAGAACCCAAGGGAATGACCTGAAGTTGTGTCAAGAGAGGTTTAGGTTGGATATTAAAACGAGGTTCTTCACCCAGAGGGTGGCTGGGCACTGGAACAGGCTCCTCAGGGAAGTGCTCACAGCGTCAAGCCTGTCAGAGTTCAAGAAGCATCTGGATGATATTCTCAGGCACATGGTGTGACTCTTGGGAATGGTCCTGTGCAGGTCCAGGAGTTGGGCTTGATAATCCTTGTGTGTTCCTTCCAACTCAACATATTCTGTGATTCTTATTATTTTACCATCATTTATATGAATGCATTGAGAAATAACTTAGAAATATCGTATAACTTGTCCTTTGGTAGAATTAAGCTTTGAGTAAAATTGCTGCCTTAAAATGGTCACTAGATGGCTTGCTAGCCTACCGTTTTCGTAAAATTCATTCAGTTGAAGACATATGGATTTCTTTTGCTGCTGATTTTGCTGGATTTTTTTTTAATGTAAGTTGTTGTTGTAAATGCTACTTTTATGTGTGCAAGGGAGGGTAGGTTTACTAATCCTACAAGTTTTCTAAATGTCAGACGCAGTGTTGCTAGAACTGTCTTCAAGCTGTTTACATATGTATAATGAAGTTGGTTGTTGACAGAAACTGCATTGTGAAACTTTTGTTTTGCCCATTAGTGGGGCTCTAAACCCATGATAATCTCTGAAGAGATCTTTTTAATAGGCACATTTATTTTAAGCTATTGATGGTTTGTAAAATTAGGACATTCTAGCATGATAATGAACTAGGTTCCAGAGGGAAATCTTCTGTGAAGCAGCATAATCTGTACTTGTTCATTATACTGTTCCTTACAGGAGGCAACACCTTCATTTGATTCTGGTCTTATTGCTGTGGCAGGAGTCTGCTGCAGCTCTTCTGGGCTGTCTTACTGTCTAATAAAATCTGCCTCCAAAATTATGTCTGATAGGTAACAGACTGAGCTTTTTCTTATAGAACACTTTTTCTAAATGCTGGTTTAATTTGTTTACCTTTTATTTGTCTTTGAAGATACGAATTATTTAACAGCCAGTGAGACTCACCACATCTTTTTTACTCCTGCAGTCATTTTATCTCCCACTTGCTTTCGTCATCCCACTCCCTTTGTTTTACTTTCCATGGAGGTAGTGCCTGATGTCTGATAAATATGTTAGGTTCGTGAGCTAACTGTGTGTTTTTAGGGGTTGGTATATACTCTGCTGTAAGGGTGAGTTTTTTTTCTCAAAAAGGAAAACATTACTTTACAAAGGTTTCCAAAACCTGAAAAATGTGTTTTAAAAAGGACCATCAGCCTCTTTTCACTCATTTTTTGCTACTGAACATCACTGGAACATTTGACTCAGTTTTAACATATTACAGCATCTGTTGTTGGGAGGAGACTCTTTACAGTTTTATCATGATGGCCTTCTCCTTTTTTTAATTATATTTTTATCCTTGTGTTCATATCTTATGAGAAGTGTAAGGTCTTGAGTCTTGAGCACTGTGGAGCAAGAATGTCTTCTTTAACACACATGGAGGAAAACTGATTTTTTTAAATAAAAAACTGATGTTCTGGTTATAAAGCTAGATTTCAGTTCATTGCATGTATATGCACAGATAACCTCACACTTAAATATTCTATATGTTAGTATATAGTTTAGGATACTGGTGTTATCATTAGGTGTAGGAAATACATTTAATTTGTACTTCTGTTGAGAAGGGGCTTTTTTTTTTTTTTTACCTTCAAGTTACCATATCTAATGTATCTTGTATAGCGAATGGCTTAAACTTATAAATGCTCAGTCTCGAAATAATTTTTTACTTCTTCAACCTGTATAAAAGCATAGTCTTCCTTTCTGTTATAGATAATGTAGGCATTAATAAAAATGGCACTCAATCCAGTGGTTAAATATTTACTAGGTAAATGTTATACTGGTTACTTAAGATTCAGAAAAAAATCTCTTGTCAGAATGTTTCACTTTAGCCAATCTGCTGGCTTGAGTAACTGGTTATGTATCATAATCTTGGAACAGTGCTGACTTTTAAATGAGTAAAAATTGCATAATGTATAAACTCTTGCTACTGTGTAGTGCATCATTAGAATTTTACTTCATGATCGTGAGTTCATTGTCCAAGAAACGTTCTGAGCAAACATTAAGTTTTGTTTATTCCTTTTGTACAGGACATTGTACCAGTGGATGCCTCTTATGAGGTGAAAGAGCTTTATGTGCCAGAAAACAAGCTACAGTTGGCCAAAACAGATGCTGAGTCTCTGTTAACCTTGGAAATAAATAAGGTATTGTGTGTTCAGTTGTCTTACTGCCAAAGTTGAAAGACGGTCTAATCTGCTGCTTAGTGTAAGCAGATATAGTTGAAATACCTGCGCTGTTTACAGAATCTATCTTGATATAACTTTCCCCTCTTTTCTTGAGAGAAAGCATAATTACATGAATAATATCTGGTATAATGTTATTTAGTTTATCCCAGCCTTGGAGATTAGAGTGACTTCCTTCCACACCCCCCCTCATCCATGGACCAAACTATGCCTGGCATGTTTTGTATGAGTAGTTGTTTCTAGTAGAAGGATTGCTAACTTTTTTTTTTTTTTAAAGTTTACTTACAGAAACTGATTTATTTTGAATTGTAATTGCCTAGAAATATGAAGGAAATCAGTTACTGCTTTTCAATTCTTCTTGTTGGTAATCTTCGGATGAACAACAGTAACCTTTTATGTACATACTGAGCTCAAACTCAAGTCTATAGAGAGATGATCAGATCTATTTTACTGCTTTTTTCTGATTAAAACATGTTCATACTACTTCTCTGGTTTCCAGCAGAGAGAATGTGGAAAAGCATGGATCATTGATCAACCCTGTTCTTATTTTGGTTAAACGCATTATTTTTCAATTTGGATAAATTAGGTGAAGCTGCTTCAGGCTGTGTTTCTATTCTACCTCATTCCTTTTTCTAAAAAACTAAGCCTTAACACAGATACAATGCATGATTCTTTTCATTGGCTTTTTGACAGTATTACTAGAACTTAAAGCTAAACATTTGTTCTAGGAGGTGACTAAGCTCAAAGCTGAGCATCTGCAGTGATTAGACTTTGAAGGACTGAGATGACATACTAAGCACTGAAGTAAATAGTTTTAAAATTTGCCTAGTCTTCTACTACTACTACATATTAATGGTTCCTTTCAGTGCATTTTACTAGATCCTTTTCATATATGTGTCTGTAAAATTTTTCATTACTTTTATGACCAATAAATACCTTATGTCACCATTATTAAATTTTTGTAGTGTTCCATTCTGAATTGCTCCCTATCTAGAGAAACAAATAATTTCTCCCTCCACTCCCTACCAGTGTCTTGTTAAATATCAAGCAAGTATGTAACGTAAGCTTGGGAAGAAACTGTGTTTTGTACTTGCCTCAGCATAAATTAAACAGTGTAATAAAATTGGTCATGCTCTTTGCAAAAGAGACTTGCACAAGCAAAGTCTGTCCTTGTCAAAGACCTGACCAAGGCTTAGTAATGCACATGCAGAAATAGTAGAGGCCACACACTAAGTCATAGTGTAGCTGTTGAAGTGTTAAGGAAGGAAACTCTCTGTAAGCTGGTATCTCTTGAACTACATGAAGTACCAGCCCAGAGATAATTGTGCTTCTGCATTGTATCACTAGTTTATGCAAAAAAAATTTCTTTCTAATTTGTTTTTAGATGTCTTAATTTTCACACCCATAATTCTGGTATTTTTGTGGCAACTGTATGTGTTGTTTTTCTTTTTCTTTGTTTCTTTTTTTAACCTTTTGGTTATCTTTGTTAAAAAAATAAAGGCAAGTGGGACTCTCTAATTTTGTGAAGATGAACTTTATCAAACATTTACAAATAAAGTTTGTTGTTGTTTTGTGTTTGTTAGTTTGTTTTTAACAAACGGAAATTTCATCCAGTGTAAGACTGGAAATAGCCAAAAATGTGAACACTAAGGAGCAAGTTGTTCTTTTTTCCTTGCTTATATAAACTTTGAATTATTTGTGATTAAAAACTGTAATACTGAGAAATCTTGCATTTATACTGTCCTGCATTTTATGATTAAATAATGATCTAATATGATTTATATATGATTATGATTATTACCTGTCAGTAATTAAGCAACAACTTTTACTGGCTCTAAATCTATTTCTCCATTTCTTTACAAGGTGGATATGCAGTGGGTGCAAGTGCTAGCAGAAGGTTGGGCAACACCCCTGAATGGCTTTATGAGAGAGAGAGAATACCTACAGTGCCTTCACTTTGACTGTCTCCTTGATGGTAGGGTAAAACATACCATTTGTAAAATCAAGCAAACTAATCCTACCTCTAAAATATTGTTCATGCTTTGTTTCTTAGTGGTGGTGTGGTAAGACAATTTCAGGCTTGTACACAAACTGGGATCTTTGGTAAGAGAATAGAATATTATAATAATCAGTTTCAAACTTGATGGTTTTATTCTTTTTATAGCTACCATCACGTTAGAATTTGAATGTTTTGTCTTTTTGGCTTTACAAATTCTACTTTTTCAAATGTTTTCATTTATGAAAAACATTTAGTTCTAAAATCCACATTTCTAATTTGTTTTGAAGAAATTGATTTTAGAACTTAGAATTGCAGTTTAATTGCTGTTTAGCTCTGTGTGCCAAAAGATTTGTTCTGTGTTGGTAAAGACAGAGAGGGCGAAAAACTGACTTGAGTGCTGAAGCTGTTGCAAATATGAAATCAGAATTTGAGGATGTGGCTTGAGTATGAACAATTGTCACAAATAATTAAATTACTGTGACTTAGTAATTATCCTGTGATGATTTAAATGAATATTTTTTATTTTGCATTACCAGTTGGCTAAGAACAAGCATTAGTTAAGGTAGTGAATAAGTGATAACATTCTCAGGTTTTGGAGTTTGATTGTCATCCTCTGTCAATTTGCATTTATTCCTCTTTGAAGGCTCTGTTTTACTCCAGCCTTCTTCCTATCTCCATGCTTCCTTTTGCATTAGTCTTCTCTTGCTAGAGACCAAGTAGCAGAATAAAAAGTCACTTGTCTTTCAGTTCTATGATACAGATATCTGTTGTCCCTCCTATATTTTCTAATGCCCTTTTCTGTAAGTCTCTCAGATGCTCTCCTAGGCAGCATAATGCCATCCTGTTATTTTGGATCTAAAGTTTGCAGTATCATTTTGGACTGCTAGTTTTGTTTTCATTCCATTTGCCCTCTGTACCTCCATCCAGGGGAAAGAACCCTTTACATCCTAATTTGCGTGAAAAAGTCTTATCCTGAACCTGTGCTCATCTGTGACTTAAACTTGCTTCATTACCTTGCCTCAGTTTCTTATTTCTACAGTGGACGAAGCAAAATGTAAGAGGTATTATGTATTTGTTAGGTGGTCACAGACAGAAATTTAATAATCAACAGGTTCCTAGTTTGAAATATTTATTTACTTGCTTGCAAAGCAAAAGGGTTTATTTAATTATCAATTTTGGGGTGTCAAACCACTTTCTCTGCGACTGCTGCCGAACTCAGTTTTATGACCTAGTTGCTTCAAAAGTCATTCTGAGCAACAAGACTTAACTTAGGAGGAGCAGAGCATGCATTATGCATTTTGCATTATGAAGGAAGAGGGATCTATTTTTCTCTTAAACTTTTCATCCAGCTTCATAATTTTTAATTTCCTAACAAATTTAATTTCCTTACAAAACATGCATTGCTTAAATAATAGTGAAATTAACCCAATTTAGAACCTTGGCAAACAGCAAAACCTCTATTACCTTTATGGGGTTCGTGACTTTTCTCCTGGAGGTCGCCCAGCAGTTTTGCACTCATTCAACAAGTGTATGCTCATTAGAGTTCAAGCCTTTGTACTAGACTTACAATATTTACTCCACTGGGTTTCTTAAATCTCACTCTTGTAGTCAAGAAAAACAAGAATTCCAGCATCTGGTAGTGAAGTAGATGCTTAAAAATGAGGATGACGCATAACCTTAAAATTCAGATACACTGACTTAGTTTTAGAAGTAACGGAACTGGTAAGCTTTCAGCTGAACAAGCTATGCAAAATATTTGCCTGACGCAAAATGGTTTTTTTCTGAGGTGTATGTGCTTGAATCTGAATACAGTTTTAAGTAAGCAGCAAAAGTGACCTTTTGAAATAGTTGAATTATGTATGCCAACTACTTGGGTACATTTGTCTGCTTCTGTCGCACTGAATTTTTCATATGGACCAGAAGTATGATTACTGAGTATGCTATTTCCTTTTTACTGATTATCCACTCCAGTGGCAATCTTACCTAGTATTTTAGATAATCTATTTAAAAATGTTATTTATGTATTTTTACCTTCTATATAGATTCTTGAGCAAGATATTAATTTGAGATTCCCAAAACAGTCTAAATACTTGTGTGCAGCTATAAGTACTTGCTATTTTCAGTACTGTGTTTGTTCTTTCTCAGACCTCAGTGTTTGCTCGATTTTATAGCATGTGTATCTTATACAAGAGTTCATTCTATCCGTTGCTTTTAACCCACGTTAAAATAAGTGCGTGAAATACCACTTGTGTGATACACTTACAGCCTTAAAATTAACCTGTTAGATTAGGTAGATTTTCATAATATCATTGACCATTACTAAGGATAAGGGCTTTTTTTTTCCCTCTGCAGGGGGAGTTATTAATCTGTCAGTGCCTATAGTGCTAACAGCTACTCAAGAAGACAAAGAAAGACTCGACGGGTGTACGGCAATTGCGCTGGTGTATGAAGGTTGCCGTGTTGCCATTCTCCGTAATCCCGAATTCTATGAGCACAGGAAAGAGGAACGCTGTGCTAGGCAGTGGGGAACGACATGCAAGGAACATCCCTATATAAAGGTGTGTGTTTAAAAGTTGAAAATCTGCCCCTGTGAGCTGCGCTGTTGTGGAGCTGCAAATTAAGCGAAGCTCGTGTCTGTGACTGATGCACTTTGACAACAAAACTACTTTGAAAATTAATTAAAATGTTTTAGCAGAAACAAAGGTCTTGTTTTTTTTTCCTATGCAGCTGTTGAATAGTCTGCACTTAGTGTGAAAATCTAATGTCAATATGTACAGATGAAATGAATTTAGAATGTACTGTAGAATCTGTGCTACAGAAGAGGGAACTTTGCCCTCCAGTGTGCCTAGGAAACACATCCCTTTGTGCAGCCAGATGCATCATCAAAGCTCCTTAATCAGCGGATATATGCATTGTGAAGGATAGAAAACTTCTATTCTGCCTGCATGGGGAGCATGTGAGACCTGCCTGGTTTGGATGTTTTTGAAACAGGCCCTGTTCCTGGAGAGTTCATCATTTAACTCTCTGGGGAGTAATTTCCCGTCCATTGTGTTTGTTATGTTTTTTTTATCTTGGCCTCATGTGTATGTCATACTGAAATGTTCTAATTGTAACATACTCATCACAATGCTGTGTTTGGTTATGCAAGCTGATGTAAGTGTTGCATCTTAGCTCTGCAGAGCCGAAATATGTTTCTTTCCCCATTTTTCTCTGTAGTATCTTTTTGTTTACAACTATGTTTTAAGATTAGGTAAAAAGAAATCAAACCTCAAATTATGAGGTTTGCTCTTGAAAAAGGAAAGCCTTTGATATGTTCTGAAAGTATCTGTATGACAAATAGAAGATTTTCAAAGCCCTTGATGTGTTCTGTGGTGATGAACGTAAGAGTACCTTTTTATTAAAAACCTAACACAACTTTAAGAAATTCTAAGAAAATCTCATGCAGTCAAAATTTGAATGTCTTCTTATAATGCAATAATGCCATGCCTGAAACTAATGTAGAAGAAGAGGAATTATGTTCTTATGTCTATACTAGGGTCTACAGTAGTATCATGACAGCACAAAAATTTGGTGTCTCTTTTTAATTAATCAGAAATATTTGGATACCTGAGAGTTTTGGTAGCACAGAGTTTTCTCATCTTCATATCATTATCACACCTTCCCTCCGCCTTGGTGAGATGTCAAAGTCTGGCATTTTCCTTGGGAAGGGAATGGTTACTGTAGCATCATTTAATTCCAGCAGGTCCATTATCTCAAACAAAAATAAATAGAAAAATCCACTCTTAGTTTTTTCTGTGTGTAATATGTAGTGTCTTCTGCTATATCGACGTTTGTTGTCATCTTTAAATTACGTAAGGCTAAAAAATTAATCAGAAATCTATATGAAACTTGAGTGTTTTTTGTGGTTCCATCTTCAAAAGCAAATGCATCCTCAGAAATTTTCTGAGGCCATTGCTAGAGTATGTTAAGCAGCTTGCCATAATTAGTTTTTGATAAAGGGTGAGGTGATATTTAAAGATATAAAAAGAATTGTAGTGAGTGTACAACATATGCTACTTGCATAAAGTGCTACCATGAAACAAATCCAAAAGCTATGTTACTTCCAATATTCTGATTTTATTCCAGAGTTAAAGTGGGTGAATAGTTAATCAGAACTGTTTACTTGTTGCTTAATTACTGACCAGGATCTTGTGAATTACAGGGTGATACTAGCTGTATTTGTTTTGACCATAAAGTGTGCCAACTTCATTGTATTAACATCTTGTAATTAAATAAGAAAAAATTGTAACTAAATAAATTGTAATATATAAGGCTTTCCAAACACTATCTTTGTTTGTTATGTAATGATGTTGGTTAAGAATACTGGCTACGTGCATTTCTCTATATTAAAAAAATCCCAGATTTTGAAAGAAAAGCATGTGCCTACTGAAGATTTGTGCATTACTCCTACATGTCTGGACTATGTTCCCGTGATTTTTTAAATTTCTTTTTAATATTGATGCTTGAGTTAAAATTGTCAAATAAAGTTAACCTGGAACATTTCTTTGGTAAAGATGTGTTCCCATTGCAGTGTTGTAGGTGCTCAGGAGAAGCTGACAATTAACCCTAACAAGGAATGTCCTTTCTTTTCTTAGATGGTTATGGAGCAAGGGAACTGGCTTGTAGGTGGAGATCTACAGGTCCTTGATCGTATTTATTGGAATGATGGACTGGATCAATATCGTCTCACTCCCGCTGAACTAAGGCAGAAATTCAAGGAAATGAATGCCGGTGAGTAGATTTTTTTTGTTTTGTTTCTTACTGCAAAAACTTATCCAAATGTCTGCTGCCACCACTGAGGCTAGCATTGTTTCAAGGATGAAAATTTTGAAACTTCTCTTAGGTGGCATTCTTTGCTTTTTACTGGTAATAATTTTTTATGATCTCAGGTGTTGCATTGCCTGAATACATAATAGAAACTGCTAATGCCCAAGGTTCTTAATTTTATGTTTCCATGCACTCTAGACATGTCACTGATGCAAGATAATATGTAAATATGTGATAGAATAGGATTTAAATATTATGTTAGACAAAAACTATAAAGGTGTGGTTGAACGGGTCTGTTCTGTGCTGCTTCTTGGGGACAAAGCTTATGAAAGTAATCCAAGTAGGTTGGGGCAAAGTTTCTTGTTTGGAGAAGAAACAGTTTTTCTCACAAAAGTAGTGGTGTTAGGCAGTTAAATAAGAGGCTGAGTGATGCCATAAAGCAGAGAACAAACATGCTGCCTTCATTGTGGCAGCGACTGGCCAGCAGCTGCTAAGCACTTGTGAATGTAAGGAGAGAGATTAACATCAAGAATGCAAACTGCAGTTGGTCCTGAGCCGTTGTCTTTGTTCAGTGTGGTCAGTATTTCCAGGATCTATAGGTCTGAAATACCAGTCTCTGTTTTAGCTAACCCCTGAACAAATATATATTTGATGCCTGACAAAAACCTGTTCTCTAGATTTCATTGGTTTCTTCTTGGAAGAGTTCTCAGTTATGGTGATTTTGCTGGTTTGCAGGGTACTTTAGTTCATCTTAATTTGCAGAAGAGAGAAATCCTGGCTATGTCAGGGTTTTTCATTGAAGGGTTTGTAATACTCTGGAATAGCAGTTAGTCTTGCTTTGTTCTTACTGTGCATAAAATCTACTAAGCTGTTGAGGTAAAGGAAACTTATTAAGGAACTTATTAAATCCCCTTTTATTTGTTTTGTTACAAACATGTCCATTTGTTCTCTTGATGATATATTGAGCCTTTAAGACAGGTAGCATAGTTTGATTTCCTCTTAGAATATAATATGCTTATGCAAGCAAAACTTCCAAGTAGAAAATTACAGCTATTGGAGAAACCAGAGTAATTCTGCCAAAGTGCCTAAAAATAAGGATGCTGATTTATCTTTTTTTTTTTTTTGTATGGTTGGTTTTTTTATGAGTTTTGCTTATGAAGTATGATGATTTTGTAATAATTCATAATTCGTCAATGACCTGTGACTACTGGTATTGCATTTGTTTAACAGAGTTCAGAGGAAAGATTGTACTGAAGATTTTTCTGTGGTTGTACAACTCCTGATAAAATAACTTGCTTTTCTTATATCTTTTGTCTTGTTTTTTTCTCCATAGATGCTGTCTTTGCATTCCAGTTACGCAACCCGGTGCACAATGGCCATGCTCTTTTAATGCAGGATACTCACAAGCAACTTTTGGAACGTGGCTACCGGCGCCCAGTTTTGCTCTTGCATCCACTTGGAGGCTGGACAAAGGAGGATGATGTTCCTCTGATGTGGCGCATGAAGCAACATGCTGCAGTGCTGGAGGAGGGGATCCTGAATCCAGAAACAACAGTGGTAGCTATATTCCCTTCCCCCATGATGTACGCTGGACCAACTGAGGTAAATATATCAAGAGCTGAAATCAAAACCAAACCCTTTTGATAGTGCACTTAACTATTTAGTGCTATGCATAATGTTTGTGTCTTGTGGGTTTTTTTGTTGGAGAGAAAGGAGACTCATTTTCCTTGGGAAACCAGATTGTCAAGTCTCTTTCTGTCATCAACCAGAACATGCCTTTATGAAAAAACTTCTGTATTGGAGGAGTTTGCTGGAAATGGTGGGAGAAAATTTTGGGTTTACAGTTATAAGGGTATGATAATAAATTAACCCTTCCTCCCTTTTTAGTCTTTTTCAGAAGGTTTTATAAGATCTGTTAATGTAACAAATGGTTGTCCTCAATGTTAAGGTACTTAAGTTTTATGACTTAAGCAAAAAGTTTGTATGTTGGAGGGCTATGCACAAATTAAACCAAAAACATTCTTTGTTAATTTTTTGGCAGACTTAATTCAGGGAGAATTGTTTCAAGGCTTTTGTATGAAATAATTCCTTGGCAACACTTTATTTAGGAGCCAGGTCTTGGTTTGGAATCCCTAGAGGTTTGTGGGAAGCAGCAGAAAGAATAAATGTTCTCATTAAAGGTCAATTCCTCTAGGGGATATTGATTCTCCATCTTCTCTTTTTTTCCCCCTTTTTTTTTTCTTTCCTCTGCCCTCTTCTCCACCCTGAATCACAGAAGTTCAAGTTTCGACCAGGCTCAGAGGTTAACTCTGTGGTAGTTTTTTGGTAGATAGGAGATCATACTTAGTGAAATTGAGTTAGATTGGTGTCACTTATTTTCTGCTGGCGAGTTGACTGGTCAAACGGAGCTTGCACCGCCTTTCCATTCGGAGAAAAAAACTGCAGCCCAGCTCTTGTTGAGGCATGTGAGCAAGTTACTGTGGGAAATCTTGTGCAGATCCCCACAGACCTTTTCTGAGAATTAACAGAGATTTTCTACTTCATTCGAGCGTTCATGAGAAGGAACAAAATCCACAATCCTTTTTCTGAACAGAAGTTTTTTCTTAACTTACATGGTATTTCCAGTGACTTCAGAGTACATTCTGACAGTAATGTTTGTTCAAGTTATAAAAGAGATTATTCGTTTAATAATTTTCCATAGGTCATTTAAAAGACATTGGTACTAAATTTGTTTCTGTAGCACAAGAGCTTTATAGAACAACAAGCAGCTGTTAATATGATTATCTGCAGGGTGGATGTGTAAGTCTGTAAAGATCTTGATGGACATGTTTCAGAAGCATCAATTTAGCATTTTTGGTGGGTTTTTTTAACATTCCTGATAAGTGCTTTGGAAGAGAAGAAACAGTTCTGTAAGGGAAAACTCTTTATCAAAATGCAATAAATTCACCTAAATGTATCCTGAAGTAGTATGGATGTATAGAAATGGGACAAGAGCAGAGTGCCCTTGTGGCCAAGAAAGCCGATGGTATCATGGACTGGATTAGGAAGAGCATTGGCAGCAGGTTGAGGGAGGTGGTCCTGCCTCTCTACTCAGCCCCGGTGAGGCTGCATCTGCAGTGCTGTGTCCAGTTCTGGGCTCCTCAGTACAAGGGGGATGTGGAGCTCCTGGAGCGAGTCCAGTAGAGGGCAACAAAGATGATGAGGGGACTGGAGCATCCGTCTTGTGAGGAGAGGCTGAGGGAGCTGGGCCTGTTCAACCTTGAGAAGAGATAAGTGAGAGGGGACTTCATCAAAGTGTCTGAAGGGAGGGTGTCAAGAGGATGGATTCAGGCTCTTCTTGGTAGTGCCAAGGAATAGGACAAGAGGCAACAAGCAGAAACTGACCCACAGGAGTTCCACCTGAACATGAGGATAAACTTCTTTACTGTGCAGGTGTTCGAGCACTGAAACAGATTGCCCAGAGAGCTGCTTTAGTGCTTGCCAAATGTTTTGACAGATATTTAGTATTGTTCAACTTTGAAGCTGTTTTACATTATGTAGTTATAGGGTAGACCCTTCAGTTGTGTGTGAAGGTAGGGCTGCACATATAAGAAACCACTGGAATATAGTTGCTGGATTTTAAAACTCTGAGTATTCTTTGGCAGATACTAAGTCATGTAGATGGTATGACATTTCTTTTAGGGGAATACTTCCCACTCTGAGAGCATATTGACATCTTCCAAAGTTGAGTCTTTGTTACCTAAAATAATATAATAGTTATTTTGCTTTTCCTGTACTGTAAAGTTAAATTTGGTATTGAAAATGTTACATATAGAAATTAATTAAGAAAACAACATCCTGTGACATGGTGAGTCTAAAAAACTGTCCTAAGTGTAACATCTCTAACAGTTGTATCTAGTAAATACTTCAAACAGTCCTGAGGAGAAAAAAATCCTCTCACCATAGTTAGTAAAAGAGATGCATTTCTAAATAATTTAAAAGCGTTTCTTTGATTGTAGGGTGCTTATGATTAAATAGTCCGTGTGCAGAATTTCCTTTGAAGTATATGTTTTTTACCTTCAGTAGTAACTGAACTGGAAATAAAAAAAGGTAAAAACGAAGTTGTTAGTTATGAAACCACTCATTTTGAAACATGCAGCCAAGTAATACAGGGAAATGGTTTCTCTGTATTTACAATACTTCAGATATTATGTGGGACTGAGTTGATACGTCCAAGCAAAAACTGAATAAGACTAAAGTTTCTGAATCAGACACTGGTTCGTCCCCACTTCATATTGAAGTGTTAGAATCAAATAATGTAAAAGTGATTGTGGAAAAATAACTATTTATGGCTAAATAGTTACCAAAGCTGGAGTTGCTTTATCAATTCTCATCTTGGAAGCTTGTGGTATAAATAGGCAGTCTTCATATTCTGAAAACCTATTCCAGGCATTCATGTGCACTAGGTACCTAGTTTGTATGTCCTTTGGGTCTTCATATTGATGCAGACTAAGTGTTAAAGTTCTGCCTTGGACAACATCCTTGCACGTGTTCAAGTTGAAAATGCTAAGCATGGGTAGTTTTTGAATGTATAGGCAAGTTGATTAGATTACTCATGAAACTGTGTTTAAGTAGCCTATCTTGTCTTTCTTTCAATGTTTGTCAGCTATCTGTTGGTCAGGATGCCTTTTTAGAGAAATTACTGTGATTAAACTAGAGCAATATAAAGTTAGATTCCACTAAGATTCCAAAAGCAGTTGCTTTTGTTCTGTGTAAAAGGAAAGGATGGAGAGTGACATCAGGAAGAACTGAGCTAAGAAACAGATGAGCTCTGTTTTTCTTGCCCTGATGTTCCACTGTGCTGAAGTGACTTTTTGACCACCTACTGTGCAAATAAAATGGGACTTGTATGTTTTAGCTCTAAGTTTGATGGTGATTCACTTAATTGGTTCTTTGTTTTGTTATGACTCCATTGTAAAAATCATGTCTGATTAGGGAAAATGTGGAATATAGATAAATATATAGAATGCATGCACATTTTCAGGGTCACATTTTGAGCGTTTTCTTCTGTTAACTGTTATCCCTTGCCTCTGTTTTAGGTTCAGTGGCACTGCAGATCACGGATGGTTGCAGGAGCTAACTTCTACATTGTAGGGCGAGATCCAGCAGGGATGCCACACCCTGACACTGGGAAGGATCTGTATGAACCAACCCATGGTGCCAAAGTGTTGACAATGGCTCCAGGTCTCCGAGCACTGGAAATTGTACCCTTCAGGGTTGCAGCTTATAATAAGAAAAAGAAATGCATGGATTATTATGACTCTGATCAGTAAGTTGTATTTTCATTTTAAGAAAATCTTGAGCAACAGCTGCCTTTTACCCCCTGCCCACATAAAAAATTGTTTATAACTAATTTCATATTGCTCAAACATGGCAGTGTTTAGATGTGGTTTTAGATCATGAACGCAACTTGATTTCAGCATGATTTGCTTCACAGTGCAACTACCTCATCTAACTTTGGCTGACACATCAAGGTTCACCTCTGCTAGGTACTGGGGTTTCTCTGATTCTGGAACATAGTGGCACAGATTGCTAAATCCAGAGAAAAATATTACTATTTATTATAATGTTAAGATTAGCTTTCTGCTGCTTTATCTTTCTAAGATGTTTCTCACATGTCAGGTGTGCATCAAATATGAGGGAAGAAAAGCAATGAGAGTGTGCAGCATGGAGAAGAAAGTGGACAAGAGGGGCTGACAAACAGCTATTTTCTCTGTTAAATAGTAATGCAAAATTATGCCCTAAGACAATTGTGTTTCCCATGGTTTTCAGTCTGCATCATGTGCACCCTTTTATCCTTTCACTGCTTCTGTGAGGCCTTGGTTTGGGCATTTTTTCCCCCTGTTTCTGTAACTGTCATGGAAAATAGACCATGCTGCTGCTAGTGTGCAGTTCTGCCCTTCTGCTGTCAGAATTTATCCTTTCTGTCCTTCCCTACACACTGTTGGTAGATGAACTGGAGTGTGGCAGCAATCCTCTAGATGGCAATGTGGACACATGCAGGCTCCCTGGAAAGAGAGCCATTACTGCTTCTGCTTGCCAGAGACAGAACACTGTGGTAGGCTCCAGACAGAGCTTGGGTGGGTGCAGCTGGCTCTGTTTCAAGACAATCTGTGTAATGCTGAAAGTGTGGCAGAGTCCTGGACCATGTGATGTTTGACTCTGGAAGGAGGATGCCAGGGAAGAGAGGATTGCCTGGAAATATGAAAGGATCAGTACCGGTGGAAGACGCTTAGATGTGAAATAGTGATGTTTGTGGAAATATTTCCTCAGGTCACCACTTACCTGGTGAAAAAGGCAGCCTGAAAATTTGGGGGAGAAGGTTGTATGCACAGAAGCATTGGTGTAACTTGTTTTAGAAATGGGTAACTTGATTTCTATTGCACCTTTCTCAGTTCTTTGAGGATTGGAGAATTGACAGCCAACTAGGCAATTCCAGAATTTACATCTCTAATGAATGTATGAAAGGTTATGGCAAGTGGGTTTCTCTTGGACTGAGCTGTAGCTGAGCTGTGTGTCTTAGCTGCTGGATGTAGTTATTCTTTCCCCATGTGGTCATCTATTCTTTCAGGTCCCCTACGCTCCTCCATTTGGGAAGGTGGATCTGATAACCCATAATACACACTATCTGCTGTCTTGAGTGCCTCTGTAATTTGGCAGAGTTGCACCACACCTGGCTTTGCAGCGAAGACAGAAGGTTATTGCAGTTGGGCTCTCCACTGATATTAGTGAATTACCTTTCTGCTTCTGAAGGCAAGCTGTAGGGATGGTGGAGGATGAATCTTTGGCTAGTGGTGAGAGGTTACCCAAAGCTTGACCCAGCTGCCAGAAGGATGTCTGAAAAGTTGGGGCTGCAGAATTAGTAGTGGCAGAGAGTTGCTTTGCTCGTAACACCTCTAAACATTCATGCTCAGCCTGTATGAGAAGGGTATAACACTTGCTGTTAGCATTCCTTGTAAACCTGTGGTGGTAGGTGCTCAGATGCTGGGTCGGCGCTGGTCAGCTACATACCAGAAGATACTGGGCAACTGTGTGATACCTTGCTGTGGATGAGCTGCTCATGACCTTGGTGGCAAGCCTGGGAACCACCAAGAAGCCTAAGCCTACACTGGCCCTGCCTCCAAATTGGTAACAAAGGCCGGTTCCTCCGGTGTGCTGCCTTGATTCCAAGAGGTTGTTGTGCTTAAGGCCTCCAGCTCCCAGAGGTGTCCACACAAGTGTAGTTTTGTGGAGTTCATCTTAAAGTTCAGTTTGTTTCCCGCTTCCATTAGTATCCTCCAGAATGTGTGCTGCCCTTGGAGTTTCAGTAGACCCAGTATCTGCTTGGGAACGGTCTGGAGAACGTGACTGTTGAGTTTGTGTGTCAGGACCTCAAGCTGCGCTGCTGTGGCACTGTGTTTGAGCTGAAGTCACTTGGAAGAAGGTATATCTACATGTACCCCTGTTAGTGAGGAAAGGCAGAAGCATCCTGATTGCATTCAGGGATAATCATGGAGCACTGAGTGTGAGGAAAGGGGATAAGAAAAGACTAATGTAAAAGCCTTTGTAATAGCTGCACAGTAATTGTATTTGCAGAGTGATGCACAAAACTTAACTTGTGTGAATTGTTTAAATAAAGTTACCCTTTAGAATGTTAGGACATGTGAACAACCAGGGACTTGGAATCATATTTGTATTTTACCTCATGAAGCCAGCACAAGTTTTAGTTTGTTTCTTGAACGTCTTAGAACTAGGTTTAGCACCTCATGAAACTGAAATCTTAAAACATATTTTTGAAAGAAATGTATCTAAAACTAAGATCTAGGAAAGGGATTTGAAGAATGCATTTGAAGTGATGTATAGCAGCCCAGGTTGAGATAATTTCATTTTATTTCCTCTTGGTCTAAATGATAATAAAAATAACAGCTCTTTTTGCTGTTGCTGAAATCAGATAGCAAGCCTAATCTAAGTTTCTGTGGAAAGCTTGAGCATTTCCACTTGCATAGAATTCTGAAGAAGCAATGCATATAAAAACTAGTATGAATATTGTTACAGTCCTTATCCAAGTTTTTACAGTTTTATATTTCATAGTATTTTGGATCTATAATTGAATATGTCCAAACATGATTTGGAAAAGTTTATAGGAAGAATTCAAGTTAAAATAGAGAAATTCCAGAAGAATGTCTGACCTGTAAACCACTGATAGAGTGAAGTGTAAAGACGAGAATGAGAGCATCAAGCAACCAACAAATAATAACCCCACTCCCCAAAAAATCCCTACGCAATGCTGAAATCCCTTCAGAAAAACAGTTAGTATGTTTCTCCAGCCAAAAAGGCCTCACAAACAGTTACCACAAACAAGTGTAATTTGGGATTGGTGGTTTAATAATAGTAGCTGGTTTTGTGAGCAGAAATTCCCAATTCTTTATGGAAGATCAGTCCTATAAAATGCAGCCACAGACTGCTGCTGAGAAAAAACTCAATTAAGAAAGGAAATTAGTCTGGCAATTAAAAAAGCCACAGAAGTGTCTGGAAATAAATTTTTCCTTTTCTTTTTTCCTGAAAGGAAACTCATGAGAACATTTTGACTAAAAGACACCCATAAGTAAGGTGACTGGAGCAGATTGTTCATGCTTTCTGTAAAATCTGAATGAAGCATGGATGCCTGTGAAGAAGAGAGATTTTAACTTTACATGGTTTATTCTCAGGATCTTTAATATGGTTGCCATGAGTGCTTTAATACTACCAAATCATACTTACAGGATAGCTGCTCCAACTAAGTACATATTGTTCTCAAATTTGTTTGTTTTTTTAAGTGATAGTGGGAGGCTGAGATAAGCACACTTGACTGTTCTCCTTAATTTAGTTATGTGAGATAAGGTTCCTCAATTACCATTAGTACTTAATTTAGGATACATTGAAATGCTGCAGCACCTCAGAAGACTTAAACCCTCCTGCTGGTCAGAAAGGAATTTCATTCATGGCAGGTAAAGGATTTGGTTTGCAAATGTTGATATTAATCTCAATATTGTGTTCTAATTTCATAGGAAGTTTGTTCATGACGAGTTAGGGTTTGAACCTTGCTGACACTTGCAGGTTCATTCAGCGTCATGGGGCATTCATTCTCAAGGCATAATATAGACTGACATATCAAAGACTTGACATTATAAGGGACAAGATTCTGTTCCTATAGGAGTCGTGGCGTAAGTCGTGATGTGATGCTACAAAGGCAATTAATCAGATCCCAGGGATTAATCAGATCTGAAATTTACCAGCTGAGTAGAATATGACAGTTGTTTTGAAGCCAGACCGGGGTGAATAAATCATATTATTGTTTTATTTCCATACCTTTGTTAAATTCATAGGCAAAACTACAAATGAATGGTCTGTACTTTTATCATGTGTCTTATATTTAAGAGTAATTTCTTAAGACCTTGAGAGCACTGGACACCATGGAAAATGGGAATTCCAAGAAGGTCATTTGCACAGTGCTGAATACTCTAACAGAAGGTCAGGGTTTACAAGCTTATGACTGTTCTTTAGTGCTCCCAAATGAAAAACCTATTACGTAATATGTTCTGTATTTAGATTAAACCTGTAGGTCATAATGTTGAAGTGGAAAAAATATTCTCTTCAATCTCTGTATCGACACGTCAGAGGTACAGTAGAGGAGGTTTCCTGTAGGACTGTGGACATCTTCATGCAGTTGTTTCCCACTTGCAAATTGGTGATATCTTTGTTTTGTTACAAGAACTGTGAGGTCTCTGAAATCTTAGCCTCATGCACTACTCTTAAGAGTGTTTGAGCTTGTAAAGCATTAAGATCTCTGGTTGCTAGGGTCACTTGTGGTGTTACAGTAAGATAACTACCAAATGCACAAAATAAAAGGGAAATCCATTTAAGAGATTAAAACATTAGTCTTTGTAAATGAAAGAACTGGTCTATAAATTCTTAATCTTCTGTGTGTGGTTTGCAGGGTTCTTTGAGCCTGATGCTCAGTTACTGTGAACAGTTTGAAGATGATTTAACAGCACAAGTTTGTTCCTGTGTTATTTTGAATAAATGCCTTACTGCTTTCCAAATATAAAATGTTATCCTGTGCACCTGTGGCTGTCTATATGCATACTGTCTGTATGGAAGGAGGGCACAATCTGAAGTATAAGAAAAGATTCCTCAGCAGACTTATGTACTTTCTACTTTACCCATGACACCCTGTCCTCCATAAGTGAGGAAATTTCAGTGTAAAGGTAAGGCTTTTTCCACACTGTGAGTGTAATAGAGTTCTAGGATGCTATGGCAGGGAGTAAATACCAGTTCTCAATGTAATATGTTTCAGGACTGGTTTTCTGTTGACAAATTTTTGTTGTGGATTTCTTTCTGCCTTCCTTACCTCTTTCTTTTGGAGAACACTTTTAATTGCATTGGCACAAAGTATGATGTCAGTACTGTTCAAACTCAGTTGGTAGTAAAAGGTCAAATCAGTGTTACAAGCATTTACTAGCATAGAGTGTGACTCAAAGAAAATTAATTCCAGCAACCGCTGAATAAAAATTTCAAAAGCACTTAAATCCCATCCTCAGAAAAGGCTTGGATTAAATTTCATTGAGAGTATTTTCAAATTTGACTTGAGAAAGGAATTTGTATGGCTTTGGCATGTATATTTCATAGTGTCTTTAATGGTCAAATGTTTCCCCCCCGCATGTTCCATGCAAATCCATCTTATACAGAGTAACCCTTAATATCCTCAAAATTCACTGAACAAAATTACTTGATGACTCTTTTTATCTTCTCTTTCTGCTAAAGCAAATTACTCATACTGATAATGTTTTATTTCAAAATGCTTGTGGTTCACATCCCACCACAGTGGTGACAGTGCTGATAAGGTTTTTCTGCATAGCAGAAATCTCAGTTTCTTATATTCAGGAGATTTGATTTTTACTATTAGTAAAGACAATGAGTATTGAGTGGTTATTAAAATACTCTGTTTTATATATGAAAGCAGAGATTGAACTGGAAAACTGTAAATGCTGTAATTTTTAAAATGGCAAAAAATACATAATTATATTTTGCCAAAGCTCCATTTGAGTCACTGTAGTGATTACTAATTAAAGTCATTTTTTTAACAATGAAAAATCCATTGAAAAAAGAAGTTTGCGATAATGAACAGGAGTCATTAGTATTTTTGTACTTTTTAATAGTATTTTGGAAACATTTCTAGAAATGTTATGAGGTGCTGAATGTACTATATTTCTGAAATGGTCCTCACTCTTTTTCTTTTCTTTCATTTTCTTATAATTTCTGTAGATCTCCTTAGCTTCTTTTCTTGTTTCTCTCTTGATATCTCGAATTCCTAGCTGGTTTTTGCGCTACTAGGAGTAGGAAGAGGCTAAAGGAATTGTCTTATTGACTGTCTATTGAAGCAAACTTACATGACTTATCTAACTTAGTGCTTTAGTACCTTTATTTCACTTGTAGGGCACCAAAGGAAGTTGAGTAGTTTTCTGAAAACTTAGCAGACAAGGACGGTATAAAGCATCTTTTTGTTTTTTAATGCTCAAACTTTGGTATTGCTACCACACTGAGGAGAAAACCACACCTGGAGAAACTTTATAGCACTTTCCTTACTCTTCTTTTTCTCTTCATTTGAAGATTTGGTATTTTTTTGACAGAATTAACCAGGCTTATCACTTCCCCATATATATTTTATAGAAATAGTTCTTTGCAGAGAACACAAGTTACCTTCAGGCAGTGTTAGTGAAGAGCAGACATCTCTCTGCTAAGGAACACAATTTTCCAATGTTATAAATAGCAGTGGCAACTTGTTCTCCCATGGAATTACATCAACCTTAATTTTTAATTTTTATATCATTTATATTTTACAGAATTGAAGTACAGTAGGGATTTTTTTCTTTGTTGCGACACGTCAGGAACCCGCAGTCCCAAATTAAAAGCAACGAGAAAAGAACACGTATGGAAGGGCATACTATCCAAATCAAAAAGTTATGGGGCCAGTGGTGTTCTGAGAGGGAACTGTGGAGTGCTTTCTGCATCTTGCTGACTGCCATACCGTACTGAGCGTAGACCAACACTTAGAGCCAAGTTCTGCCCTCTGATATGCACACTTGGCTCTTGTTTCTGTCTAAGGCATGTGCATCTGAGATCAATACTTGGTTTTTATTTCAAACAGACAAGTAAAGAATGAGTAATGCATACATGCTGCAAATTGAGTGAATGGCATAAATAAAATTGCTGTTTAATTTAAGAATACATAATTTTTTCCTTTGGAGCATTTGATAGAACTGTGGCATTCTTGTCCTGCTTTTACTGTCTCAGTCCTGTGAGGAGTAATTTAACTTGTGGAGCTTTTGCTGCTTATGACCACATAGCTGAGAAATTAATGATTTAGATTCTCATGTTAACAATGGTAAACAATTCTGATCTGTGTTCATTTGTCCAACTGAATTCTGATTTTTAGGGAGAAACATCTTTAAGGGAAGGTATTTTTATTATTCCCCTGCTTTTTTCTTTATGTTGAACTGGATGTGCCACATTATTGATATGTATATCTGTGCTCAGTGTCTTGGAATGGCCCAGCTGTGGAGCTTGCCTCCAGATTCTGAGTCTTTGCTTTCTCTGTTCTGCAAATGATCCCTCACTAAGACTTGGTGCAATGTTGTTTTTTACACATTCTCTGATGGCACTGAAATGGCCTTCCTCAACCAGCACAGGAACATTCAACCAGCTCATAGGGCTGGTCTCCTGTCATGGCAAGGCAAGGTGCAAAACAGGATGGCTGCTGTTCCTTTGACAAAGGGCTGAGACAGTCGGTAGAGTAGATGGTTCTCCCTCAGCAGGAGTTCTGTTTCCTCACAGAGGACAAGCCAAGCTCGGTGGAAGCACAAACTGAATTCAATCCACAGTTAGTTCAGTTGGGCCATGCTGCTAAAACCTCAGGAATTACCTACACTGAATATTGTAGGGGGTGTATATTCTTGGGATTTACTGGCAGTGCTGGGCAAATGTCTGGAAATTATAGTTGCTATACAGCATTATACTCCCAAGAAGAAATGTATATAGTGTCAAGAAAGCAGAAGGACTGTGAGCAACTTTACCTGCTTTTAAAGTACATTCTTTTTTCCCCCCCTCTTTTTGCCCCCACTCCTACTCTCTCAGCCATGAAGACTTCGAATTTATATCGGGGACCCGCATGCGCAAGCTGGCTCGGGAAGGACAAAACCCGCCGGAAGGCTTCATGGCTCCTAAGGCTTGGACCGTGCTGACAGAATACTACAAATCCTTGGAGAAGGCTTAGACCTCTTATTAACTGCAGATCAACCTTTGACGCCTGATTTATTTACGAGAAGGGGACCACACAGCCACCATTCATGTTGCTTTGTTGTGGTGTCTGTCAGGAAGTTCTCTGAAAACAGACTCTTTCTTCCTAACTTAGCATCATTCTTTGCCTGTCCTTATGGGTTCTATTATGTCCTGGCACCTAACTAGCTGCTGGTTTTAATGTCTTCTCTTTTATTACAGTTGATATTCTTGCAGTAGGATTTTTAACTCTTGTATTTTTTTTTTTATATTTTACTGCCTCTGTCCTGAGTTCTGCAGCTGTTAAATAGATGCAGCTCTTTCATACGTTATTTAAACTGCTGGCTAGTGTCTGGTTTTAGTAGTTTGTAGGGCAAAATGTAACGGTTAGTCCCTTAACTATGGATAGATTATCTATAAATCAAAACAGTAAAGTAAGTTTCAAAACATCTGTAAAAGTGTCCTCATCTTTATCTCATCATCTCCAGAAGCACTTGAAATTTATTTCTCATTATATGTAATCAAAAAAGCAGAAGGTTTGGTTTTTTTTTTTTACGTAGCATAATTAAAATTTTGCTTTCTTTGTTTAATTTTGGAGTTCATTGAGTTGTACGGTGATTCTCTTCTGCTGTGGACCTGTAAAGATGGCCAATTAATAAATAAAATAAAATAACTAGTTTTCACTTTGAATTGTTAAAAAATTCAGATATTGTTTTTGTATACGCTTGCTGCCATAGGTGTCAACAGAGAATGTTTTGTTTCATTTGATATAACTTGCCAATTTTTCATTCTAGATATACTTGTTCAGCCTACTACAACTTTAAAAAAAGCATGACAGACCAAACCTAAATTCATGTTTAATTCTTGCAATAAAAAAAAAAAAATAAATACTTTGATCTTGGCATTTCCTGGGGTAAAAATGCTTAGTTCACAGATTAATTTTCTGGCTATTTTTCAAGGTCTTCAAAGAATAATCTTCTTCATTTGAGTCAGCTTTGCTTGCTTAAAAGACAAAGCATATCATGTTCTAGGATTCTTCAGAAATCCTGAAGTTGGTCAATTCAGTGTGTGAAACATTAACTGCTAAAGGAAAATATAAAAAAATAAAAATAAACCACTTATTTAAGTGTTAAGTAGCACTGACTTTTGGGGATATTTTCAAGCATTTGCAGGTAATCAGTGGAACAGTCATAACCTCTCTTAGCCTTGTGTCCTTGCCACAGAAGCTTGCTTTTTTGTTGTTAAACACTGTGTACAGGAGGAAGCAGCTCAAAATTGCTTTTAGAACCTTGCTACTGGATGAAGCATGTGTTCATCTAGATTTTTTTGGGTGGCAGGAAGGTTGTTGTGGGACCAAGCTGAGTCAGCCTGCACCTGCATGCATTTAATTAGAACCAAAAAGGAGGGTCGACCTTGGCTGGTGTTTTGACGAAGAGAGTGCTGTGTTCTCAGAGCAGAACACCGCTGAGCGATCTGCGTGGTCTGCATGGCTTTTACTGCAAGCGGAAACTGTCACAGCATGATACGAGTGTGAATGTGTGCAATCAAAACACCGGTTTAGCAAGGTCCTGGGAATTCTGATTAGCTAAAAGGCAGCACCAGGTGCTGTTTACAAAAGAGTGTGAATAAAAGGGAAATGCAGAAAGAGATCTGCGAAGAGAGAAACCCAAAGACCAAATTGTGTGTGTGTTGTGTGCAGTCCCATTTCTTCATCGCCGATAGCTGTGATGAGGGGACCTGTTATGTATGGAAGCAGTAACACCATTGATCTGCACGGCTGATACAAAGACAATCTGGACCCAGCTTTTCAAATGACAAGATTAATGAGGTAGGTAGAGATTACCAAGCACTAACTCTTAAGGTTAAACAAATGGTACAAAATTGCTGCATCTCCTAGGTGAAATGATTCCTGCAGTACCTCTGAGCAACTTAAGAAAATGGAAACTTTTTATAAAGAACCTCCTGGCTGAGGATTCATCTTTTCCTGTGTGAGTTCCTGGATGCCTTTTTTTTGACTAACATGAACATAGACGGTAACTTTTCAGGTAAGGATCTTCAGGTTGTGATGTAAAGATAAATGCTAAGGATGCTGACTTCTGGCTGATTTTTTTCTTTCAGTGGGGAGTCTGAGCAGTAGAAACTCAGTAATGCATCAGAGTTGCAAAATGGAGAATGTAGACTCGGCCACAAGTCCTTCTTTTTAGCTAATCAAGCTTCTACATCTGGAGTAATTCAGATAAGTCTGGAGAGGGAGGAAATGAGGGGCTATTTTGGCGTGATGATGCTGAACATAGAAAAAGGCTACCATGACCTGTGGAGCCAATATTGTAATTTGCCTGAATTTGGACCTCCCTTGCATTTTATATTTCCTTAATTTCAAAAGTTTCCAAATGGATCATAGAGGTTAAACTTACTGTTTTTCCATGCTAGAAAAAGAACAAAAGTTACTTTGAGCATCCTAAACAAATACTAACAGTGAAGTCCAGATTCTTTTCCCTTCCCAACAGTTTAGGTGCTAATCAGTGTATTATTCCCATTCCCTTTAAATGCTGACACCTTCAAAAAGTGTGTGTGTGTGTATGACTTTCAGTATTCAAACACACATCATTCCTTGTATCTCTGGTCATGAACCTTTAATCTTTTGTGCTAGGCATCGTAGGAACAGAAAAAACCTCTCATCTCTGCTTCCCTGTGAGTCACAAGATCAGTTTACTGCATCTATGGCACTGTCTCCAAAGACAGGGAAAGGAAAAACTATTCCTTCATATAGTACAGGAGAACTGATGGGAAAAAATAAGATTGAAACTGAATCTTCATTTGACTTTGCATGTATGTCTATCCATCTGTAGGAATGTGTTTGCTGTGGTGCTTGAACACTAGTAAGAAATGTGTAGGGATGGTATTCCTCTCCTCAAACCTGACACAAAATCTTTCCCTATCACCCATAAAAAAACGCAGGGACTTCAGCCTGGAGTGATTTGGCCAAATTAAATGCTAGAATGAAAGCAATGAATGAAAGCTAAGAATTAGTATTTTGTTGTTCTCTACACATTGGTCTTGCTTATCAAAATTCATGATTTAGATACTGCTAGAGAGAGGAGTGACACTGGTTCCATTTTTTTTTTTTTAATGTTTATTTTTTAAAGATGGAGCTGAGAAGCTAGATTGCTAAGGGGAAATTTAAAGCCTTCAATGGCTACTTCATTGGATATGAGATTTCTTTGCCAGCAGCCAAACAAGTGTCATATAAATGCGATTTAAAGGAAGACTGTGCAGAGGTTTTTGCTCATTTGTGTTGGTTTACCTTGAAGAAAGCCTGAGGGCTGGAATACCAGTGACTCTTTTAAATTTTCTTTCTCATTCACAAAAAACTTTTTTATTATGAATATAGCTGGATTTTTACTAGGCTTTTGAGGTGTCCATTGAAGGGTTTTCTTTGTGTCTCCTGCAAGCTCTGTGTCTGCTCTTGTGGTATTAGCATTTTTTTTTAACCTGTATCCCTTTTCATTATTTAGTCTTTATTAAAATCACTTTTTTGTTCTCTATGGAGGTTACATATGCGCATGAGCCAGAATCATGCCTTCAATATTTCAGAGCTGTTTGCCCTAGAAACCTCATCTTGATACAATTTTGAAGTAGAGGGGGAAAGGCAACTTCACTGAGAGCTAGAAAACAGAGCTTTAAAGCCACATCTGGAATTCTTAGACTGTTAGTGGCTCCAACTTAAAACAGAGAATACAGAGATTTTATATGCCATAAAACTCAAGAAGCCTTGGATTCGGTATAAGGGTAGTCACCCGACCCTCATGTCAAAACCCATCTACACGATGCTTTGAAGTATGATTGTAGTCAGAATGATACCTGTCTATGTATAAATTGAGGGGAAAAAAAATCACTTTCAGTACAAACTTTAGTAGGCAGGAAATAGTGCCCAAATCTTACTTTTATTCTCTGCAAGCAAAGCTGTTTTGTCAGTGGCATCCTACTTTCGCCACTCTAAATTGCATTGTACGAGAAGAATACAAACATTTTGGCCATATCTGCTTATTTTCACCTCAGCAGTTATGATTGCAGTCTATGCTGTGAGTTTTCAGGTTTTTGCTGGTTACCTGCAGATCTCCAGGCTTTCCACCAAGATGATTTGTGTCTGAATTGTTGTGGTCTAAATCAATTATTTCTGTAATGATTGATAGCAAAGTTTGTTGCAATGATTGTGTTGAGACAGATGAAGGACACCAGTATCCATGTATTAATAGTTCATGAATATTGTTGATACATTTTATTTATTACAAAACATGACATTTTCTTCTGGATTACAAACCTACTCTAACATGGAAACATTTTTCTGATGTCAAGGGTGCTCCTTAGAGAATGAGAAAATGTTTAGGCTTTTGTATTATTAATTTGATGTCGTTGACAGCTTTCTCAAAGACAAGTGGAAGTAGAAGAGATTCTTTGACCCTTAAACTTTGGGTTCAAATGGGTTGCCTGCTGTACAATGGAAAACTGCAGTTGGATAGTCCATGGAAGGTTATTTGCAGGATTGCTCATGTGACATTGAGTTCTGCCTGGTTTATAGTTCATCTACGACCTGTGAAAAACAATATTTTAATCATTTGATTCAATTGTTCCCAGACAATGAAGACAATTATGAGACAAGATCGTGTTTAAGCATAACTTTCCACTAGGAAAAAGTTTGATGCTATTACTGTATTTTAGTTTAAATATAAACTGTCTGAAAGATCCAGTGTTACATGAGCAAAAATTTCCTATCATACTATGTGACAGCAGAGCAATAAACATATCATCAGAGTCAATGCTGTAAGTACAGTGCAAAGTGCACTTTATTATTGACACTTCTTCATTAGAAACAGTTATTTATAACTTCTTTGTTCATTATTTCTTCAAGGAAAAATACTGCTTTCTGAAAGCAGAAAATGTGTATGCCTTACTTGGTAGTTAAGAGACACTCAGAATAGCAGTGATTCTTCACAGTTTTTCTGATGTGCTGTGAGTATTTTTAAATAGATGCACACTTCTGAGCTCTACCACAAAATGGCTTTGCAAAGAACATTCAAGTTTTAAAGTTTTTCTTTGTAATGTTCTTGGCTATTTTGCTTATTGTAGTTTGATCATTTTCCTCTCTGTACAAAGAAGTCATCTTGTAAACATTAATCTTGTGTAGAGATTGGGTACAGAATTTTCATCAACTGCTGAAACAACTCTAGCTCGGTTCTTTTTCATACAAGCCTTTGGTTCAGGGCTGTGCTTCATTTCTGTTGTGAGGGTTTCTTGTCAAATACAACCTCATTCAAGCACTGACAATGAAAACCCACAACTTGTAATATGTGGTTTAACCCCAGCTGGCAACTAAGCCCCACACAGCTGCTCAGTCACTCCCGTGAGCTGGGATGGAGAAGAGAATCAGAAGGGTAAAAGTGAGAAAACTCGTGGGTTGAGATAAAGACAGTTTAACAGCTAAAGCAAAAGCCTCACATGCAACTAAAGAAACCAAGGAATTTGTTCACCACTTCTTATGGGTGAATAAGGCAGGTGTTCAGCCATCTCCAGGAAAGCAGGGCTCCATCATGTGTAATGGGTACTTGGAAGACAAACGCCATCACTGCCAATGTAAACTTCCTTCCTTTTTCTTCCCCCAGCTTTTTATGCTAAACATGCTGACATGTGCTACGGGATATCCTTTGGGTCAACTGGGGTCATCTGTCCCACCTGTTCTGTCTGCTTGTTGTGTAACCCTAGTCTCTCTGCTGGTGGGGTGGTGTGAGAGCCAGAAAAGGCCTTGACACTGTGTAAGCACTGCTCAGCAAAATAATGAAAACATGTCTCTCTTATCAGAACTGTTTTCATCTCAAATCCAAAACATAGCCCCCTAGTAGCCACACTGTGAAGAAAATTAACTGCCACCTTCAAAAGAATATTGTGCCTTTTCTATAATCATAATTAGGGTGCAAATGCAAATTTAAAGCAGCATGTTCTGCTTAAAAGATGCGCAGAAAGAAATAATGGAAAACTAGAATGTTTTCGGTTGAAAGGGACCTTAAAGATGATCTGGTTCCACCCCCTGCCATGGGCAGGCACATCGGGTTGCTTAAAGCCCCACGCAGCCTGACCTGGAACACTTCCAGGGATGAGGCATCCACAACTTTTCTGGTCAATCTATACCAGTACCTTACCACCTTCACAGTAAAGAATTTCTTCCTAACATCTTACCTATATCTCTTTTAGTTTAAAACTGTCTTCATGTAAAAAGTAACTATTCTTATATTTTTAAGTCCCTTTCAGGTACCAAAAGGCAACAGTAAGATCTCCCTGGAGCCTTCTCCTCTCCAGGCTGGACAACCCCAACTCTTTCAGCCTGTCTGCACAGGAGAGGTGCTCCAGCCCTCTGATCATTTTGGTGGCCTTCCTCTGGACTTGTTCCAACAGGACGACATCTTTCTTGTGCTGGGGGTCTCAGAGCTGGATGCAGCACTCCAGGTGGGTTCTCATGAGGAGACCTGCTGGCTTCTTTTGTTACAGCCGAGAATGATGTTGGCTTTCTGGGTTGCAAGCACACATTTCCAGCTCGTATCCAGCTTTTAATCCACTGGAATGGCCAAATCCTTCCTCACAGGGCTGCTCTCAATGAGCTCGTCTTCCAGTCTAGACTCGTGTCCGGGATTGCCCTGTCACAGATGCAGCCTCTTGTACTTGGACTGGTTGAACCCCATTAAGTGAGAACTTCTTAAGCCTGTCCATGTCCCCCTGTGTGGCGTCCTGTCTGTTGTGTCAACTGCACCGCTCAGCTTCGTGTCGTTTGCAAACTTACTGAGGGTACACTTGATCTTGCTGTCTGTGCCATTGATAAAGATATTACAGAGCACCAGTGCCAAGACAGGCCCCTGAGGGACAGTGTTTGTCACTGGGCTCCGTGTGAATATAGAACCATTGAGCACAACATCAATGAATATTTTTCAGTCAGTTTTCAGAAGAAAAAAAAAGAGCAGCTTTCTTTTCACATTTTTAGCGTGCTTGAAAAATTAAACATAAGTGTCCCGATCTTTCAATTTCTGTGCTTAAATATGGGTCCAATGTGTTTTCTCTTTCTTATTGAACAAATTGTATTGTATTCAGTTTGAGGACTTGCTGACTGAGGATTGGCAAAGAACTGAAAATCCTGGTCCATCTAGAGCAATCCTGCACTAGACGGTTTTGAACAAGCCAACTCATGTTTTCATTTAGACGTACATAATTAACTTTTTTCACCTGTAACTTGCAATAACTCTTCATTGGAGATTTTTCGGCATAACCACGTAACTAATGAAAGAACTTTAACTCTGGAAGACATCTTTGATGTTCATCAATGTGAACTTCAAGAAAGATCTGTCTGCTTGTGGAGAAATTAATCTGATTATATTGAGAGCCTCCAGAATGTGGGCTAACTCTTTGCTCTTTCAGCCTGCGACAGAATGTTAGTCTACGCAGAGCCTTTTATTTTGACAGAAAAGGGATAAGCCACTGGTTTTTTTTTTTAAATGTGATGCAATTGGGTGTTCAGAAGAAACAGACTTAGCTAGCCAAATAAAGACAAAAATGTGGCTTACAAAATGATCAGTACAAATTAAAGAAGGTCTGCCCAGTAAAACTGAGAGTTTTCTGCCTGTGTATACTCCCCAGGGAGATTACCATTAATGTGAAGAATTCCAGCACTGAAGGGGATTTTTTTTTGCAGTATGAATTTATTATGCATTTCATGGTTCCTGTGGAATTTTCAGTGTCTGCTCAATCTCCACATGCATTTTTAATAAAATATCGTACATTCATACGATACCGTAATATCATACATTCTCCTCTTGTATCATCTTCTTCCTTTTCTCATAAAATACTATTATTGTTTCAGGCTGAAAATTTTCTCAGCTTGTATGTTCTGAGGGAAACATTGCAGTTTGAAAGGGAACTCATGCAGTTTACAGTTTCATCAGTCAGTTGTGCAAACTATGAGAGAAGGGACTGGAGAGTGTTCTGTGACAATAGAGTTTCTGATTTTGGTCAGGGTCAATATAACGGGCATACTGTCTGTTTTTTTTTGTTTGCAGACTGCTACAGATGTGTAGGGGGTTTTTTTTGTTTGTTTGGGGTTTTTGTTTGTTTACGTAAACATTAGTCAGACTGACATCTTGTTATTGTGTGCTTAACTTCTAAGGGTATTTTAATGGCAGTGTGAGCCTTCCTGGGAAGCACAGCTCAAAATTTCAAAACCATTGCTCTAGAACAACAGTTAACAAGTTTTCATTAATTTTGTCTATATAAAATTACAAAGTATAGAAGCATTCAAAGAAACAAGAATAAAAAAAAAGGAAAAAAATAAAATACTATGAATGGAGTAGGCAGTATTTGAGGGGTTAGTATGTTCCGCTTTAGGCCAAACTCCATTTTACATCTGCCACATACAAGAAAGTTGCTGGTATATTTTGGCTCTCTGGGTTTGAAAAATGCAGGTAAGACAGCAGCTCTGAACCAACCAAGCTTTGGCAAACATCTGAAGGAAAGGGCAACTCTTACCCTCCAGTTAAAGAGGTGGAGTAAAAGGGGAACTGAGACCCTGAACTTTGGGATTGGATCTTTTGTACATAGGATAACCAGCTGGAGCCAAGGCAAATACCACTACTTTCTCTGGTAGAATGTTCATCTAGAACAATCTTCTGTACACAATATGTTGAACCTTGTCTGAGTAAGAAGAAATCATACAGAGTATTAATATTCTTCTATTTGCTTTTCTCTTTAGAAAAACAAGCATTGTCTGCCATGTGGTTGTGCCTTAACCTTGGTTCCTTTGAGATTATTGGTCTTGGACCTGACAGCCTTGGGCTTTCATATTTAGGGTTCACCTGGACTCTAGCTAGCATTGTGGGACTCCAGGAGCTGGTTCTCTTTGGGCTCAGCTGCTTCCTAACTGTGGCAGATGCTGAATCTCTTTCACAGCCAGAATTTTTGGGTTTCCTGAGCATGATTTTCAGTGAGCTCTGCTATTTTTATTATCAGTGGAGCATGTTTTCGTGGTCTGTGGTTTTGGGCATGTGGTTTCCCTTTCTGCCTCCTCGTATATGAGAAGCTGAAAACAACAGTTAGTGTAGTATAAACGAGAGTGTCCTAATTCACTATCTCTCTATGCTTCTGCTGCTGCTTTTTGTGTCACAGCTTCCAGTCAACAGCCTACTTGCTGAGAAACAGAGAATGCCTTGATGTTGTGCAAGCACACAATATCCAGCAATAGCCCAAACATTGGTGTGTTACCAACATTGTTTAAGTTACAAAGTGCAGTGTCATGTGGGCTACTGTGAAGAAAGTTATTTCCATCCCAAACAAACCCAGTAAACCTTTGTTTCTTCGCAAGAGCTGTGAAGGTTGGAAAAGCTGCAGCTTCAGATATCCTGGGATATTTCCATACTTGGCAGAAACTTCTCCTCTGATTTAGCCAGATAGTAAAAACAATTGCAACTGCTTGTGACTGCTCTGCTTCCATATGCTTTTGCTAATTCTGTATGCATCTACCTGTGGAACACCAAGTGGCAATGTACGTGTGAAGCCTGCTGAAGGAATTTGTGCCAATCTGCAAGGAGACCACTGCATTTATTTGTAGGAGGCTATTTATTCTTGCCATGATATATCACAGTGTTAGTGCTCCAATCAGAATGGCTTCTTCTCAAAAATGAGGAAAACCAATACAAGCTTAAGCAACATGGAAGCAGCTTAAATTCTGAGCTGAAGAAAGTGAAGAATTCTGAATTACTGTTTTCTCTTAATGTCTCTTATTAACACATACTTCATCGTTTCACCTCATCATTGTTCTGCATTTTGTTTTCTCCAATGCTTCCCTGATGGGCAACATAAATCAAAGAGATTAAACCTTGTTTGCTACTAATCTAACATAAAGGCTGTGATTTCTCAGTATTTCAAGGTAAATGATACATAATTATGCTAATGAGGAAAGTCTTTTTGTTTGCACTATGACATGATTAACCTGCATCTGGTAGCATTTCATTTAGGAAGTGTTCAGAGAATTGTTCTACCACCATCCATGGTACTGCTGCACAACCTGGGAAATAATCAACAAAGACTTATTTGTTACAGGTTTCATTGGAAACAAAAGAACAAAAGAGAAGCTGGCAGTTCTCGAGTAGAAACATGCCAATCCTGCAGTGAGGGCAGGGGATAGGAGAACATCAAAATTTCAAATCAGCATAAGACGAAATACTAAAGGAATTTAGTGCTTTCACTGATATTGATCTTAAACAGATTTATATATTAAGCAGCTGATTGCATAAAAGCTGCAAGGTTAAGCTTGTTCAAGGAACTGAGTATTGTCTTTTTTTGTTTTTAAACTGACTTTCAGTTATCCAAGAGCAGCTAAATTTGTTTTAATTAATAGCACTTTTAAATTGTAGGAGGATAGAAAAGGGCACTTGGAAAGTGACAAGTTTCTTGATGTCTCAGATTTTTCCTTCCTCTGGTACTCATGAGAGTTTTCAACCCAGCCTGAAAATACAACACTTAATCTGCACATCAATGATTATTACACATGAGCATGTCTCTGGCTCTGTCAGAGCCTCCCTGTGGGCCTGTTGACCTTGCAATAATTAGAAGATGTCATTCCCAGTGGGCTAACAGCAGATCTGCCCTTACCGCTCGTGCTCTGGGATTAATTTAATGGGTGAAGTGCAAAGTGCTACATAGATTTCTGTGAGAACAGGCTACTATGAAAACAGCTGGTTTAGCATGTTCTTGCTTTGGTAGACTTTCAAGACATTTGGACTTTCTTTCCGTGGCAGTCAGCACTGGCAGATGCCCTCCTATGTTCAGAGGTGAATCTTGTCCCTGGAAAAGTCATTTTGTGAGGGAAAAGAAAGGGCATTGCAGTTTCACTGCTGGAGTCAGGATATGATCTTTTCCCGATGCTGCTGAACAGGCCTTGATGTCTTGTGTATTAAAATGACTTAATTTGAAGATTGGTATATTGTTGAAAACTTAGTCGTTGCCCTTCTGTCTCGTTTTGTAAAACCGAACATTCTCTGTAAACACGTGTAGAAGAACAAAGTCTTCCCTTTGCAGAGTTCTGCTGAACAAGCAGGACTATATTGGTTTCCCTCAAAATTAAATACCAGCTAGACCTGCTGTTCATATGTGACATGCTTATTTGCATTTGCTCTGATCTTTTGCCCAAATAAAAAGCAGGAACAGAATAGGGTTTAATTATGGGCTTATTTAAGCTTTGTTTTATGGAGACAGTTGTGGAGTGTATATTCATCTGTGTAGAACTTTTGAAACATGGTCCTTTCTGCTCTCCGTTTTATCTTCTTAAGAAAGAAATATCGAGCCACTGATGTGTGTTTTGTTGTGTTTTGTGTTTTGGTCCTTCTGACAGAAGCATACATTTAGCATAATGACGTCAGGCCACTTCTATCATAAATAAAATTGTGAATTAAATTGTTAATTTTTCTCTCACTGAAAGTCCTAAGCAAAAGTATTTGCAGTTTAGTTTCTAGGGTATGTATTTTTTTAGGCTTGTGTTTCATCTTAAAGAATTCTTATTCACCAGAGCATGAGGGGTAATTGAGACTGGATGCATCTTTCTAAAGTTCGATAGGGCTTTTCATTGCTTCTCAGAAGAACTTGCCAAATCTTAACTTCCCTCACTTTTGGTTTATTGATTTCTCTGGATTTCTGTTAAATGACAGTTATCACCCATGAATCAAACTGTTTTACTTGTGGCATAACCAGTTCAATTAACATTAAAACTAGACATAAATCTTCATATTTATGTGCAATTTAGGAGCAATTTTTTTTCGAACCAAAATTTTATAAATTTTTTCATGTGGTGATGATTTCCTCATTTACTGGAATTATGCACTAGATATGCAAGTCTAAATAAGACAAGATGTCTAAAGGTTGATCAAGGTGTATTCAGTATGGTGGAATCATGTTACCAGATGAGTTTTATCCTAACTTATATTTAAGGGGTGAGTTTCTTGCTGATGCCTTTTGGCTTACAGACTTAGTTGTGTAGAATTCTAGTCCAATGTGTTATTTAGTGGGAATCACATAACAGGAAATAAAAGATACACCTATAATAAAAAGATTTTTTATATATATGAAGTGACAATTGAGAGGCATATTGTTTTTTTCCTTCAAAGTTGTTCCCATTCAAGAGATACCGAGGTATTTGTAACTGTTCCTGTGCACATGTATAGTGATATAGAGAGAGAGATATGGGAAAAGGCAGAAAGCATCTTAACCACAACATATGTTTCTCTTGAGTTTTATCTGTTTTCTTCAGTCAAAAAGCCATTTGATTATCCCTGTTGGCATTGCAAGCTAATACAGCTATAGGAGGAGTTGGATGCCATATTGCTTAATCAGACAAGTGGTTGGTTAGTCTAGTTTTTTGTGCAGAGGACAGATGCCATGGCCTCTGGCAGAAATAATATAAAATGATTTTGCCGATCCCATCATTCTTTGCTGGCAGTTGGGAAAAAGATGTTTGCTGTACAATTAAGCTTTGTGTATTGAAAGTCAGTAGAATGAAAATCAGCGAGAAGGGGTAAACAGTATCTTTTCAAGTGTTGAAATGTTTCTTGGAGATTAAGGGATTTTGCAGGCTGTTGTTTTAAGCACTTTCAGGTTACTCACTTCAGTTGTCAAAGAACATGACAAACCTCCTAGGCCTCTTAATATGGTCTTTAGAGAACGAAGTCAATATATGGTGCATAAGGGAAACCTTATAGAATTCAGGATAGCGTTCTCCCTGTTCAGAGAAACAGTCAATGTAATGATTTTGCAATAGTTTGTTTTAACTCAGTGGTGCATGTACAAGGGCAAAGAAAGAATAATCAATATCACTGTGAAGTTTTCCTGCTAAGCCAAAACTAAAAATACTTTTACGCTATTAGGTTTTATTGCTGTTCAGGATTTCATAAAGGCCATTTTAGATTCAAGCAAAGCTCTTAACATTTTTCTCTTGTAATACATAGAATAGAAAAATCCTGGTTTGAATTAGGTTGATATTCACTAAGAGTATAGGAAGGAAAAACTCCATGGTTAACTTCCATTCAATCACTTGTTGTAATTCAGTTTGGTGTCATTTAAAGCGATTAATTATACTCTACAACACTGGTAAGTTCTGCGAGAATTTCTTCACTGAAAGGGCTCTCAGGTGTTGGAATGGGCTGCCCAGGGAAGGGGTGCAGTTGCCGTTCCTGGAGGTGTTCAGTAAACAACTGGATGTGGCCCTTAGTCCCATGGTTCAGATGGTGATGTTCAGTTAAAGGTTGGACTTGATGATCTTGGAGGTATTTTCCAACCTTAATGATTCTATGCTTCTACAATTAGTTTTCCAAGTAGGAATAACTTTGTCCTATACAAATGGAAAATCTTGAAGACATTATGTCCCTGGTGGCACAAGGGTATTTTTCTCTAGTTTTTTTAATTAAGTTGCAGCACAAGTGAATGCTCAAAATTTCATAGGACTGGATTTCCCTTTTCTCTTATGCTAGAGAATGTGCTGGCTATATTAACAAAAAAATATTTCATACCCAGAAGTAGTAATAAAGGAGAAAATAGGAGACTTGATATGAAAGAAAACTCATGAATATATGCATTTGTGCATAAAAAAAATGGCTGTTCTATTGTGATGTAACAGAAATGTCATGAATTGAAAAGAATCCATTAACTGAAATGGCAGATCATTTCAGAAACAAAAGTCACGTAGAATAGTCTGTAACCTCGCAAAAAAGAAATCTGTATAGTTTCTGGAATTAGTTTAGCTTGGGGTCCTAATAGTAGTTCTGGATAAACCCATTCATGACTCTTTGCCATCATCTTTTGTTGTTACTCTCCTGTCAACCCCATTTGCCTCTCTATTTTGATCCCCTTGTTTTTTGTTCTGATGTGTTCCTATGATTCTGTGTTGGGGACTATTGTTGTTATGAGGTAAGAAACTTGTCACTGTGTGCAAACTTACTATGTGCTGAAGTAAAGCATTCTGCTCTTCATTATGTGCTGGCATTTAATGGCCATGATTTTATTTAATACCTTAGGCTATTAGAGCAGGTACTTTGAATACATTATTTTTGCAGCTATCTCATCCCTATTTTAATTTTTGTCTATGTGTTAAACTTTGGGACTAGATAACCTCAGAGCGAACGCTGTTTGTTTAGCAATAATGGCAACAACAATCTTGGAACTGAAGTGTTCCAAAGCCTAATGGTTGTTAGAAGGAAGCCTATGCTTTTCTAGCTTTAAGAACAATGGTAAAATCTATCCCTGGACAGCATGCTAGTAAAGGCTTGCTTACCACTTAAGTAGAAAACACACACTGATGGAAACGGGAGCATTACAGACACACACTTTTGGATTTGGCTCAGAAAGTGATGTGAGTCCTTGAAGGTTCAAGTGGAGAACAGGCCTTTTGGCCTGGTCTTTGCATAAGAGATTCATATACCCTGGGTGTATGGATTATCCTACATGAAAGGCCTTCATCAGTTTTTACCATATGGTTAAAACACATATACATATTTTTGCTGTTACATCCAGGCACTGTGAAGCAGCTGGTATTAATGAATAAAAATAGCCAGCAAAATCCTGTCATGTGGCTGCTAGAAGGAACAATTTATAGCCAGGAGTCTTGTAGATTACTAGAAAGAAGAAAAAAAAGGAACAACCCCAAAACACATGACCTTTGAAAGCATGTATGAACTCCAAGTTTCATCTGCATTTTGGGCACCTGTATTGCTCAAGGCAACAGAATATGGAACTGATTAAAAGATATTAATTCTATTCATATTGCTAAAAATTATAGTCAAGTCAATTGAAGAGTGTGGTGTTTTGGATTTCCTTTTTAAACACCATTTCTGTAGTTTGTCTTTTAGTTAGTATTAGTATCAAAGGATTTGTAGATTCATGGAGAGCTTTGGAAGAGATATGTTTCTTGCAATAAATGAAATACAACTTACAAGATGAGCCTTGAAAGGTAGTCTTATTGTGATGCAAAACTATGACTTCTAATAATTCATTAGCCCTGGTTTAGATTTTTACCTTCTAAAAAACAAAGTTGACCTTCTTTCTCCAAATGCAAGATTCTTATGTTTCAGAAAATACTAGTCCTTAGTAGCTTCATAATTGATAGTTGCCAGTGGATGAGCAGCATATTTCCTTTAAGCTGTTTTTTTCCTCTCTTTTTTTTGCCTCGTAGGGACTGTGGTTCAGATAGTGGGAAGATCAACATGGCATGCAAATGCTATAGAGTGGAAACACTGAAAGGGGTCATGGCGTTGTAGTGAGAAAAATGTTGCAACTTTATTTGCAGTGAACTATATTGTCTACTGCACTTCTTAATTGTTATAAACAGGTGAAATACTATAGGTAAGAGGAGGAGCTATACAAAGGCATACAGTTGATCCACAGGAAGACCCCTACAGAATATATTTATCTCTACTGTCATTGGTCCTGAGTGAGAAGATCCCAGATTGTGTATGTCACACTGACTGCAATGACAAAGGAATAAGACTTGCAGTAGCATTCAGATGTGACCAAATTATTCTTCCTTATAAGGCTGAGGGGAACATAAGCCAGATAATGATGTCAAAAGAGGAACAACGTATTTCCTGACTGTGCTGCTTCGTGGATCTATGCACTCCAGAAAAGCCAGTAAGGGTAAATGCCTGGTGGTTTTGTGGCTTTGTTACAGAAAACCTCTTGGAACAGGGAAATCATAAACAGCAGGCAGTCAGGCAATTCTAGTGAGAACTCGTTTCACAGTTAAAACTGCTAAATTGTGGTTTAGCTCTTTTTCTGTCAAAAGACAATGCTGCTCACTATTGTGAAGTTTAAATTTTTGTTACCCACCATGGTTGGTAATGGCTTATTAGAAGTCTGAAAATGTGTGTATTATTAAACAGTAATATCCGTTATACATTTCTGTTTGGCAAGTGTGAAATGCACATGGATGGATGGTTCTAATACACTGCTTTGGCTTTGTGTTTGGAAGCTGATCACCTGTGTGTTTTGCTGATTTTCACTGACTAGTGTCAGCAACCATTTGCTGTTAATATCAGATGAACAAGAGAAGCTAGGAGAGGCATACCTTGATTTTTCAGCAAGAAATGTATGAAGATGGAAGATACTTCTAGTTCGGATGTTTACCTAATCCTAACAGAAGATTTACTTGCAAAAAAAATCCCAAAAAACCCCAAACCCCAAAAACTCTTTAGGACAGTTAGTCTTTTTTTTGTAACAAGATATTAATACAAGCCTTAAACAAAAAATAGTTCATTGTAGTTTGTAAAGATGGAAATAAACATCTGTAATAGTGAAGGACTTTAAAACATACTAGAACAAAAGTGTTTGCACATAGAATTGTTGCATTTTTGCTAGGCAAATTCAATTCCTAAGCTCCCACATGTGAGGCATTTCTAATTTTACCCAGCTGAAACTTAGTATGTCAGCTGCCAGCCCTGACTGTTGGTTTTTCTGTTGCTTGGAGAGGGTTTGAACTCTTCATTTTTGGAAAATTCTTGCTCCTAAGCTGCAAATTATTCTTCATTGTGGCTGAAAAGTATATAAAAATCCTTGAATGTTTTAAATCAATTGGCGTGAATTAACATACTCTTCCAGCTAATGTTTTTATGTGGAACTGCTGCATGACAGCTTGTATTATAGAAAGTGTCTTCAAAAGGAAAGAGTTGATTCACTCGCAGAGGTCACAGACTGGTAGTGGAGAGCAGTGGTCTGATCCCAGAGAGAGCGAGCCGCCCCCCAGAAATTGCTTGTGTGTGCGAGTTCTTACTTCTATTGCCTCATGGTAGTTGCTTCTCTTTCAAAAAGGAGTAATCCAAGTTAAGTATGCACATCTATGGGTCTTTCAGAGTAGTAGCCTTCTTGTAACCACAGCAAGTCCAGCCCCTATCAAAGTGACTTTTACCCGGTGGTAGGAAAACGTGTCATAAATAAACAACATTTATTTAAAAATTGTGGAGTTTATGTACTGTGTTATGCCAGTGTAATATTATTACAGAGGGCTGTAACAGTACAAAGTAGGTGCAAGACTGAGATGAATGATAATTCCTGTCCCTGCCGTGGTCAGAATACCTTTCCTGATTGATCAAAGCAGAAACTTTTTTTGCATTGCAAACATTGTTCACAGGGAATTGAAGCATTTCCATTGCTAACCTAACGCTTTGAGTAAATCCTCAAATATGGCCCTTATCAAAATCCTGAGAGTTCTGAAGTATGGATTTTGATGTCGCCACTAAACAGTTGTTTTACAAATTGGTATAAACTGCAATTCTGTATAAAATACTATAGATGTTTAAATGTGCTGTTAATTCTGCAAAACAAACTTTGCCACAAAAGATCTTCTGCCATCTTAAAAATGTAGAGTCTTAGGATACTTATAAAATGTCTATGTCAAAAAATGTGTAAGAAGAAGAATCTATATAAAATCTCTCTAAAATTCCATATACAAATACATATGAATTATTGCATACTTTTGATGTACAAGAACTTAATACATCTTTTCTCTGTATTCAGTATACAGGGAAGTCCATTTAGATGTCTGGGTTATCATTCCTATTTATGCCTTTAAATTGACTGAAATGAAGATAACTTCTTAAAATCTTATCACACAAAGTGTGCTGTTATTGCATCCAATTACTGAGGGTGAGAAGAATTGCAGAGATCTCAATGGCTGTTTTATTGCTGGCATACCTTGCACATGCCTGCCAAAATGAACACTGTATTAGAGTTAACTGGGGAGCAGTCTGCTTACAGACCTTACAGCCTTTAAGTATCACGGGAGAAAAAGACATTGCAAAATAAGAAAAGGTAATGGCAATAATGCATCCTGTCATGAAAAACAAATGCAGGATACATTTCAGATTTATAAACTTTTTGAATACATCTCTCCTCTTTTCATGCTTGAAAGGAAACTTCACTGTCACTTACCCTCAGAAGGAGGCCTGAGAAGGTGATTTGATTAACCTTGATAAGCAATGCGAGGTACAATTGTGGGAGGAGGTCAGAAGTTCATGTGAACGCCACCTGGCTCGATTAGTTTTACTGCAAATACCATGGTTTTATATGATAGCTAACACTGAGAGAACTTATTTGTCTGTGACATGAAAAATTAAATAAGCAAACGAACAGGTAGTCTTGTCTGATACAGAAACTTCATAGAATGAAAATGTTAAAAAAATACATTAGAAATGCTAGTGAATCTTTTAATGAATAATAGAGATTTTTTTTTTTTTAATGTATTTTGAGGACAGCATAATCCTTTCCCCAGAAGGCCTTTCTTTCAAAAGAGTTTCTTTATAAATTCCTCCTGTGTCTTGGTATTATGTAAGCTAAGAGTCCCTTGGCTGTAATAAATATTGGTTAGCTGACCTTTTAAAAAAACATTTTAAATAGTTTTGTTTCAGCCCAAAGTTATTTGAACATGAAACAAATGAAATTATTGCTTTTATTTATTACTCACGTTGAATCAATTCAATTTTCCATAGAAATTTGATTATTAAGACATGACATTGAACTGAGATGTGAAGATACCTGATTCATTATTCATCATTCAAGTTCGTGGTAGAATAGCCAAATAACACATTCAAGTGCTGTAATTGTAGAAATTTTGAAGACTCTCTGGATCTTTGCCCAATCATCTTTCTAGAATTTAAGATCAGATACAAGCTCTTCAGGAAGAGAACTGATAGAATTTTAAGACCCTGGTAAAATAACGCAGTAGGATCTTCCACCAGAATGCCTACTTAAAATTATGAATATTAACTCTTATCATCAGAGAACTGGAGCACATGAAGCACAAGAGTAGGGTGAGAGATCTGGCTTTGTTCAGCCTTTGAGAAGGCTGAAGGGAGACCTTGTGTCTGTCTACTGTTGTCTAATGTGAGGATTTAGAGAAGACAAACACTTCTTGGAGGTACACAGCAGGAAATAAGAGGCAACAGACACAAGTGACAACAAATGAAGTCATTAGTTATTAGGAAAAAAACCATCTTCAGAGCAAGGGGTAGTCAAATATTGAAAAAAATTGCCCAGAGAAGAGAAAGAAATATCCATCCTCGGGGATATTAAAAACTCAAAAGGACAAGGTTCTGAGTAACCTGCTTTGAACAAGGACTTGAATCAGATGAACCTCAGACATCCTTTCTAAACTATTCTATGAACCCTGGGGAGAGAAAAGGGAAGAATAAAATGTTTTATTTAGAAAAAAAAAATCTTATGGCTCTGATGATAACTGTGTGTTGCGATGTTAAAACTGACCGATGGAAGAAAATCTGGACACTTTGAGAGACATGCTTTAGAAAAAAATACCTTCATTTGTCCTAAAACAGCCAGATGATCCCTCACCCCCCCCAACTTATAAGTAAAAAAAATTATTTGTCTTCGTACTTCATCACTTTCCTCAGCTGTAGGGGAACATCTGTTCCATGGGAGTTACCATCTCTTCATTAATCTATATCTTTAGATGGCAAAAAAAGGGGAAAAAATATATGAAAAGGTGAACTTCAGGAGAAACTTGGGAAAAATACCATTTTCTTCATTGTTTTCTTGTTGTAGTCTTTCTCTCACTTAAGCAAGTTATCTTTGCAAAATATAAGAAAAGGCTTTGTGACCGAAGACTGCTCAGTATTAACATACCCTAGACCTCCCATGACTTCCATAAAATGGACTCACATGCTTTTAAACAAGGTTTTAATACAATAAAAAGATAATTTTTTGAGTAAAGTGAATGAAACGTGGTTGCTAAGAGGAGACGTGACAGGTTTAAAGATTTGCCTGCTCCCACTCCATCTTAGTTCTTCTGTCTGCTCTATTTTTACAGTTTTGTCCTTACCATTGTCAATTCAGTGACTCTGTCCCCTATATGAAGCTTTGTGCTACAACTCTTTGGCCTGCTGCATCTTGTAATCCCTCTGGCCTTGTTCCACAAATCTTGCCCTGTGTCTGCCAAGCACAGTCTTTTACACCCCTCTTCAAGTTGTCCACCTAATTTCTTAGAGGAACAATGGAATGTAGACGACACTAAAAGAAAATAATAATCTTGTCTGTCACAAAAGGTTTAGTCATAAATCCAGTTTGTCTTGTTATGAGCATTTTCTGTAAAAAAGGGCTTGCAAAAGGGCACTGTACAGTTCCCATGAAGAAGGAAAAAGATCATTAAACTACCATTTTGATTTGTGGGCAGAAAAAGGAGCCTGAATTTGAAGATTTACTTGTTTTGTTGGACAGATGAGTTTCTGAATCTGTAAGTCAAGAGATAATGAATATTTTGCTACTTCTTTTCCACTATAAACTCCTTGTACTCAAGAAGTAACTCTTTTTACCTGTATTCTTAGTTTTACAGTGTATTTTGTACGAGAGCCCAACTGTGTCAAACAACTGTATACACAATGTTTTATTATTTTATTTTTCTCTTAGCCTTTTTTATGATTCTATTGTTCCCATCTGTGTCCATTCCAAATAAATATCTACCAACTTTCCTTGGAGCAGCCAGAAACCACTGATGAGCTGCCACATAGCAGCTGTATCAGATTACTACCAGTTTTCAACCAAATTCTCTGCTCTTCTTGTGGCATTTCTTAAGAGCATCTGCTCCAAAGCAGCATTGGAGATTTTTGATTTCCAGTGAGATCAAGGGTGGCTAAAGCACTCCATATCATGCTGAATCAGCTTTATGAATATATCCAAGATGGACCTTTGCTAATGTGTCTTCAAAATGTCAATTATCGACACATTCGTTGCACAAAAAAACCAAAACCTTAGATCTTGCAAGTTCATGTTATATCAGATTGATCACATCCTAGGATGGCTGCACTGGGTTAGGATGCGCTTTTCTTTACCACTGCTTTCTGATGCTTTAAATGTCATAATTGGTCTGCTTATTGAACTGTCTTTGACTAACTGCTGTCATGCCTGTGCTCTTTTCACCGCCACTTTCTTCTTCTCATCCCACAGACAGCTGAACAAGTTGCATGCCAGAAGCTCACTGGGAGTTGGAAAGAGCATGAAAGTGTTCTTCTGGCTTTATTTGAATATCTTTGCCAGATCCTGATGTTGGGTGGAACCTGGAAAGTATTCACATAGAAAAACAATGGAGAAAATACCATTAACAGTACTAATTTCTTTTTTAACAATCTTGAGACCATATTAAAACTTAGAGAAACCATCTATGGTGGTTTATTTGTTTGATGTGGTTACTTATTGGTAACAAGTATAACTTTTTTATTTTGGGTATAGGAAATGCGAGGTCTGGAAATTACTTGTACCTTTTCATTCTTGAAATCTTCCAGATCAGATGCATTATTTAAAAAGCAAATTACAGCTCACACCCACACTTTCGACATCCACTCCCCCCAGCCAAACTAAAGTCCTGAAACAGAAGAGCCCCAAAACTTTTGACTGCAATTGCAACTTCTTCAAGGGAAAAAAAAAAAAAAAAAAAAGGACATCTATGTCCTAATACTCCTGTTTCATTCTTGTCTGAGTGTTTTTTGGTACACTGCTCTTATTCTAACTATGGTAAATTCAACCCCCAAAAGAAGGGCTCTCTTATGATTAAGAGTTAGACTGTGTCCTGAAAGAAGGGTGGTGTCATTGGTGCACCTCTTCTGTTGGCTTTGCTGCCTCCTTCCCATTTGGTCTGGAGCAGGGGACTGTGGCCAGATGTTCCAAGGTGCACTGAGTGGAATGCAGCTGTCCCACAGGCTGGAGACCTTATCCTTCTGTGTTCTACCACAGCTATTGCTTTTGCCTTGTTGGTGAATCCAGCCCTTCATAGGCATCTAACTCCTACTGATTTCATTGTTGCTAGCCTTGCATTATCTGTCTGTTGATCCTACATCTAGAACTAATCTTTTCCCGTTTATTTAAATGTTAAGTTTTCTGCGTAAGCCCAACTCCACTTTTCTGTGGTGAATGATATAATATAAATAATAATCTCTTAATGGAGTTGAATTAAAAGACATTTCTGTCAAAGTGGGTGCAGAGAATAAATGACTACACTATTCCTGACTCCTCAGTGGACAATCTTTAACTTTGCTAGACTCTATTTCATTGAATTTCCAGGACTATCAAGTGTGAATTGCTGATGAATATTATATCAGTACCACAGTAGTGTTGTGGCTTTAATGTAGTATTTGCAACACATTTTGCTTTCTAGAGTTTGTTTTGGTCCTACTGTGCTCCTGCTCATCTCTGTGTCCATGCCCAAACCCTCCCAAAAGTATGTCTGTTGATACTTTACACATTTCTATGTCTACAGGTGGCATTGCTCCTATATCTTTGTCAAGAACTTGGGAGAGAGACACTGCGTTGGTGTGGTCCATGCAGTTCAGCTGGTGGGTTACAGGGACACAGGTTCAGCTCCCCCTGCCATCCTCAACTGCAACTTTAAGAATGGATGAAGTTCCTTAGGGAAAGTTTTGGAGAACAAAGCAGACTAAGCAGTTCCTTAATACACCTGAGGCACTACTAATCCTCCCTGGCAATGCTTTAATAGGGTTGGGTGACTGTGGTATTATTGTCAAAACAAGACTTCAATAGTATCTTGCCTATCTTCAAAAATGTGTTTTGAATTTATTGAAGTTTTTCACGGACAGTAGTTGGTTGTTGATTTATCAGGGTCCATATAAATTTACTTTTCAGCACTGTTATCTTCTATAGTCAGCAATGTCGTTGTTATTTTTTAGAAACTCTTAAGTTCCTTACTGCATATATTTACCACCTAACCTTGTTATTACCATCTTGTTATTGTATCTAACGGCCATTACAAGTCATGTAAAATTACCTTACTAGAGCAAAGTCATTGTTACAGTACTGTTGCATGTATATCAGGTATATTTACTTTGAAAATCGCCTATATCTTACTTCCCAATACATGCATTTATGAGGAGGATCTAATGCAAAACATTGTGTAATAACCGTACCTATCTGCAGACAGTTTTCAAATCTACACAGAGGTCTTCACCGACTCGTGTTGGAATACAGGGCTCTTGTTTTAGCAGAGAAAATCACAAACAACATGATGCAAATCCAGAGACACCTCCAACAGTGTCACTGTGTAACAATGCAACACAGATGACCACAGCAAAACTAAAACCCTGACATACCAACCCTTTTAAGAGTAGAAAATGGTTCTTAACCATTCTTAATAATTCCTTAGTGGTTGAAGGGAATGAGTGGGAAATAGAGGAAAAATGTACTTTACCGGTGTCACATAGCCAATAGTTGAAGGTCAGAATAAATCCCAGTTACTTTGCTTTCTAATCTGTTGGACTAATAATTATTAATTTATAGTATTAATAAAGGACATGAAAAGCAGATTTAAGGATCAGAAAACTCATCAGATATAAAAAGCTCTTCAGAAATTTGACAAGACTATCTAAGGCCCCAGAAAGCCATAGATAGCACTGTCAGTGTTTGAGACAAGGCAGATAATCCCCACTAGTTTTTAACTTGATATGGATCCTAAGAGCAGTAATAAATGCAATCCTGAACTGTTTTTCAGACAGAATTTCTACTGAAGTTTCTTTGAGTGGAGACCAGAGGGTATGACATATTTGTGCTTAAACTCAATATTAAAGAATCTCTCCCCCTAATCTTTGATGTTGACTTCAGAGGTGTCTCTAACAGAATTTCTGTTTAACAATATGCCTGCACAGCTGGGCAGCTTTGGTTGGATAATTCATAATATTCATAAAAGATTATATCAGGGCATGGAGCTCACTGAAGTGTTTTGAATCACTGGCAATTCAACAAATAAACATTTTTTTTTTCATTCAGTCCAGATCCAAACTGTTGGCGTAAACATTGCTCTTTTTGTTGGAATGGACTTTGCATAAAGATCCCTCAACTAGCCAACGTGCACCAAAACTCTATGTGTAAAAGATTCTGTGTCAGTTGTTCATGTTCTAAAAATCTTGTAAAAATAATCTGTGTCTGCAGCCAAAAAACCTGCACTCAGTTGTATCACAAGAACAATTTGCCAAACAATCAGCTGAAGCAGGAGGTTCCAATTTCTCAGAGCTTTAGGGGCTCCTGGCAGAGAGGAAAGCTGTGTTTTATACATGCTGACAAGAACAAGATAAGCATGCTTTCCACTTGCTGCAGTGTTGTTGGTTTAATTACCCTCCAGCACCTATTTGTTTTAGCCCCTTGGGAAGTCAGCACTGAGGATACAGGTTTAAGTCAGACTCTGCTAGTTATTAAGTAATCACCCATTTTGGCAGAAAAAAATAGGACCTGGCTTAAAAGGTGTGAAAAATATCATGGCAGTAAAACTCAAAAGAAACATCTCTCTTTAAATGAGTTTCCAAACCTATGATCAGCAAAATTCCCAAACCAAAAAACCCTTTTGCAAAGTGAGTCAAAGCTACTTAGGCATTAAACAATACTATGTCATTTGCATAACAGACTGCTAACAACAGTGCTTTTTTATACCTGCTTTAATACACATAAACATTGTAAAAGGAATCTATAGTAGGGTTTGAAGATTGTAAATTTCTATTAACATGATTCCTGTTTGATGTCATGTGGATTGAGGCAGGTTCTATGACGTTTTGATGATTTTTCTTTTTTCCAATGAAGAAGTCATATGAGGAAGTACTATCTATCTGGTAAAGTGGTTATAATTTCCTACTCTTGGACATGAAGAAGTTGATCTTTTTACACAAGTTGAAAAAAATCCACTTGCTCTACTGTTAAACTGTAGAGATGTCACCCTTGAGGGTGACATTATATCCATGCTAATAATACATAACTGTTTTCTCTCTGCCTTTGAAAAATACTCCCAATATTTCTTTCAGTTTGAACGTCCAAGTTTTTCACTGTCAATATTTGAAAAGACCTTTTAATCATACTCTACTTTTAATATTTTAATTATTATTGATTTTTTGTAATTATCATATTTGAATGTCTTTCCCGTTTCATTATATTTTTCTAATAGTGTAACAGTATAAGAGTGCATTGTTAACAGCTGTGACTTCACACATAATTAAGAGCAGAGGACCACCTCTTTGGTCCATGACATGATGTAGCTTTATGCCGTGCCTTCCTGATTTGCTGTCAGAGAAACAAGTCTTTGGGGACTGGACTCAAGCTGTTTATTTTGCTTTGTTTTGTTTTATTTTGTTTTTACATGACTCCTAATACAGTAGGGCTGTGTTCTCAGCAGCTCTTCCAGGCAGTGTTGCAATATGGATACACAATAACATTAACTCTCTTTGACAATACATTCTTCCAGTTGACTGTTGGTGTTATCAATGTTTTTTTCTCCATCTGTACCGAGGTGGCTTCCAACCTCCTCCCCCTTCCATAATAATTTTGTCATTTACAACCCTGACAGATGTTTTGTAAATGATTTCTCTGTGCTTAATGGAGTTCAGAATATGCCCCAGATCAATAAAATATTCCATTTTTGTTGTTGTTTTTGTTAGCAAATAAAAAGCTAAATAGATTACTAAATTGAGATACAAGACATTCTTAACCACTGTGATACTTAACATGGTTGTGTTTTTTATTTTTCTTCTCCTTCCTTGAAAACTTCTGATTGCACTGTTAGGGACCTGCTGAAAATGTCATTTAGATTGGTGGTTATGTTCCTGAAAGTAACCCTACTCTTTTAAAATGGAAGAAGCTACATCAAATACAGGCCTGTAAAGTCTGTACCGTGTGAGTAATACAAGACAAAATTTTTCTTGGCATAGTCACAGAGCAAATTACTTGCATTAGTCAACAGGGTCAGTGAGTCTTCATTCTTTGCTGTAAACCATAATGTAACATGAAAATACTGCCTGAGAAGTTTCTGAAGCTGAGGAATATTAGCAGCTGAAAGCATTCTGTGGAACAGTGTCCCCAGCTGCTTCCTGGGTTCTTGTAATGTTTCCTTGTCATTGTCTGACCACTTTAGGAGACAGGGGCTTAATGGACTGTTGATGTGACTCCTTATGGCTGCTCTTTTACCAGTGTCATAAATCTCTCACATCTGTCTATCTGTGTAAAGGAGGGAGAGCAGGAGATTAAGAGACAGTATAGGGAAGTTTCCCAGAAGTCATCATCATCATGGCTAGGTTTCGCGAACGAAGATTTGGGAAGAGCTCTACCCACGTTTGTTGCAAGTGCGCTGGTGGCTAAAAAGGCCAATACGAGACAGGCAAGACCGGTTCCCAGAAGTATACTTTTCTTAGTTTGCATAAATGTTCATGAGAAACAAAGGACAAAATTGAGAAAGAAATAAGGATATAGGAGCACCCATAATGAAATGGACCTCCGTGTGCTGCTGGGGCTTGGCTGCCTCAACATGATCTGCACCACAGGTTGCAGGGGAATCCATTCCAGCGCCTGGAGCACCACCTTCCCCTTCTTCCGCACCGACCTTGTCTGCAGGGCTGTTCCCCTCATGTGTTCTCACTCCTCTCTTCTCTGGCCACAATTACTTCGGTGAAATAGCTTTTTTCCCCTTCTTCTCAAATACATTATCCCAGAGGTGCTACCACCATCACTGATTGCCTCAGCCTTGGCCAGCGGTGGGGCTGCCTTGGAGCCGGCTGGCATTGGCCGCCCCTGTACTCCTGTACCTCCCTATACCCTCCATTCCCAAAACCTTGCCATGCAAACCCAACACAGCGTTTCAGAGGAAAGGATAATTTGAAGGTAAGTGGAGTATGGAATTAAGTACAAAATGGGTTTACCAAATGTAGGTCACAGCCAACTAACCTGATAGTGTTTTTTCAAAAAATTGTAATACCTGCCAATGCAACACACTTGGATCCCAGTAGTGATCTTCCTGAAGTCAAATGCTGACATTAAGTAGTCATCAGATGGAGCTGAATCAGCTCCAGAGCTTGTTTGACAATAATCATGCAGTTCTTTCTGTTTGTCATTAACCAAAATAAAGTTGTCAGGACAGTTTGCTCTTTTGCTGCTGTTGCTTTCATTGGCTTTCTAGTGTTACGCTAATAAAACCTTTTGTTGGCAGATGCAAATTAGACCTCATTTAATAACGGCAAAACTTTCTGACAAAACTTTTTTTCCATACAGTGTTATGTTTTAAGTGCTGAATGGAAATCACATGAAGAAAGCAGATACAGATTTCTTAATGCAAATCTGCAATGCTGTTTTTTGATGACATTTTTCCCTCTGCTGCTTTCACGTCCAGCCAGGTATGTCCTATTTATGTAAGACTGTACCCTTCAGCATATTCTTAGAAGACTCAAAAGGGGTCTGAGAAATAAATACTGACTAAGGTCAGTTGGAAAGAAAATGCAAATGAATCTAAACAAAACACAGGATCTTCCTACACTGAAGGTCCAAACAATTTCTTAGGTCCTTATCAAATGCCCTTACACAAGCTTGGAATATTACTTTCTTGGAATACTAAGAAAACAAAAAAAACTTTCCTCCTTTATATGAGAAATGAAATCTAATTTATCATGTTCATAGAGGCCCAACATTGCTGATATTTGAGACCGAAATTCTATTGAATAGGAGGGAATCGTGGCTGGGTTTGGGTACAAACTGTCACAGACTGCCTGGGATTCTCCATTAGCTGGAATAATAAAGGTTTGTGCTTTAAGGAAGAAGTCTTATTACTATTTCATTATGAATTTCTTAGTCATAACTCATTTATTACAATATATTTGTCAACATGGGTTCAGTATAATATGTAGAAAACTCTCATAAATGGCCTGTTCAGTAAATCTTGGCATGATTTAAAGAATAATTCTCCCTAAATGTCAGAAACTGAGCTGACGAGAAGAAACATACAGAGTGAAGAGGTGGATTTCAGTAATTCCTTCTTCTCTTTGTCCACGCAGAAATAAAGAACAACCATCATATCTTCCTGTCCTTTGATTAACTTCATAATCTGGTGCGTGCTGCAAGCACTGGGTGTATTCTTTGGGAGACCACCAGAATTATGCAAATGTATTTCTGTTAACTGAGTATGAAATTAAAAGGTAACAGGCTCAAAAGAGAACATTAGAGAAGCTGAAAAATTACGAGCATTCCCACTAATCTTGTTTGAATGCACTGACATCCTAACACAACTCAGGCCATAGGCTGGGGAAAAAAATGATGCCAAACAATGCTTATGAGCTGCAAACCACTAATGTTTTCTGTGTTATGTTGGTAAATCTGCCCAGTCTGGAGACTAAAAAAATAATCTAGAAAATAGGAATGTCTTTGTTAAACCCCAGATAAATTACCATTCCTTAATAGGGTGTTCTTTGGTTGGTACATGTTTAATCAGAAGTGAAACCTCTATTCTTATTTTCTTTGCTCTCTTGGTTGTCAGATATCAGGATGTTAAATAAAATTTAAAAGCAAATCCTGCAGTAGGAGAAGCCATTTGTGTTCCTTAAGATTCTTCTGTTTTAAGAACCTACAGGGAATGCTTTTCATTAGCTGAAGAATGAAAGAAGCAAATGTTATTCTGCAGGCCCATGTTTGTCATTTGTTGATAAGCAGTCAAAAAGTCAATGTGACCCATATGTCCAAACAATATGCTGCTGGATGTATTTTTTCTAATGCACTGCAAGTGAGATCGTGCATTGTATCACTGGCATATGCATTCATTCTCTTATATTTTTCCCTGAAGAAAATGAAAAAATAATATTTTGCAGTGTAATGTAATAGGTTTTCTTCTTTGTTAGTCCTTTGCATCAAGGGCAGAGGTAATGTAATTGGTCCTTTTCCTTCCAGCTATTGTCAGAAAGATGGATGAGAAATGATCATTGTGAATTATTATTGTCTTGGTTCATGTTCTAGACCACCTGTGAAAATGGAAGCAAATGGTGGATAGCAGAAGGGATGTTTTAAGAATGGTTGAATCTGTGGTGTCACACAATACATGAGTCCTCAGCACTGGTGAGGCTACCCCTTGAGTAAGGTGTCCAGCTTTGAGTCCCTTGCTACAAGAAGGACTTGGAGAGCCTGGAGCATTTCCAGAGACAGACAAAGAAACTGCTAAAGAATCTGGAGTCTTATGAGGAGCGGCTAAGGGAGCTGGGGGTGTTTAGCCTGGAGAAAAGGAGGCTCAGGGGAGACCTCATCAGTCTCTATAGCTACCTGAAAGGAGGCTGTAGCCAGGTGGGGGTCTGTCTGTTCTCCCAGGTAAAAAGCAATAGGACAAGAGGAAGTGGCTCCAAGTTGCACCCGGGAAAGTATAGATAGATTATTAGGAATAAATTTTTCACTGACAGGGTGACCAAACATTGGAACAGGCTGCCCAGGGAAGTGGTAGAGTCACCATCTCTGGAGATTTTTAAAAGACATGTAGGTGTGGCACTTAGGGAGATGGTTTAGTGGTGGACTTGGCAGTGTTAGGTTTACAGTTGGACTTGATGACCTTAAAGGTCTTTTCAAAACTAAATGATTCTATGCTCAGATATAGGCATCTGAATTAGAGGCTTAATTTTAACTTAAATTTACTCAGTGGATTTGAAAATTGAACCTTTTAATTAGGTGCCTTAACATAGAATCATAGAATCA
>VXAY01006546.1:341093-376940 GCA_013399855.1 Oxyruncus cristatus | reverse complement strand
CACTGTGCCTTTTGCAACCTGACATCTATCTCGCATTGGCCGCCTTAGCCACCAATGTGCTTGTAGCAAGCGTGGGTAGAGTCCTTCTCTAATCTTCGTTTGCAAAGCCTAGCCATGATGATGATCTTCGGGTGGCTAGAGGGATAAATGGAAATGACAACTAAAATACATCAGGTCTTTCTTCTGACAACTGGCCTAGGATTTATTAGGCATGATCACTTGTCTGCCTTCAGATGTACTGACTCGTATGGCCAGAAGACTTGCCCCCTTGGATATCTCTTTTTCTTCCTTTCTCAGTATTGTCTGATCCTCCTGACAGCTGTATTTGCCCTGATTTGACTCCTTTTTTCCTCTTCCTCAGTTATCATTGCATCACTAGCAAATTCAATTTTTCTTACAGCTCACCCCAACAGAAACACATTTCTCCTTCAAAAATCATCATTTCCTTCACCCATTTTTACAGATGAGTAATAGAGTGCAAACTAGTTAACTTCTAAATGTCATCACAGTATTTCCTCAACAATCCTCAGGCAACCACTTTCTAAAACACTTTAAAAGAAAAAGAAATTGTTAGAATGATTTCTAGATTCAAAATAGTTGTCTACTACTGCAGCTCCTGTCCAAAATGCCACAGAAAGATACACTCAATATTGCTGAAACATGAACTACACGCACAAATCAATGTGCCTGCACAGCAGAATTTCCTCCATAGTACATGGGAAATTTCACAACATCCAGAGGAATCACTCCTCCACTCCACTGCTCCTTGAAGAACTACTAAATAAACTCATTGACTTATCACTTTGAGCTGAACGAAGAGGAGGGCTGAACAGCACTGGAGTGCAATGCTCTGCCAGGCACCCTTTACTCTGTGTCACAATGGCCCCTAGTGGATTAGCAGCAATTGACAGACAGCTGTATTATCCACCCCCAACTAAAATTTCCTTTGTGGTTCCCTTTGGCACAAAGGGAGGACACCATGCAGACCTGTGCACCTGCTGCATTTAAAGTCAGAGCTGCAGTGGGGGTGAAACAGAAAGGAAACTACTGACTGCTCCCAGATGGATGTAGCATTAGCCTCTTGCTTTATTAATAGAGGATAACTGGCTTCTTAATGAAAAAAAACCCAAAACCACAGACAACAAAATTCATTTCTAACAGGCTTATTTGGCTTTGACCTCCTGCTGGTTTTAACATCATCTGATGTAACTTTATTGGTAAGGCTTCTCTGTTTTTGTTAAAAACAAGTACAAATTGAAAAGACTAGGAAAAATTCAAAGGAGAATGTATTTTGAAGACAGCCCATGTCTTTCACAATACTGGCTTTTAAAGGTCCACTGTTACGTTTGTGTAATTTATGCTTCCTTCTTCATAAAACACACTGCCTTATCACTGAAGCTTTTGTGTTGCTATTTGTCTGTTAATGGCATGGCAGGGAAAGCGTTGCCAGACACAGTCATCTTGAACTTTTACTTGTTAATCTTTCTTTCAGGATTCGGCATGGACTCCTTGTTTAATGGTGGATCATCCAAGAGAGCCACATGTGAGCTGAAATGCAAGGACCGCTAGTTCACCCAGGGTGCAATCAGCACCATCTCCACCTCCAGAGAGCTGCCACGAGAGCAACTGAGACTGGACACAAACAAATGGGGTATTTTCTAATATGGGTCAGGGAAAAAAATGGCAATTTGTAGAAAGAAAAGTCAAGTGAGCAACCCCCTGTTCATCAGGGTCCAACCTGGTCAGCTACTGTAGTGTGGGAGGCTTTTCTTGCCTCAAAACGCAGTATGACATTTCAATGTACTTCACATACTTAGGTAGAAACAGAGAAGAGAAACCCCGGTTTTGTTAAAAAAGGGGATGCTTTATCATTACCTTCACTGAGGTCTGGATTTTCCTGCTTTTGAAGGCATGAATCAGTCTTCTTACAAAATAACAGTGTGACTTGGAAGAGAGAAATAAGCTGCTGCTTATGCAGCACTGTCTCCTTTCTTTGACTGAGGGATCTCTCAGCTTGTTCCTAAAGGCTAATTTACAAGTAAAGGTGAAATATTGTCCTCTGAAGAACTGGCCTATACTCTGAAGTATGGCCCTTCCTACAGCACTTATTACAAAGGTCAACATGGATTTCATATGGGCAATTCTACAATGAAACTGGAAGAGGGAATAACCACCTACTTTATGAACTGGAGTTTGGTGATGTTTATACATTTTAGGTACACTCAGGTAGAGTTTAGTCTTATGCAAAGCCCTGTGCATTGTGCAGATTCAGGGAATCACCTACAGAAAAAGGCAGGTTCTTAAGGAAAGATGGTTTTTGTCTTGGCTTCAAGAGCATGGAAGGGCTAACAGTACACCAACAACTACTCCTGGTCCACAGTGGTGGTGATGGGCATGAGATAGGCAAGTAGATTCCACTGCCTCTCTTCCTTGGTAGTTTCTCTGGCTTATAAAAGGTGATTTTCATTTCCGTGCAACATGTTTAGATGTAGGGACCAGTATAAACACTTGTAGGTTAAGCATATGGTGTAAGAAACTCCTTAAAACAGATAGATCGATAGTGAACATTTTCATAGACCTAGGTCCCACATGTTCTTCAGTTCCAGAATCTTGGGAATCCTTAGAAGCACATTAAGGTCCTGATGTGAGTCAGTGCACGGACCAGCATTTGGACTTTGCAAAGAAGGCCTCCATGCAACACAACTACTTCAGACACCTCAGATTCCCTGCCAATAAGAGAGGCTTAACTACTTTTAGCAGTTACGCTCCCGTGGTTGGCTGATTTGCTATTGCTACAAGTTCTGTGCTCTGCTTTACCAAGGAAACAAAAAACTAAAGCCTTAATTTTCTATCAGAGGGCCTCCACAGTAAAAAGATAGAAGAGGAGAAACAGAAAACATACAATACAAAGGCAGGCTTGTGTCTTTGCTGAATATTTTCACTGTTTTCCCTGAGGGGCCAGTGGGTTTTTACACACAACACTAGCACATTTCATTTTGACAACGAGTCAGACTTTCCAAGTCACTACACCTTTCACAACACACTGCAAACTGTCAGTGTGGTAACTTCCTTAAGTTTAATGAAGTTACCTTATGAAATCTCTTGACAGAGCTGGCCAAAAACAAAAACAACCAATGAAAAAAAAAAACAGCGTAGGGCTACTCAAAAAATAAGAAGAATCCCCAATGAAATATGATACATGCAATCTGGAAAACCTCTGAAGGGAGAAGGAAGAGCTGTGTGCTGACAAATGGTGCAAACTTCTGGCTAAGATTAGATTTCTGCAGGCCGGATTTAGATAACTGGCTCAGTTTTCCAATGGACTGAATGCCTGCCGGCTCCCCTGCAAGCCACAGGTAGATCATTAAGCTTGCAAGATCCAGGCACTAAGTTTGAGCCTAAAAAAAGCCCCAGGGCCTATATGTTCTAAAAGACTCAAAGGACTGTTGCCATTTGAAGTCTAAATCTTCAGGGGGTCTTTTTGCACAGCCCCAAAACTGCTTCTAAGCACCGATTTTCAATATCAGTCTTCTCTTTTTTTTTTTATCATGGCCATATGATGAGTGTAAAGAGGTAGCTTATCATTCACTGTACAGCTGAAGAAATTCCAGAATAACAGTCACCAAAATGAAGGCATGTCTGTCAGTGACTAAAAGCAGAGACACCCACTTAGACCCGATTAAAAAAACATATATAATTTAAGGATTAACAGGCTAGCAGAGTTGGAAGAATTTCAAGCTCTTTACTGGGCTCAGGAGGCAATCTCTTTTAATATTCTATTTCATTCAGAAGTAGTCAAGGATTAGTGGTTTTAGCAGAACAGGTCAATACTGATGCATGAAAACGCTGGGGAAGGTCAGCGCTGTTTGTCCCGGGTGCTGTGGAAAGGAACAGGTATCTCATCTTTATTTGCACTGTTTGAAGCCAAAAAGAGTATGTAAGAGGAGAAGGTCTTTCTAACAAGCTTTGTTTAAACTGGATCTCTGTTAATTTACAGATGCCATTGCTGGGGAAATCTGCCTGCTGTTCAATGGGCTTTTTTTTTTTGTTTTCTCCATTATGCTCTATTTAATTTTTTTCCTGTAATTTTTGTGTAGAGTATTCCTACATTAGAGATCATCTGGGGAAATCCACATTTGGTTCATTTCAGGACTGATCCTTTGCCAGATCTCCTGTTGCCTTCAACAACTGCAGTCCAAGGCCCTGTTCATTAAAACCTAGTTGAAAATTTTCAGTAAAAAGGAACTTTAAAACAAAAAAACTCAGTCTCAGGAACTCAAGTACTTGAGTTTGCTAGTAAATGTAATATGGTTTTGGGTTTTTGGAGGTTTTTGTTTTGTTTTCAGTAATTGAAACAGCAGGGCTTGGTAGGCTGCATTTTCTGTTCTTCGATTGTAAATTATTTTGCTGAAATAAAAAAAGTATGTATTTTTCAGAGAAAAAGAAATTTAATTTCCTGAACAGTTCTATAAATGATTGCAGATCCTAGTCTGGGCTAGAGAAAAGCCCTTTGGACTAGTCAGGCATAGGCAGAGAACTGAGCCATCTTCCTGATAAAGTCTGCTGAGGTCTTGGCAGATGGTTTGTGTACCGGGAAATTAAGCAGGTCACACTCCCACACTCCAGAGTTTTTATGTAGCAGCAAATGAAACCACGAATACCACATTTCTCTTAAAAAAACTGTCCTTACTTTTAATATCTCCTACAGTGACAGCCACTAGGAGGAGAAAGAAGAGGTTAAGAGATTAGCACACATCAAAAATGGCTTTAAAGAAGGCATCACTGAAGCCCTGATACCATGCTGCCAAAGCTACAGAAGCCAAGCTGAGTGGGCTGAAGATTGCAGAGCTGAAGTCATGATCAGCAAAGTTGAATTTCACTGTGCTCAGGAGGCAGAGACTTTATTAAATCTGGGGGAAAGGAAAGGGGAAGGACAGAGAAGAAATTATTTAAGCTTCTGAGTAAGGTGCAACTCTCACTTTCCAACTCCATATTGCTTGAATCTATGCATTTATTTTACATACTAGAAAAACTTTGGGTGAAAAATAGGGTGAGCCAGCTTTCACATCTGCAGACATCTGATGGCAGGTCCGGTCTTCAGCAGCTGCTTTTTGAGGAGTTTTAAGTCTATTTTCAATTTCTAGGCACACATCTTCCCTTCAGTGCTTTTCTACAGCTTGCTGAAAACAACAGCATAGGCACTGAAAACTCCTAGAGGCTGGGATGAGTTCCCTTAGCAAGCAGTGAGTAAGCTGGCCTTAGTGACCATAGCCGTTTCTGTGAGCTACTCTGATTTTCTGTGAGTAAAAGGAGTCACAATTTTGCTATTTAAGTAGCAATGAAACGGTTGCCTGTGTACCAGCTGGTTAATATTTGAACAATTTGTATTTATCTCCTTTACTAAACTCTATCATACTGTATACTATGATAGTTAAACCCTGATGAAATATTGCCTCATTTGATAAGAGCTCTTTTTAAGCATAGAAACAGCGCTCCTTAGGGCTATATTCCCATGCTAGCAATATTTAAGGAACTTTACATTCCCATGGTTTTTTTTAATCAATATCCTCTATTTGCCATACTTATTCACACGGGAAGGACCCAGTTTTATAACTTTGATTTAACATAGAAGAAGATCACTGCATTTGAAGCCACTGTCAAGGCATGACAGAAATGTGACAAGATCAAGCTGTTACTCAGCATGACACATAATCATGAGCATGATTGCTGCTGTGGTGATGGTACTGAAAACATGGCAGAGACACTAGAAGATAGCTGCCCAGGGCCTACCTGTTAGGGTGTGCAAGCTTCCACATCCTATGGTACAGAGCCCATAGACACTGCTATGACTGGAACTGCATCAAGAGTTGTGCTAGGTAGGTACTGGGAGAAAATCTGAGACATAAAATATATTTCCTGTTGAGTAGCTCCATACACCTTCAGCTTCCCCACGTTAAATTGTACGTTCCATTTTTTGCTTCAATGGTCCTTCTATTTTCCTCTTTTGTTATCTGAATGAATTCACTGAAGTATGGCCAGATGGATCAATTCAAACATGAAACTATGTATAGCTGTGTTTATTTGTGTGCAAAAGTCTCCGTCCATAAATTAAAACTCTCTCAAGTAAGCATACACTTACACACACAATTTTTCACACCCTATATAAGAGAATCTCAAGCACTTTACAAATCTTTAAGAGGGCATTGCACTCCCTTAAGATGAGTGATGACTGAGAACACATTAGTAGAACCTCAGTTTGGCCTGCATCACACCATCACATTTCCATGTCTGCTCTAGGAATTGCCCAATGGGATTCAAGAAGTTCATTTAGCCCAGTAGCCCATCTAATTGCCAGATAATCAATTTAGCCTTTTTGAAGTATAAAGAAATGCAAAGCACCAATATTGTTTATTCCTCCTATTTTTTTTTTTTTTTTTAATTTCTTCTTTGTATTTCTTGTGTTAACCTTTCTCCTCTAAACTAAACAGTACCAAACTTTTCAGCTCTCCCTGTTTGGAAGGCTTTCAATAATCACTGTCCTCCCTTGAAGAACGTATGCATTTTCAGCATCAAGTTTATATATGCTATGATGGGAAGGAAAGATAACATGTATTAAAAATACTAAAAATATATTCATTTGGTATTCAAAGTCAGCATTTATAGGGCATGCTGCAGAATTCTGTAGGAGCCATGCCCTGAGGGTGTGCAACATCAACAGTTGGATGTCAGACAAGTGATCACTCTTTCAGAATCCGTCTGCCAAATACCATTGATGGCTTTTGAAAACCTGGACCTAAAAAATTGCATATAGAGCATCACACAAAATCAGTAATAGAGTCTGAAACAGGTTTCCAGTCTTTTCTATTTCACTGCTACTGCTTCTCCAAAGCATTTGCAGCTCTGAAAGCCCAGAGACAAACTCTGACTGAACTCTTTCTCTTGACCAGAGTGCCAACCTCTTCAGAACACAATGAAGACAGGACATGATAGTTGAATTTATCTGAGCCTAAAATGGCACCTGATTTTTTTATTAATATTTCTTATCTCCAACAAAAGCATAAATGGAAGACTAACTCTGTCTTTAAATACTTTCAGGGTAGCTCCATTTCATCAGAGTTGGTGGAAAAATTCTCAAAAATAGTATGGAGGTAAAGTGACATATTTATGAGGTGAAAAAATCAGTGGAGACACTGTCACAGGGATCTCTGTTTATTAGGTAAGTGTTCTCATGCTCTCATGACACCTCACATTCAGGGCTCACTTTAGGCAAAACCCCAATTCAGAATCATGATACACTCCTGCCTAGTACGAGAAGTCTTACATGCAAGATAAGCCCTTTTTATTGTTCTTCTTGGACTCAAAATGCCCAAGAGACTTCAGCAGGTGTTTGCTACATAAACGAGAGGAACTCCTTTATATTAAATTTGGAGGGAAAGATCATGTTATAGCCAAAATCAAGACAAAGTCAGGACAAATAAAGCCCAAATAGACTTACTGGGGAAATACCAATGTACTAAGAAAGATTTAAATGATGTAACCCAGAATTAAGTACTAACAACTACACATAAACCAAATTGGAATAGTTTTAAGACATTTGGCAGCATGAGGGCTTTAAATGGCACAGATGGACTTGCATGTCATGTTTTGATCAGCTAGACCAAATGATGACATTTGTTATTGAAAGTAGTTTTAAAGAGCAGTTTTGTAGCACAGTAAAATTTAGATGTGATTTCTACATGCCGCTTTTACCTCAGTATCTTTTCATACCTACCTATGTGTGGCCACCACTGACTTTCACTAAAAGTACCATCTGTATTTTTGTGAGGTACCATTTAGTGTTTGCACATCATTTTACCATAGTTAGGGCCGTGTGGTACAAGTTTCTAGGCATCAGGAGAATTGAGGTTATGCAGCGTTTTGTAAGAGAGAGTGCTAAAAGTGGAAAGTTACATTTTTGCCAAGTGGCAGATAGTAAATCTGTGTTAGAGAAGTCCTGCTCTCCTTGTATTCAGAAAACTCAGAAATCACCTACACAGTCCTTAGATATGCTACATACAGTATGCATTCACATTTGGATGCTTCTTCCCTCTTTAGTGCAAAGAAAGTTGCAACAAATATTTATACGCATTGCAGCGCAGAAGTGTGAGCGAATTCTAACCCCAGAATCTGCTTTAATGACCTTTCAGATGTCATTTGACATTTCTTGTCCTATTTCTTCATCTTAAAACACTTCAGATGTTCCTTCTCATGTCACTTGCATTGGTGTAAAGTTGTCAATTACCACGGAAAGCTGTTGCAGTGAGAGAAGCATCAGTTTCCTCATGAATTCATAACTCGACTTTCTAGTTTGTCTCTTCTTGCAAACTCAAAAGAGGAAAATGATGGTTTGTTTTTACTGACAGTACCATGTTAGTTACCAATAAAGGATAAAGTCCAGGAGCCAAATATAGGTCTTATGAAGAAAGACCTGTAGGGCAAAAGTATTTTTTTTTCCCCTGGGGAACAATACATCCCTGGGAAACAGAAAGGATTTCAGAGCAGTTTTATCACTCCTAAAGAAAGCGTTCCTTTCTGATGAAAGGTGATCTTTCCAGCAGATGTGCTACAAGGGTTAGTGAAAGGACTTCATATCTGTCTTACTTAACAGCACTCTAATGTATGTGAATAGGTACAAATTACATTTCAGATCATGATGACTACATATTTTTGGATAAAACAGATGAATAAACCTCTTGAGTCTGAGTCTGATCTTCCATCAGATTCACACTGATATCAGCAGAGCTACTGCTGTTTTTTGCCAGAAACAGTCACATAGCTGTAGCCAGAGGTCTGGAAAAAAACCCTGAAAATTTTCAGACAGAAGCTAAATTCATTCTCTGGCCTGTATTTCAGTTTTCTTAGCTTCCACAGTTGTATTTGGACTTCTCTTGCTTTCCATTACTCTTAATGCCCTACAGTTTAGTCTGTACTCCACTGGCCTGATGTCAGATCTGCCTTGGCAGTGCCCTCTCACTTGTGAAGCACATGAGCTGAAAGAACATTTGTGGAGATGACAAAAGTGGACCTAGTCTTGAGATCAAGGCCATAAAATGAGTGTAAGGCACAAGATTATGGTCAATTGATAAAACAGAAAAGCAGCAGAAGCAAGGCAGGGCAAACAAAACAGGGACTGGGACTGAGCTGAAGGGGCTCCAGCACCCGGCCACTGCATTGGTGGCTTCCATGGGGGTAGAGCAACCAGTGGGACTTCCTGGAGGCATGGCACCCTGTAGGACTACCTACCCTACCTCTTAGGGTATTCTCAAGTCTGGCTTCCACTTTGTACTTCAGGTGGTTCTCTGATACTGGGCCATCATTGTTCAGATTGTGTAGAAGGAGTGAACCCCTCCAATGGGTTCTTTATTCTTATATCACTTCCCTCTTGGTCTGGAATATTCCTGTGAACCAGTGCCATAAAATTTTGTTCATCATTTCTGAAATGGGAGATCTCTGGTAGCTCTATCTGCATGCAAACACATATTAATTTATAATGTACTCATCTTTTCCTATAACCTCACCATAAGACTTAAGTTCACTTCCAGCAAGAACTGAAACTTATATATTGCAGTCTATTTTAGTCTTTAGTCTTCTTTTTCTCTATTGACAGTTGTAAGTTCAGAAGAAATAAGTTCCACAGAGCATAGGAAGAATTTTTTTTTTTGAATGCAATTTCTTACATTCATGGTGCAACTCAATAAGAAGAAAAGATACTTTAAGAAGAAGATAAAAGCTACTGCATAAAAGATTAATCTGAACAAATGTTCATCATCTGGAATATCATCTGCTTTCTCTATTTTTTTTTATACTTTCAGTGCAAACAGATGTCTAAGGAATCCCCTTTTTTCATATTTTTCTGCAACATGTTATAGATATTCTATGTGCAGTGAATGGAAGAAAAGCAAAACTGAGTTTTGGCAGCTTTGGTCTATTAAGTTCATAAACTTTACTGTCTGTCTTGTCCAAGATTAGAGACAACCTGCTCCAAGTCAGTTTCCCATTTGCACTTAATTAGGGAGTTCATTTCGGAGGTCAATGAAAAATAGCAGAGTAGGTTTTCATAATAACTCTCCTCACAATAAAATTATTTCTCAGGCACTTGTCCAATTTTCTCTGGAACAACAGCAGAAAAATTGGGGACAAAAAATAGAGTTATTGGATACCTTATCTGGAACTACCCGGCATGTTGTCCATTATCCAAGGAACACATAGTACATTCTGGATCTGAGGAAAGAAGCCAAACATTGCATCTTTTCAGACAATTTTCCTAGCTGTTCAGCTTCATTTTCTTAACAACTGGGACAGATACTTTGAAAATGTTATGAGAGGTAGGAGACAGTCTGCACAAGGAGTTCCTCAGTATCAACCTCACATACATACATTCTAATTGTTGTGGATAACAAGGTGCCCTTGTGGGAAATGCTGGAGGGATACTTGGATTCATAAGGAAACAGCAGTGAAGAGAGTTGAACAGCACAGGGCTGTTTCACACTGTATCAGGGTGGTGGCATCACTTGCAAGAGGACAGACACTTCAAATGATGCCCGTCAGATGCATCATAAAGTTCTTCGGAGGTACTTTCAGCATGAATTTACTGTTATCAAGCAGCTGAGAGAGAGGCTAGCTTAGGCTGCATGCCTGAACATCTTCAAAACTCTAAGGGTGCATTGATCCTGGATTTTGAACTGATGTCAGCTTTATTTTATAAGTTTTCCTGAAGCAAAACAACTTGGTGGAGTTGTTTGTCTTCTCAGAAGAAGACATTCCCAGCACTTCTCGATCAGATAGATTCCAATGCACATGAAGTGAGTAGAAGAAACAATAGAGTACAGGGACTTGACATGACGTACTTTGAATTTGATCTGGGCTTGGGGCAAGGAATTAGAAAAGTTCAGGCTTTGTCATAACTAATGACCAACTGGTTACAGATTCACATACATGTAAGTACCATTTCTTGGACAAAAATCTGTTCCAGGTAGTTACAATCTTCATTTCTCTACTGTGGTTCCTGCAACCATGAAGAAACAAGGAACAAACTGAGAAAAGCCTATAGCTGTTAGTTAATTAAAAACTCGAGCAAAAGCGGGTTATAGTTTTTCACACATCATGTTTTGACCCATGAGTTGTGTTTTTGTTTGACATTACAGGAGATATATTTGATCTGTGCAGAACACGGAATCACAGGATGGGTAATGTTGGAAAGGACCGTGGTGGGTCACCTGGTCCAACCTCCCTGCTCAGGCAGGGTCATTCCACCTTGTGGGATTTGCGTCCAGAGGATTCTTGAATATCTCCAGTAAGGGAAACTACACAAACCTCTCTGAGTAATCTGCTCCTGTGTGCAGTCACCTGGACAAGAAGACAATTAATACCTGCTCAGACAACTTGCACAGTATCCAGATTACTGATTTTTGCTAAATCTGATGCCTGGACTCTCTAAAAGTGCATACATGGTTTCTTTTGGACAATTAATCAAATTACTTTCTCTATAAGAATATAGTGTGGTAATGGCAACACCAATGGCCAACTTAGAAAGAAATACTTGGGTACACATCTCAACAGTCCTCCTAAGTCACTGACCAAAAGGTCAGGCCTTTTGCTTTTTAACCATTTTCTTCTGTAGTATACAGTGAACATGTTACAAACACATTTGCTTGTCATTTTAAATGATATGCTTTTCTAAAGAGCTAGGTTTTATGCCATAGAGGGTGTGAATCTTAACTCACTTTGGGCCTCATTCTTTGTTTCTTTACAAAGACCGCAGCTGAAGGTTCCAGTTACCTGAAAGCAAATGAAGTGTAGAAAGGAGCATAACATGGACCACTGTCTCAGGCTCCTGCCTGACAATGTTTTGCCCCAAAACAGAAACACCATTATATATACAGAAATTCAGCAGCTTACAAAGCCCTCAAAGATAGATCACTTGGGGACAAAGGCAGCCTAATAAACTGTGATCAGAGGAACTTACTTGGTGGTTCCTTTTTTTTTTTTCAGTTTTATGGTTTTGCTGTTAAATAGAACACAACATAGTAGTTTTATTTAGGACATTGAATCAAGGCAGGCCATAACTGTTGTAGGTGCTTCTCTAAATCAGGCTTGATTTTCTTTTTTGGCTCAACATCATCCATTTGAAGAAAGGAAGAAAGATGTAAAAAGTGGTTCAAATCATCTTGCAACACTGTATTACATTTCGGATCATTTACACTCACAGTCATGTCAAGCAGACATTTCAAATTGATCAATGCAGTAATTGAAACAGCAAAAAGAACTGGAGGTTATTTTGTCAGCAATAGTGTTCTTTATGAAACTGAACAGTGATGTCTTAAAATGGGATGTGTCCAGGGAAAGCAAGCTTCCTGAAAATGTTGTAGCCATTACTTTAAAATAATATTATTTAGCCTTCATGCTCTATCCCTTGTGGGTTTTCAATTCCCTAGCAAACTTTCCTTCCAACACATCTTTGATCCTGGTCTCAAAAACCTGACATTTTGATTTTGCAAAGACTGGATATACAATGGACTAGTCAAGGATAAGGGCCAGATAACCCAGATTGGTGCAAATTGGTACTGCTTCATTGCCCTCAACATTGATTTACAGAAGACAAGGATCTGGCTGAAAGCCTTCCAAAGCCTTGCTGCTTTGCTTTGCTGTTCTGTGTAGCCACTTCAATTTTAGTCTTTCTTACTTTCTAAGGAAGTGGGGTTTATATGATTGTGTTCTCTGTGTGTGTTTGTGTACATGTGTGTACGTGCATGCATGTGTCAGTGCACAAGTGACTATTTGCTTGTCCTTCCCACTACTTACTTTTGAAATTAGCAGTTCAACTCAGACTGGAGAGGGCAGGAGGTTTAAAATTCCTGCAGACACCATGCGAGCGTTCTCACTGAGGAAAAGGCTAATGAGCTGAGCCCTTGTAACATTCAAAAATTTGCACTGTCAAGGACTCCTTAGACTTGACTCCATCACTTCTGGACCTCTTCAAGCCACTTGCTCAGCTAAGTGAGTTTCCCATGTCGAAACCTGAGCATTTAAATCTCAGATCAACCCTGTTTAACTGGACCAGTGTTTCTGAAGAGCTTGGTTAGCTTGATTTTCTCTATTGGCTTCAGAGCATACGTGGGCTAATTATCTCATCTGGTTGAAATCCTTAATCCTCACCTGGTATGCATAAGCTTAGCACCACCACTGAAGCTACTCCCTTTCTTCCAGCTGTTGAGCAAAACAAACTCAGGCAGAGCATTTCCCATGGTTTTTTATTCAGTTCCACTCATTTGCTTCTGTTCTTGCCAAGGGCCTCAGACAGTCAGAGCAGAGGGTAAAGGGAAAATTATAAATGCTAATTCACAAACAATCTCATAAAACTATCCTTATTAGTACTGTAAAAAAAAGAAACAGGATAAAATGATAACTGCTTCACTGTTAAATCTTTGTGATAAATGAAGTGATCCTTGGAGGGGGTATATAGAGGTAGCAGGCTTATTGCTTAATGGAGTGATGCATTTAGCAAGAGTGAAAGAGAACTGCAAAGAAAATTATGTGAGAAAAAAGTCTTACCATTTGCCAAAACAAATAAATAAATAATATATCTTCATTACTGGCAAAAGAAAAAACCACCCTCCACCAAACAAACAAAAAATGAACTGTTAGTTAAGCTTTGTTTGATAAATCTGGAACAGGGAAGTTATGACAAAATAAAAAAATGAAAATATAAGTTATACTTGAATAAAATATGATCTGTAACTGGATACTGATCTGGTATGCAAATAATGTATTTATGAGATTCAAAAAGCTGCGAGGAGAAAAGCAATTTTTTTCTTCCCCATTGAAAACAGAAAAGCAGGTGAAGTTCTTCAGCAATCCTTTTATTTTACTTCATAAGCTAGCTTATGCAAAAAACCCACTGAGATCTCCCTGGCCCACAGGAGCGTGAAAGGCTGTTTCCCTGTGTGCAAAGTAGGTCCTTCCTGTATGAAGCAGCAGCTAATGACAAACTAAGCCAATGATACTTTCACATCCTGAAATGTTATACTGAATTGGGAATCAGCATCTTATGGAAACAACCACTAGATCACTTTCTTTTTTTAACCTATGGACTTCACTAAGGCTGAAGTGCGAATTTGTCCACTTCTGATGACTGCCTGATAAGGAAATAGGTGCACAGTGGCCAGCTAGCCAGACTGTGATCCCCTCTATTGAACTTACTCCTCATTGCATTTAAGCAAAACGTGAACAGATCTTTTTCTTATACAGCAAGACTTGCTGACTGCTCATGGTGACCTCATCCATGAGTGGTTATTTTGGCAGACAGTTGAAACTTTTAAAGGGCCAACAAGAATAGTTTCATGAGGTTGTTTGTGAATTAGTATCATTCTTCTGCCCTTTGCCCTCTGGTCTCCTATTTAGCTTGGGCCTCTAGTTAAGTGTTGGACAAAAGGAGCTAAAATCAGCATCAAACCCTGGGAAGTGCTGTGCTTGCCTTTCCTCCTTTCTACAGTCAGAGGTTTCTGGTTGTTACAGCTTTGTAGACACAGCTATGCCTGTTAATACCAGATGAATATGTAGACCTTCAAAGTAGGATGCAAAGTTTGTAAATACAATTTTTCCTGTGTCTTTTGACACAAACATGGGTACAAAGAAAAAAACATGCAATCTATACCAAGATGTGTCAGGTGAAATTTGACTGAACCACTCTCTATCCATAAGTACTCAATACTTTTATAGAAGACTCATCATTCTCAATGTGCAGAAAGAGAAACTGAGACAGAGGAAGCTGAAATTACTTCTTCAGCTTGATCTGTATGTGAGCACTTTCCGTTTCAGAAAGAACAAAAAAGTTTGAAAGTAAAACTGAATGCAAACAAACTGCAGAACAAATATTCTATATCTCTTTTAAAAATTAAGAAATTCAGGGATGAAGTGTAATGCTTTAGCCTCAGAGCTCCTGGACAATTGGACATACTTAGGACATTTATGAGGAAGGTATAGCTGATGCAGCTGATTGCCTCACCTAACCTGGGTGCTGAGAAACCTCAGGTCACTTGTTTATTTTCCATCTGATTTTCTGAGTAACTTTCAGAACCTAATTTGGTTCAGCCCTGCAAACATGGTTTGACATTAAAGGCACCAAAATACCCAAGGATGTGAGTTTTCACACCCCTGAACCTCAGCTCCCCTTGGGTGTAATGGATATTGCTGTGCCTCACAGCCATGTCATGAGTTCAAATCTGTTAAAATACATTTTCTTACCTTAGATTTGAAACCTGCAAGGAGCTTGACATTGATAAAAAATTTGCAAGAATGAAGGCACAATTTTCCACAGTTAGCCAGCCATGGTTGGATATCTGGGGATCTTTCATTAGCAAATATTTATACGCACACTAATAATGCAGGGTTGCTTTGATGTGACTAAGCCCCTCAGGAAAAGAAGAAAAAAAAAAGATTTTTTTCTCCAGATAATCAAAATTACTTGGAACAGATGATTGAACTATAAATTGTCAAAGTTTGATGAACAAGCTTTCTTGAAAGATGTCTAATGCTCCCAGGAAGAGGAAGAAAACAGACTGTTTCCTGTTGAGGTTGTCCTTGCAAAGCAGTGCAAATGCCATAACAAAATGGATAGCTTGCACAGCAAAACACGTTGCACAGCAAAATGGAGTCAAGTCTGTAGCAAATCTCCTAGATACTCTGCAAGTCTTTTAGATGAGAAAAGATAGGGCTTGAGTGAGTTAAAAATATACTGGCAGAATGCAATCAGTGCAATGTTATTCATTTTGATATTCAACAAGATTTATTTGACAGTAACACCATATGCTCAGTGGTGCTGTCCACAAGATGACAATTCCATTTTGCAACAACTGTTGAAGTTCAAAAATTGTTTTCATTCAGCTTTGGAATAAAAACAAAAAAGGCTTTCAGATCTTTATGGAATGGAATTGGACTGAAATGGTTGATTTCAGATAAAAAAAAATGCAGCCTTTTCTTTAGTGAGGACTTTTTGCTTCTAATGGATTCCTTGGTCACCCAATGGAGCACAAGGGGAAATGGCCTCAAGTTGTACCAAGGGAAGTTTAGATTGGATATTAGGAAAAATTCTTCACTGAAAGTGTTATGAAGTATTGGAACAGGCTGCGCAGGGAAGTGGTGGATTCACCAGCCCTGGAGTTATTTAAAGAACGTGTAGACATGATGCTTGGGGACATGGTTTAGTGGTGACCTTGGCAGTGCTGGCTTAAATGTTGGATTCAATGATCTTAAAGGTCTTTTACAATCTAAACAATTCTATGATCCGAATGGGCAGGGCCTTGGGAGAAGGTCGAAAGCCTGGGGCATGGATATTCTGAAACTTTTCAGACGCCCTGATACCATTCAATAGAATTGCTTGAAGAAGTGTCGACCAGCTGAGAACATTCCCATTAGCACTAATATGTGGTTCTTAATACTACTAGGATTTTTGATATTGATTGGGAATTCCAGTAGTATGCAAGCCTTGTTGAGGATGAGACTGCAGCCCTTTTCTGATAGGCAGAGGAGAAGCTGAGGTCAACACGGCAAAAGTTGTGGACTATTGCTAAAATGTCCATCCCCGAATGCTTCGCGATGTCAGTGTTCCAAAACACCAAGATAGCTTTAAAAGTCAGTGGATTAGAGGGATGTAGTCTTTTACTCTTTCCACCAGAAGTTTTCTTTCACATTGCTTTTAGGCTGAGAAATGTAGGCACAAAAGTATACAAAAAACATTTTTCCATTAAAAACAATGTGGCAAAATGTTTTATTTCTCATAGGTGCCTGAAAACCCATGTTTTCATCCAAAATATCTCCAAATGTGAAAACTTCAGGGTTGGGGGGAATTGAAAAGAGAAAAGTTTCAATTAAGAAATGCTGCTATGACACCTTGTGGGGATTAGTTGCCTCAGGTATCTGCTTTTGTGAATGGCTGTTTGAGCACCTTCCCAGCTGCCTAACATGGTTGTTGTGCATTCCTCCTAACCTGCACGTATTTCCTCTCTTGAAGGAAGGATGTCATGGTGCATAGTGGCAGTCCTTCCTGAGGTAGATATTGGAGGTAATGTGTAGCTTGGGATTCCAAATCCTTGGGAAGAATGAGGCAGACAAATTACTATTCCTGTGAGAGGAACCACGGTAACATATCTGAATTGAATTGTTGTTTTTTTCACCCAAAACCTTTTGCTTTTGAGGATTTTCAGCTCTTGAAATGAAAGTTAAAATATTTACCAGAAAGCACACATCGTGACAAAAAAAAAAATCTTCACATACCATCTTCTACTGCAAAAAATGTTTGACAGGAATGATTTTTTTTTAACAAGTTCTAACAAAAGAGCTACAAACACATCCCTACAGCACTGCAAACAAATGGAAATCAGTATTATAGGAGTTTTCTAATTCTTGTAGAAGCTACATGTCACCAATAAGACTTCAGCTCTTTGGGCTCTCAGCAGTGTCCTTTGTCTTCAGCAACATGCTCCTCCCCACCTCTCTGCTGCACTGATTTTGCACCGAGTCAGACACAGAGCACCCTGTTTTCCAGTGTACACACATGCACTGCCAAGTTTATAGCCAGACCAGTTTGACACTCTTGGCTCTGGCTGTCTCAAAATTGGGCACATATGGTTAATAGGAGGCAGCACCAGTGGAAGAGTGGTACTTGCTTTGAACTGGCAGGTGACAGGAGCAAAAGTATTTGGCAAGAAAGACCTTTCTGGTGGTCTCGTGTGCGCGTGTGTGCGCGCGGGCGCGCGCGTGTGTGTGTGTGTGTGCTCGTGTGTGTGTTAACACTGTTTTCAGTTTCTTAACAAAGCACATAGACAGATCAAGATGTACAGCCACCATAACATGCTCCTTCCTGACAGGGAGTGGGATGATACCTGGCCCAAGGGCATTAGACAGAGTACACTGTCACTAGTACCCGAGGCAGTCCAGTCCTTGCAGGTGCAGAGAAGGTGTGAAAACTCAGTTTGGCTGGTGGGGAATGTGTATGTGTGTGTCCTCAAACTGCCTAATAAATATGTTCATCCGATTAAGAGGAAAAATGATTCATTAACAAAACAGCTACTAAAAAATTACTCATTTAGGACAATCACTGCTACTTCCTCAGCTTTTCACTTCATTGCTGCTTATGTGAGTAAAAACAACAAACTAAATGGAGACCTTATAGGCACCAGGGACCAATTAATGCCACGTGACTTCCTCCCAGGCTTCCATGAAAATAACTGTATTATAATGGTCTGTGATATTAATATCGGCTTTGGGAAAGTTAGGCAGCAGCTCCATAGGGAAGGATGTAGCATGAGCAAGCACTCTGGAATGTGCAGCATTTGACAGAAAAGAAGTGGTGTCTCTCTATAAGTTGCATCTCTTCTTGCTATTGAAACAGAAAAGTCAGCTAGAAAAATACAATAGCCTGGGGGAATCTGACCAGTTGTTTTATTTTCTATAAGAGGGTACCTGTTGGAATAAACTTCAGAGCCTCCCTGCTTTTCGTACATTCATCAATTTATAGATTAAGTCCAAGGATGAAATTCTGAGGTCAGAATAGGATCCTAAATTTATACAGCCTTGAAGTTCACTTTTCAGGTTTTGCTTCCTCACACGGCTTAAATAATTTTGAGGACTTGCTTTTAATCTCATGGCTATGTGGAAACCCACCAGATATTTGCTGTAGAGTATATGGATCTCAGCTGTGAAGAAGCAGTACCTCAGCAGATAAAACTGTTAAGCTATATGAGAACTGCTTTACAAGAAGAATTTATTTTGCTTCTTAGGTTGGCCCAGCTGGTTTGAAACACAGTTCTGCTATTTCAAACTGCATCTTGCACTGCAACATGCAAGAGATGGAATTTACTGCTCTTCTTACACTGGTGGTATACAGGTAATGTAGAAAATCCCTAAGCAGAACCTAGTGCCAGTGGAGTCACTCTGAGGTAAATGTAGTAATCTCCCATCCCAGCCTGTCCTTTGGACCCCACACTTCTTTCCCTGAGTGAGTGCAGACATCCAGCCCTCATCCACCCCCCTGAGCCACATACCTGATCATCAAGGACATGCAAAATAGTTTAATGTCAAGGCACCAAGTGGGAAGAGTTCAAGGAAAGCAAGCGGGAGGAGAGAGTAGTTTAATGCCTTTTGCGATGACTTTGGCCTCAATTTCTGCATCCCCACTGTAGGAATATTAACTCCAAAGATGCATGTTAGTAAGTAAGAGCAGATATGGTGAAGGCAGTCTAATAACCGAGCATGAAGTGGGTTAACTAAAAAAGTGGATCTAAATAGCAACACATTTGGAGGAGTGATTTGGGTTAGAGGTTCAGTTCAGCTAAGCATTGGAAAGTTCAGATGCTGGTTAAACTTCGGATAAACTTTTGACCGCTTTTTCTTGTAGAAATCAGACTGGAATCACACAAACAGAGACTCTCTCATGAACTTTCCAATACTGCTTGGTTTTGAGTGAGCCAGTATAATAGAAGAACAGATTTCCTCATGATACTCCTGTATTTCTGCTTCCAAACTCACCCAATTTTTTTCCTTTTCTAAACCTGAAAAGTTTTCCGTTCTATTCCATATAAGGTTTGAATAAGGGCAGGTCCAGCTCTATCCTGACTGATTTTCTCATCTCTGGGGATAACTGTCATCTTTGCTGGCCTTTTTCCCGTCCAGTGTTAAATACTTTCATTAATGACTGCAGAATTAGTCCAAAGACAGAGATTTTCATTTCCAAACATCGGCTGTTGCTCTCCTCCCTACCAGAAATGCATGGCTCTGATGGCCCTTACCCTGGGCAGCTCTGCACCAGCTGACACACTGTTTTTTTTTTTTTAAATCTCTCTCTCCTAATCTTCCTCATTTGGAGACTGCCAGCCAGCTTTACTCACTCTTTATGTCTTCTACTCCTTTCTCTGGGCCCCTGAACCCTCTTCCCTCATGACTCATGAACAGAAGCTCCCACTAGTTATATGTGCTTTCCCCCACCATTGCTAGCTAAAAAGGGGAAGAGGGAAATATCTTCTGAAAATATCAGCACTTTCTTCAAACCCACTCAGATCATCTGTTTGCTGATTCCTATCCTGTAGCCTGTGACCTCAGCAGTGCAGGAGTTTTAGTTCTGTTTTCTTCATCAGACTGATTACATTGTCAGCACTTAAAATAAACAGGAATTAATAACAGTAAAATTAATCAACACTTGGAAGTGTAACCACCCTTAGAATTGATGGAATCAACTGGTAAGTGATAATTAGAACAAGCCAGAAGCTTTTTCTCAAAACTTACATGTAAACTTCCTCAATGTTAGAAACCACACATTAAAATACCTTCCCACAGCATGCAACTTTCCTTGGGTTTTTTTATATCCTCACAGTTTGGCAGGTCCTGTATTGGCCACAAAAACAAAATAAGAATATCCAACCCTCACCAAATATTACTTTCACATATTTCTGGCTCATCCAAACTTAGAAAGCCCCAGAAACACAACTGCGCATAAACTTCGGAAATTCTCAAACCTGTTTTTCAAGCCCAAGAGATGGAGGAAACATATCTGAGCTCTTGGATGCTTTTTCCCCATGGATGTTTCTGTGGTTTCTCTGCTAGCAAGTGCTGCAGTGACAGGGTCTGGGTGCTGACATGTGTATCCCTTGTGCTGCTCTCTCCACCTGCATGGGGATTTCAGTGTCAGTGCTCAGCTGGGGGAACCAAGCCCAGCACTATGCTGTGCACCCATCCCTCCAGCCAGAGGCCAAGTTCATCTGCGTTGTAGCAATATTAAAGTTATTTAATGATTTCCATTGCATCCAAGCTGTGCTTGCCTTCAGAGTAACACAAGCTGTTCAATTGCACAAAGGACCAGATTTAACTAAGGGGATTCTCTCAATGGAGGCGTGGGGTAACAACTAGAAACGGCTTTGATTTTGTGGTTCCTGATAATTTTCCTTGCCTTCTTACTCTCTCTAGATTACAAAGGGCAAGGCTTTGTGATGCTGCTGTTGACTGAAATGAGGAGCGTGTTCAAGCGCTACACGCAGGAGCAAGATGTGGGCACCCCAGCTCAGGAAACAAGTGTAGCAACTTAGCAGTTATGCAGGGAACAACATCTTCAGAATGACTGGGTGTTGTGGCTTTGATGATTTCTTCAGACACTGTAAGTAGACTGACAAATTGACTTTCAAGTGAAAGGTCATTGAAAAGAATTGTGGATAAAAGCATCTGGATTTACAATTGAAAAGCTACAGAAGTTCAGTTTACAACTCTACTGGGTTCTGTGCGTAGGAGTTTCTATCATATAATTTGGCAGCTTCTTCTGCCTCCTGATTTGGGCTGTAGAAAATAAAAATTCCTTGTGGTTTCTTTATTTTTTTTTCTTTTTTAAACACAGTGGAGAGTTGTGGTGTTTTGGCAAGTCTGATACAAAGAAATATTGTACTGGCATTGTCTCATTGTAGGTGACCTCAGGCCTGAACTATACAAGGGAAAAAAAAATTGGTCTCTGTTGAGTAGAGTGCACATGTGCTTAAATCAGATTATAGAGAGAGTGTGAAAAGCAGAGCGCACACACACAGGATACATACAATACTGATGTTGTAGACTTAAATGTAATGCCCAGTTCTTATCTCATCCCACTGATGCAAATCAGGAGCAGTCATGTGACCTTAAGGCTCTCTCTGCTCTGGTGTATGAGGTTCCTTCTGGTATTCCTCTCCCCAAACCAACTACCTGTACGAAAAGGGCATTAGCAAGACAATTAGGTGGCTGAGATTACTTAATCTATCTGAATGTTCATAACACATGACTCCAGTGCCTGGTTGCCTTTCAGAGTGTTTGTGACAAGATGTTTATGGACAACTTTTTTTTTTTAACTTCTCCTCCTTTCAGGAACCAGGATGGGAAACTTAAATCCTGGAAACGCTTACCAGTAAAGGTGAGCACTACATGCATAAAGGCTCCCTCTCTCTGTGTCTCCCTGGCACTCCCTCCTCCCTTCCCCTTCTCTGTGGGACGTAACATTAAACGAAACAGAAATTTGTGCCTATCAATATCGACTTGGCTGATTTCCCTTTTCCTGACTTCTCTAATCCTGTGGTAGATTTTTTGTGACATTTACTTCCGGTAGCAGATTCATATGAATGTTCACCCTAGAAACAGAACATTTCCAATCGTCTTTTAAAAAGCAAAACAATGCGGTCAAAGGAAATAATGGGAGTGTTTTTCTCCACAATTTATTATGAGCAGCTCCTGGTGTTTTCTTTCTACTTGAAAAAGTCATTTTGCTCCAGTATGTAAAGGTTTACATGTATCAGAAAACTCATTCAATAGAGTTATTAAGCAAAACAGTGCACCAAACCTCCTTAGACTGCCTTCTTTGCAGGAATTAGTTACCCAGTATGTCCCAGAGATAAGATGCCATATGCAGCGGCCTCAAGCCACAGTCATCAGCAGAAGCCTGATGACCTTCAGGCTGGTACCTGGTGTGGAGCTGAGACAACTACACTAATTTCCTTCTCTCCATAAAAAAATTGCTTTGTCCTCAAGGAAGAACACAAGGATTTGCTCTGATTTTGCTTCCAGATGTTTCTCTTGGTCTTTATGTGACAGGAACTAGTCATTGGGGCAGAATTCCTGTTGCTGGATAAGACCTGTCTTGGTCACATTGGATTTCTCAGCCTCTTGCCAAAGGTGGACTGAGTAGAACTGCATTCTCTAAGTGACTCCACTGGTAGCGGAGGAAATTTGGGCAAGGAGCTCTACAGCCACGAGAACTAGGGTGGAAGCAGTCTGCCTGCTTACCCTCTAAAAAATGGGTGCAATGACCCTCCTCTCTCTTGTCTCTCCCCTTGATGCATCTACATTGCATAATGTGTGTTACATCTGTATTAGACACAGACTAAGTGAGAGTGAAGAACTGATGACAAATTTTGAAATGTCAGCAAAGAACTAAGCACGATTCTTTTCTTGGTTTTGGTTTGGTTTGATTTGGTTTGTTGTTTGGGGTTTTTTGTTTGTTTGCTTGTTTTTTAAACAGTACATGCCCATTTTGTTAGTGAAAAGTGTACATATGCCCAGAAGGGGAACACTCCCTGTTTCAGGCAGCTTGAGCTCCGTTGTGCAGGACCTAAACTGGTAAAGGTTAAAGGAAGAGCACTGAAATGGGAATTGTTCACATGGGCCTGGATCCTACATAAAGAAGGTGTCACTGGGTTGATTGTATTCGGGCTGAAATCCAGATGTGGCTGCTTCTGCCCACTTTTATAGTAGATGTCATGTTGCACTCGCGGCCAGTACGAAGGAGGCTTTAGGCTGGTTGCATACTGGCACAGTGGGGGAACACACGCTGCTCCCCTGGGGAAGAGATCCACATGTAGGGATAAAGTTTCCACTATGTGCCTAGTGGATGATGGAGAATACAGCTCTCTCATTCCTGCTGCATTCACACCGAACCTCCTACTCCACAGAGAGAGGTCACAGATGGACCACGGCTTTTCTCCACATCCTTCTCTCTGCCACAGTGTTGTACACGAACTCCGGGCTGAGCCCAGTGTTCTAAGGACAGATAAATGTTCCCTTTCTGCTCTAAACCAGCATTGCTGGGAGAAGACGCTGTTGATCAGAGGACGTGTAAACCATCCTGCAGTCCTTGCCAAACATATAATGTTGTGTACACTGGCAGGGACAAATGATCTCCAGCACTTAGCACTGGGGTTGGTTCCTCTTGGCATGAAGCTGCAAAGGTCTCAGCTACTCAGCAGACTAGTGGGAGCATTAAGGCTGTATACTGGTCTTGAGGCTGATGAAGGACAGCTGACAATGAGATACTGTTGTTTTTTCTCCATGTCACTGCTCTGCAGATTTAACCCTAAATCTTTGTTGTTATACACTGATATACCGTAAGGCTGTGTCCATCCTTTCATTGAGAACCCCAAATATAAACTAAAAAATCACTATGTTTTCAGAGAAAAATGTTCTGTGGGTTTGGATATTGCCCCTTGATATGAAGGTAGCCCCTGGTAGTTTGCAACAGGGTTTGGTTGCAGTGGACCTGTGCTGCAAATGGGATCTGTGCAGGAGAGGTATATATGCTAGCACAGAGACCGAGGATTTGTCTCCTCTCCCAGCTGCTCTCTCATGCTGCATTCACACCAAACCTCCTACTCCATCCTAAGGATGGAGAGTCCAGGGAAACACACATCCCACTCGCAGGATGAGGGCCACTGGGTGAGCTGGGAAAGCACAAGAGTCTTGATTGTTTGACTGACTTACAAACGCAACAATTCTACCATACAAAAATAGAGTATCACCTAAGTGGACAATTGCTGAGATTTCTATTTTTGTTCAGTTTCTCCCCTTCCCCCTTTTTCTAGTTTTCCTTCAACTCTGCTTTCCAGTGTCACTGAGTTATTATTATCCAGATCCAAACTCGCAGTTTCACTGAAGTAGAACGTGTATTAAAATACCAGATCTACCAGAAAACATCTGCAACTTGCAAGTCTATTGTATTACTATTATATGAGCAAGCCATTGTAAATTCTTTTAAGTCTGTAACTTATTTCACGTTAACACACTGTGTGTTTTACAACACCATTTCAAAGTTTATGGCCTTTTTTCTTTAGCCGCTTGTTCCAATTGCATCTTATATTTCATCAAATATGGTAAAGAAACCATGAGAATAAATTGATGCTCCATATGAACCCCCCTATAAATGGATGTTGCCAAATTGCTGTAAAATGGTTTTCCTTTTTAGCCCTCCAGAACTGTTAGTAGGTTTCTGAGGCCAAATTCTACAGGGAAAAGTTATGACCATTTAAGGCCTCCAAACTTTATGCTTCAGTACAAAAGGCCTAAGGGCGAGGATTTAAAATGGATGAAGTGGAGAAATTTGCACTTCCTTAGGAAAACACAGAGCATTTCCTTCCGCGTGTCAGAAATGAAACCAGAAAATACAAACTAATTTGTCAGGAAACTTTCCTTCTATAATTCCCCCTTCAGCCCTTCCTCTCCCACCCTTCCCTGCTCCCACTGCAGCCCTGCAAGCCTTATTTTCTCCTCTTTGCTGTCAGCTTTATGGCTGCGGGTCCCAGCTCCAGGAACGGTGATGGACGATGCTCTGCTCTTCACCTCGTGCACAAGAGCTTTGCTGTAATGTCTCCTCATGTTCACAGCTTGCTCCTGCCACCCTCTTCCCTGCTCACCTCCCCACACGGGGTTTGTGCCTGCAGACAATCCTTCAGGAGATAAGTACTGTTCAGGGACACCAGTTCAGCCACAAATGACGGTTCGTCATTTGGCTCTAATTGGACGCTGGTGTAAAATGAAAAAAACACTTGTCATATTTATGAGTTACTGTGAGTTAATAATACGCTGGGATCCATTAGTTAAAGCACATTTGTTCCAAACATGTGGCTTCGGCTTTTTGTTTTTCATTCAAGCAATATTTTTTCAGATGAAATGCAGTTGCCATTTTTCTCCCAGGCACTCAGGGAGCTACAGCATCAATTATTTTTCTCCTCACATGTGGAACAAAAAGACAGGGAAAAAAAAAAAAAAAAGTAGTGTCCTAGCCAGAGAAGTTGGAATTATTATCCAAAATAATAATAAAAAAATATCAAAACATCCAGAAATCAAAAGCTGCAGCCAGCTGAACAAATGTAGTCAAGATTGAAAACATAAAGTCTGTAGAAGATTCTCTTGCAAATAAAATGGGCTCTGCTCTCCCTGTATTTTTAGCAATCTCCTGTGCTGCCTGAGCCAAATCTTTTTCTGTTAAAGTCTATCGGTTTGAGTCAGTTTTCTTTGACTCTATTTTGAATGATAAATTTGTTAGTGCCTTGCAGATGGATTTGCCTGAATTTAAAAACTCCAGAAAGGACTAAAATGACAAGCAAAAATAGAGCACGAAGAGAAACTTGTTTTCATACTCTTGCTTCGGAAATGGTGCTGCATTTACTTGTAATAAAAATCAAGATGTTCATCTCTCTTCCTCTCCCCCTCTGCAATATTTTTTCAGTGCTGAAGATGTCAAGAGCAGAATTTACCCTTCCCTTGATGCCATCTTTTTTTTCCCTTTCTGTTTCATCACAGCTGCATGGACTCCAGCCAACTCAAACTGTACCTTCGCACTTCACTGCTTAGGACTTTGCTGCATGTTCAATTTAACAAGACTTTTAAATGTAGATAACTGACCAGCCAGACTGAAACTTCAAACTGGTAACTGCACACACAAGGATGCCAACACTTCATACCTCACTACCTTACCCTTACACAGGCAGATTTCTCTAAAATCAGGAAGAGGCAGCGCAGGAAACTTTATGAAGCCCCACTGGCTCTCATTAGCTGTGGCTTAATTAGCAACACCTGGCTTGGAGGGAGCTCCACCTGCTCTTTGGTTCAGGATGTATTTTGCCCACCATACCTAGGAAACATTTATGGAACATCTTACATATTGCTGCTGCTTTATTAGGAATAAGCTTTCCTTTCCTTTATAAGCTTGAATTAAGCAAACAGCTCCTCCGCTCCTGACTCAGCCTCCAAAGCGGCACTTTATATATGTCAAGCAACATATATAAATTTATAAGGTGAACAATGGTTGTATTTAAGTACTGATTTAGTAATCATGAACTTCGCTGGCAGTATGCTTTGGAAACTAAATCCATAAATTTTATTAGTATTAAATGTTTCTAATGGGAGTTGACAAATACTTGAACTGAGTTGTTTTTTCTCCACGCTTGGCAAAAGGAAAGGGACAAAAATTCTTACTACACAATGAGAAATACATTAATACTAAAACCCATTCATCTCAATTTTCTACAAATATAATTTAAGACCTTTTACAACCATTGGTGAAATTACAATGTGCTGTGGGGAAGTTGCAAAAATTTTATGAGAGTAATAAAATTGTCATTGTAATACCATTATAGGGTGCAGGGACAATATAGATATTTGAATTACCTATTGTCCTTATGCCAGGCTGAAAAAAGCTACATTCAGGAATTATAGCATGTAATGGAGACAACTGTTGATACAAACCAGAGAAAGGAAATCCAGGTCCACTTTAGCTGGCCTAAGACAAATCCTCATTAGAAACATGGACCTAGAATACCCTTCCCACTTGTGTCAACAACAATGAAATTTAAATGGGTGGACTGTTTTATATTTGTGCCAATGGTAGCACAGAGACCAACTAATTAAGCAGAGATTATGCATAATAAAACAGAGTTGCATCCAAAAACCTGATTTTTTTAACTTCTGTCACATACTTCCCAGGGTTTGCATTCAAGCCTGCCTGAAGGTAATCATGGTGGTCCCCCTTGTTCATAGCCAAAACCTTCTCAGGTAGCTCATGGCAAACCCATGAGGATCCTACCTGGAATTAAAATGGTGTTAACTTTCTAGAAGTTAAAATTCCTGGTGCTGAAGAATAGTGTTGCTGGGCTATATCCAAAGCATTGCTTTCTCCCTGACTGTCCAAAGGATGAACAAAAGAATAAAAGGCAAAGGGAAAACAAGAGAGACAATCGCAGCCTTGTATGTTAGCAACTTTTCACTGGCTGTGTTCAGGAGAGTAATAAAAGAATTGAAATAGTTCAAGCATCTGCCCTTGGCTGAGGGACTTGTAATTATACACTACAGACCCCACTCCCTTGGAACAACTGTCTTTGATTCCTATCTCTTCTTTTATTACAGCTGAAACACAAAACTCCTGATGAAACCATTACATTTCCATGTGAAATTCACAACTACAAGGGGAAACCTCTGCGAAGTTGCCAGACTTTTGAAGGGGGGTAGAAACATATGGGCAAAGGTTGTAAAGTTCCCTTCCAAGTTTCAAAGGTCCAACCACTTGGGGCAGCCTGCTCTGGAGTTTGAGATTTATTCTCCTCCTTTTAGTAAACACTTTGGAATGGGAGTAAGAAAGTTAATTTTATTTCCTGTTTACTAAGAGTTACCATATTGTGAACTCCTGAAGTTCAGCTGATTGCTGTCCTAAAAGTCACTGATTGTTTCATCCTCACCAGGATTATGAGAACTGTGGCAAAATCACCCAGCAGATATTTCCAAACACTCAGAGACTCAGGGAAACCTACTATGCTTTTAATACTCCTTAAGGTTTTTGGCCTAACTTCAAACAACACACTCCCATAGGCGAGAAAGTCTCACAAGCCTTGTTAGGACCCTCAAAGTGACAAATGGAGCTCGTTCTGTTTACCCGTCTTCCCCACAGGAGATGGGCAGGGAGCTCAAAAAAAGAGGCAGAGATATCCGTGGGGGCTTATCCCCTCTTGCTGAGAAGGAATCTGCATTCAGGCACCAGAAGTGTGCACAGCAAGCGTGAGTCCTGCAAAGAGGGTTCTGGTCAATCAGTGCCATTTTGGGTCCTCCTGGAGGGAGTACCCTGAGGACTTCTCCAATGGCTCCTGAAAAGGCAAGCTGAGCTAGTGCTGCCCCTCTCCTGTGCTCCCCTTGCAGGCTGCAGCACCAGGATCAGTGCTAACGAGGGAAAGCTGCCGCTTTCACTGGCCGCAGACAAAACATCTAAGGGAGTCCCCCCTGCCCGTAGATTCACTCGATATTTTATTGAAAGCAAAATCAGACCGCACCTTTTCGTTCTCAGACGGCCTAAGCCTGCCCCTTCAGCTAGGGAAACTGTTCAGCAGCCCGAGCTCCCGTCACGCTTATTCCCATGTTTCACACGTTGCCAAGAGGCAAGAAGGTATTTCCCTACACTGCAACCTTTTATTTTCTGTTCTTTTTAGTCTGGCTAATATGTCTTCTTGGTAACCACAGTATAATAAATTTCATAGAGCATGACCAGCATACTTAGTTCATATTATTCATTTGCAGTCATTTATTTTTTCCAGCTCCTCTTCCCCTCCCAGTCCCCTCTCCCCAGCGCTCACTCTGTGGAATGATAATAATACACACAGAGTGCTGGCTGGCTGAGGAGGACTTAAAAACAACAAGTAAGAGGATCTTTCTGTGCTCACACCTGTTTTAAGATTTGTTATCCTTGAAAAGGAAAGCTGTAGGGATTCACTCCCTTTCTTCCTTGTAGACCCCAGTGGAATATACCATTAAACCACAGGGAGGAGAGAAAGCCTTCAGTGCACTTAAATATACTTATGTCAAATCCATCTCATTCTTCCTGCCTTCTTTCCTCAATCTAGCCACCGTTCCCAGGGGCTGGAGAACATTACAACCCATTCACTTTATATGAATGGGCACAGACAGACTTTTTCACCATTTCGATATGTCTACATTTGCAGGCATATCCTGTAGGCCAACTGAAACAGCCTTAATTTCAATTTACTGTCTCCCTGAGGAACATGCCATTCTCCTGAAAGTGGAAAAAAACCCTCGATGGCTATTCCCTGCCCCCTTTCCCTCCACTTCAAGTCAGGATCTGAATCAGAGGGAAAATTTCTCCCAAGATTAATGGACTGCAGTTCTGATGCTTATAACAGGGCACATGATCTTTATTAAACAAGTAATGAACAACTTTCACCAAAGTACTTTATTTGGAAGGTGCTCAGTGTTACTGTACACAACTCATCTAAATCCTTTTCCAAGTCCCCGTAGAATGGTGTTATTAAGAAAAAGAAAACATTCCTCAGTGGTCATTTAATTCTGCCTTGTTTTCCAGCAGTGCTATCAGTAATGACAAAAACAACACTAATAAAAAAGGAGCCAAGATATTGGGTTGCTAACTTCAGATGCATGCTGGGGTCAGCTCAGAAAAGCCTGAATGGGAGATGCTCCCTCCTTCCCAAGACAAGTATTAGAGGTTAGCTATTATTGCAACAAATCAGAAAAAGAAAACAAACAAACAAACAAACAAAAACAAAAACAAAAAAACCCCAAACAACAAACAAACAAATAAACATGCCGTAAATAGTGGGAGTATGGAAAACAACCAGTACCACTTGCCAGGCTTTTGTAATCACATCTCTGATTTAGAGAAAAGCATCATGTAGATTTAGGAGAGGGATATATGTTCCTTTGCAGAAAAACTGACATTCAGGCTCTGCTCTCCTAGTATCACAGGATTTCACTGAGCTTTTGGTAATTTTCTGGAAATTGTCATCATAGAAGCCAATGTGTAGTATTGCAGTGGTGCCCAGCTCTGTGAGGTTATAATTAACCATTCATCATCTAATAAGCACGGTACAATCAAAGTTATATCTCCCAGTGTTGTAAATACCATGATATTCCAACAGGCTCCTTAGGCAAGTATCAGACACTGGAGCACCTGGTCAAACAGTGATTGATGTTATTACACTGAAGCAGTTTTAGCTTTCCTGATGTATGGCTGAATTCTCAATGTTTTCTATGTGGTTTCTTTAGGGAGGATGATAGTTTGTAAATTGATGGGCCTGGTCCTAGTTATACGAGTAGCCAAAAGCTGTAAATTTATCCACAGAAGTACTGCATTTAAGGCAGATCTTTCTGTTGGGCTCGCATTTGAGATGTCCAGTTATGAGCAGGCATAGGTGGGCATAAAGGGGAAGATCCTCTGGTCAAAAGAAGCCAGGGTGATTTGGAACGGTCATCTCAGCTTCCCATAGATGGGCAAATTACAATGTCGGTGCCTACCTCTGCTTTGGAAGTGGAAACTGTTCCTTTTTTTGTTGTAGGCAAGCATTTTATTTATTTTAGCTACACTGCAATTAAAAATAGTAGCAAACCAAGAAGTGGTTAGAGTTAAGGCACAGAAGAATTGGCCTCAGTGGGGAAGTGAGTTTTGTTTCCCACAGTTACAAACAGCCTCTGCTTAGTAAATTGGATGTCTTTTCAGATTGCAAATGACTCCAGAAAAAACAAAAGTTCCAACTGCAACAGGAAGGCCAGAGTTAAGTCTGTACGTGACCATGACGAAGTAAGGAAGACAGTAGTCTCAGACATCATTTTCTCCACTGCAAATGTCCAACTTTTGATCTGCTTTTTGGATTGTCCCATTATCATTTAATGGGAATGGTAAATCTTTCCAGGGAGTATCCAGAGAAATTCTTAGACATAGTCAGATTCATGATATGGCGCAAGGCCATCTCTTAACCAAATTAATAAATACTTTACAGCAAGCCATGAAAAGTCTTTGGAACCATTATTCCAAAGGTTTGTTCTGGTCATTGCTTCTGTGTTAGCATTACTCCATAGTTGTCTTGCAATCACAGATGCTTGCATAAAAGAAACATTACCCTGAGACTAATGCTTTTCATACTTAGGAAATCTTTTTCTTATTAGTAGCAAGCAATGAGAATACCCCTCTCCCATTTTCTCCTGACTGTAAAAGTGTGTTAGATTGTGGTTTTTTTGAAGAGAAATGTGGTTACAGAAGGGTTAGAATGTGACCTACAGTCTGTCAGAGACAACTCTCAATGCTGCGTTTGCTCAGTTTGGGTTTGCCGTGGGCTGGAGGTGTTGGGGGTTGCACCTGAGAACTGCACATGGAACTCCACCCGATCTCACGGCTACATTTAGTGACCTGGGCTGGAACTGCCCTTTGCAGCCTTCTGCCAGTTGAGCAAGACGATGCCAGGCTCATGCAGAGGTGTGTACCGCACATGTGACTTTCAAGCTGAGTGTAAAACACCTGATATTATTAATCGATGCAGGTGTTATAATAATTTACTTGATTCTTAACTGAGAGAAGACTGTTTTTCAAACACCCAGGACAAAATCTGTTAAACCTTAATTAGGATGCAGCCAAGGAAGGTGCAGATAAGTCTGGAGTAATTACCAGGCAGTGGCTGACAGGCAAGTTCCTGTATCTTCAGCCAGAACAGGTGATTTTGAAACTTGACCTCCCAGCAGCTGCCAGCTGGGCAGCACATTTGCTCCGCAGAGATTGCCCAGGATGGCCTTTCCTCTGCTAACAGCTCTCTGCTGCACATCAACAACTTGGCACCAAACGGGCTAGTGGAGCTGTCGGCTTTCATACCCCAGTGGGTGGCAAATGGTAGGACCAACTACAGAGACATCTCTGCAAGTGAAATGGTGGACCAGGGCTGCACTGAAGCAACCTCTGTGCTGCTGTACCCACCCCCCTCCTCCAAATAAGCCTGCAGGATAAGAAAGAATGATAAGGAATTGGGCAACCTGCCCATCTTTGCATCCATGAGTAGAGTGCCTACCGTGTCCCAAGGGATCACCCTTTCCCACGTGTTGCAAGGAGCTGGCATCCCTGTGCAACATGGTCTGCATGCTCGGGGAAGGGAAGATGGGGTTATGGCCTAGCTTTTGAGACAGGCTTTCTCTATAACTGGGAACAAATTTTGTCCTCTCTGTGATATCCTACTTCATGCCAGCATGTGAGGATAGACAAAATGTGGGACTTGTAGGGAGAGACTACCTGATTCATGAAGCAAACTTGAAAAAATAGGCAAGCTCTTCTGTGAAACATTGCAACTAGAGACAGGGTAGAGGGCTGGGGATAACGTTCACTCTAATACCCTAACACAGAACTTTCAGATAGCTCTGTTATGAGCTTGGGTAGTTTTTTTCCATATGATCCCCATTTCACATTCAGAAAAATGAAGCCCAGGATAAGGGATGAACTTGCTGAAGTTCACCTGGCAAAGCACAGGGTATAGAATACATTTTGTATACTGGCTGGTCTCTACAGCCAAGGCAAACATATTCATGTACATTTAAAGAGAAAGGATCCTGTGAGCAGAGCTGGAGCTACAGACTTTTCTTAAACACACACTCAAAGAAGAAATCATTTTCAGAGAGGAAACTATGCACCTGGAAAACATACTGAGCTTTAATGGATATTAATGTCTTGCAAAAACAAAACAAAGCCTGGAACTTCACAATTTGCCTAAAAATAAAGGACATTTTGTTTTTAGTGTTAAACGAGAATTAAATTATCCAGCACATGTTAGATACTCTTGAGCTGAAGTGCTTTGAATGTGATGCACAGACAATAAATTACGTAAGGCAACCTGGTGCAGTGGATGGAGGGGGCGAGGAGTCAGGGGGTAAAGGTGAGCCCGCAAAGAGTGCTGTGCCAGAACATCACTGACGCTGCTCCTGAATGAAAGTTGAAACACCCGGGTATCAGAAGGCAGATGGAAAAAACGGCAATGCAATTCCATCTGCGGATACTGTTTCTTTTCATGGTTCTCACCGCCTGACCTCTTTTTCCCATCAGTTCCTCGGTGACAGGATCAAGGTGAATTGCTCTGGATGGGTGAGTCTCGACAGAGCAAACACAGCTGCTGGCGGGAAGTGCTGCTTTGAGAAACAACATGGAGAAAGCAGGAGGCGAAGGCTTTTATAAGCCAGTCCTGTTAAAGGTACTTCTCCTTTTCACTCTCCAAGGCTTAATTCTTGTCCCACTGCAGTCAATGATAATTTCCCTCTTGACTTCAGTGGGAGGATTGAGCTTCTGGAGGGCAATGGCTCCTGACCCGGCTTCTCCTCCTGTTATGTTAGGCACTAAGCCTGAACAGCTTCTCTTCTACAGACCCTAAATGCAGCTGACTTGTATTCCTTTCAGAACAATCTTCCCACCCCTTATTTGTCTTCCTCGTCAGAGGGTTTAGACAAAGAAGCTTGCGTTATGCTGTGGCATTGTGGAGCTGAAAGGAATCTGCTCTACCCAAAGAGTGGGTTTGGGGCAGAGGCTCAGACTTAGTCTGTGGTGGAGGTGGAAGACCCTTCTAGCAAAGCATTACTTTGCCTTTTATGAGAGTATGGATGCACTTCTTCTGTACATGTAGCCAGCTGGAGTGCACTTTGTTTTTTTCCAAGTCTCCCATGTTTGTTCTAGCAGTTGAGTTATATGCATATTTTGCTATGCACATAATACATAGCTTGGCCAGCAAAAGATAGGAAGGGTAAATGATGGTATGTTTACCTTAGCTCATGGGGATGTCTCAGTGGTTTAACCTTCAAATGTGGTGTGCCTAACTTTTCTCTAACCACAGGTCCAAGTCCCAGCTGGGCTGACTCAGCCTTTATCTTCCTCAAGATAAATTCAGTCCCATTCACTTCACAGTGGGTGGGTGTTTCAGATGAAGCTTTAAAAATGAGAGTTTTGTCTGGTCTGGGTGGACCTTAATGATCCCTTAGCACTTTTCATGAGAAAAACATTGGTTGTGGGCCAGAATTTCCATTCTTTGCTGCAACAGCACACTGGGAGCCTGAAGAGCTGTCTCTATGATGCTTAGAGTGCAAAGACACCGATGGTGTGGTGTTGAAGCAAATACAGTGAGGTTGTAAGCCAAGCTTGCAGTACACCATGGACTTACTGGGTATGCCCTAAAACAGCTGGGATTTGGGGTCTCAAGCTGGCTAGGAGGTCTTGTACAGCCCACTGAAGTAGGATTAGGTAACAAGTTCTTTCCCTACCTGGGAGATTTAATCCCACTGTAGAGTAGGAAACAAGAGCATTCAAATAATTCCAGAAGAAGAAGAAGACAAGGTGCAGTAAATCAGTGAGTAGGGCACTTGCACGGGATGTAAGAGGCTTACATGTCACAGCATCCTTTGAGTAAACGGGAAATATAAGGATGTTTGTTGCTCTGTGTGTGGCTCTGGATAAAAATTCCATCTTGTTCCGAAGAAGCCTTTCCAATTACACCTCTGCCAGAGTCAGTGTATTCCTGCAAAATTCTTTAGGCAATTCATCATTTTCAAAAAAAAAAAAAAAGAAAAAAGAAAAAAGAAAAAAAAAAACAGAACCAAAAAAATCCCAGAAAAGTATTAGCTCTGCCGTTCTGACGGCACAACCACAGAAATGCCATAATTAGCACAACATCGTGTTTCTTCTGTAAGCTGCAAAGGTAGCAGTCCTTACCCATATGCCACAGGTTCAGGGGAGCAGGTTAAACAAAATAAAATAACTCTCTGCAACTTTGTCCGAGGTCAAACAATTTCTGAAGCTAGTTAAAAAGAAAACAGGTTTTCAATTGCATTTCCTCTCAGTACATCTTTCAAGGCTTTAATGCCTTTGTCCTTCCAGGGCTAGAGGTACCATGATAGCACAAGAGAGACTAATGGCTTTGTATTTCTGGCCAAAGCAGAAGGAATGGAAAGATCATGAAAGATGACTGGTTTGCCTGAGATCTCTATCCATTTTGCAGGCACAGGTGGTTTGATTTAGCATCTGAAATGTTGGATCCTGAAGCAGACCAAAAGCATCTTTCAACCCCTAGGGAGGAGCCCATAATTTGTACAAAGAATGGACAGTGCTGGCAGGTCATACGGGCCTTACAGAGCTATATTTCCAGAAGAAGGCATTTGTTAATGTAGTCAGCACATTTTTGATAAGGCAAGCACATCTCAAGCATTTAGGCTTAAATAAACATGCTGATTAATGTGCTGAACGTGGAACATAACTTCCCACTGGACTGAATCTCTTAGAGTGTTTTCAATTCTAGCAGGCAGATATGTGCAAAATGTTATAAAATAAGATACCATGAAAATGCTGGAGATGGTTTTGAAGCACCCCAATAAAAGCTTAAAATTAATACTGTGATCCAGTCAACGTCAGGGAATTTTCTCCTTGGTTTCTTCACTATGTGGCCTAATATATGCATGACTCATATAAGATTTCTTTCAGCTCCCCCTGGTATGGTGAGGGGATTGTAGAGTATCACTTAAACCTAAAGCGATTTGAGAATGTTCACAAAAGTGCTACAGAAGCGCTAACTAGTATTATCAGCTGTGAATAGATATGCATATTATCAGCAGACACTCTTCAACAGTCCTACTCCAGTATGCATTCACAGCCAAAAGTGATCTCATTTTATACTGCAGTAGCCAAAGAAATAGGTTGGGTTGCTTAGTATTAAAATGCATTGGGGGTTAGTA
>VXAY01006546.1:302911-341060 GCA_013399855.1 Oxyruncus cristatus | reverse complement strand
TTTTTTTTTTTTTAATTTAAAAGGAACATGGCTCAGTACATGGTTGAGTAAATTTATAAACATGCAGTATTATTAGGTTCTGCTGTCCAAGTCTATTTCATACTCTAAAGAGCTTAATAATACAAACATTTTAATTTAGAAAATGCTTCTAAGGTAAAAAGAGAGAATTAAACCAGTAAACTTTTTCATACTTCAGCTTCAGGGTCCAACTTAGGCATTCACACGTGCTCACCTGCACCATGAGAGCTGGCAAAAATCTGATATAACTTTCCAATGACTGCAATCATCTCACCCATATCTGGCATAACAACTCTAAGACAAACATATTCCAGACAGAATTGCAAATAGAGGGATATGTACGTACACATAAAAAAGCATAGGGCTTGGAAGCCTTGGCTTAATCAAAGGAACAGGATGAGGAGGAAGGGGAGATACTGGCAGCAGTGTGTATCTCAGCTCACTGCTGAGAATCCCCTTTTGTGCAGATTACACACCAGTAACAGCTGGCAGGGTATCTTTAGATCAGGCAACCTGTGCTCCTTAACAGAAAGACCTCCTCATGTTATGATGTTATTGGAAACCCTGTGTACAGAGTAACATCAGTCCCTGGAGGCCTTGATGTTTCAGTAAAAGCCTACAGCAACAGAAAAGAGACCCAAAAATACGTTAGTAGCTCTGAAGAGAGGAGGAGAGGAATAAAACCCAGGAACTGAATCCACCTCAAGCTTCAGAATATTTGAAATTAGAAGTCAGATGTTGTGGTTTGGATCCTTCTCCTGTCCTGAGCTCTGCAGCAGCATCTTGCTGTGCAAGGATTGTAAAAAGTAACCTGCTGTTGGGTGCTGTCCCTGCAGCCTTAGTCAGAGAAAAAAAGAAAAATTTCAGGATGAATTTTCGAGAGGTCACAATTATCCAAAAAGGAGCTGAGCAGTGAGCACAACACTTCTTTGGTGGGGTCTCTCTTAAATGAACCTGACTTGAGCCATGAAGACCACAGAATGTTTCAAACTTTGAATCATAGGAATTGCTGTGCTTTTTGACCTTCTGTCTTGTGTCCCAGGAAAGCCAGGTTTTAAAATAAAATTAAAAAAGGCTAAGTGGAAAGGCTGCACTTGCACTTTGAGAAATTGAACAAAATCAGGTACATTTGGTAGTCTTCAAGACATAAACTGATATAACAAGATATTTTCCTGAAAACCTGTCCCTAGCTAGCAATGGTGGCTTTTAACATTTCCCTTGGAGCAATCCTGTAACTTCTAATACACCTTTTGCCTTCATCCTACAACACAAGAGACTTGAACCTTGCTCTCCTTTACTCTGGCAGCATCTTCAGTTGATAGAAAAAAGCGAACAGAGCTGTGCTTCTTTACAGCAGGGATGGCTCTGGCTGACAATAAAGAAAAGGTGAAAATCCAGGCTAAATGGATGTAATGTAATTGATGTAACAATTCCAAAGAGCAAATCTTCAGCTTGCCTTTATCACCATACCTCTATTGACTCAAAGGCCTTTTCCAGTGTCCTTCCAATGCACAATATCCAACCATCCAAGACTCTTTTGCATGATCACTCTTGCTCAGTCAGACTAGATTTCTGTCCTGGCTGTAAACAGGCAAACTGAGGCACAAACTGGTGGGAGAAGGAGTTTTAGAATTGCCTCGATGGTCAGTGGCTGACTTGGGTAGAAAGCCAGACAAGCTGGCTGTATTACTGAATTTTGGTCTTCGTAATACTGGGCAATATTAATAAAAATTAAACCACCAGCAAGACTGGCTTCAATGAAGAGTTATTGATTTTGTCCCAGAGCATATTTAAATATTTTATTGCACAGATGGAGCCCCTACAACTTTCTTTTCCTTCATTCCATAAAGGCCCTGTTTTACAAGGATACTTGCTGCCCCTTGGGAGGGCTGGATCCTGTTTCCTCTCCGTTTATGTGTGTTTTTTGCGGGGGAGGGTTGGGCTCAGGTAAGGAGAATCGATTACTCAAGTGCAGGACAGAGCAGCTTTTCCTCACGCAGGGGCCAGGACTGCCGCCTTTGCTGTTTTCCCACCTACCACCTTCAGGGCACGGCTGTCTGCAGGCTGTTTGCCTGGTTGTAGATCTCCCTCCCATCTGCATGATGCCAGGATAGGAGATTGCAGGGGAAGTTACCATCTTATTTGTCCTAAGGTTTTCCTAATAGTAATTTTTCAGTCTTTTGGAACCTGAAATGTCTACCGAAAAGCAGAGTGCAAAAGATAGGTCCCTCTTTGCAACATCAAAAAACCCCCCCAAACAAAACAACAAAAACCCCATGGTTGTTTGTTTGTTTGTTTTTTTTGCTAGTGGTGGGGTATTTTATTTTTTCATTTGTTTGGTTGGTTTGGGTTTTGAGTGGTTTTTTTGTTTGTTTTGTTTGTTTGTTTGTTTGTTTTGGTTTTTGTGTTTTGGGGTTGTTTTATGTTTGGGTGGGTTTTGTTTGGTTGGTTGGTTGGGTTGGGTTGGTTTTTTTGTCTGTTTTTTTGTTTGTGTTTTTTTGTTGTTGTTGTTGGGATCTCTTTTGTAGAAAAGAGATTTTTTTTTAAAATTGTTTCCATGAAAGAAAAGGTCAGAGCCTGAATGGATGGATTCCACAGACAGAGCAAGACACATGGGGAGTGATAAGGCCTAGCTGGCTTGCGTAAGACAGTGAATTTGGAAAGCTCTGCCCCATCTTCTAGATAAGAGGTTTCCTCTCGAAGGCAGTGACAAACAGCGAGGAGACTAATTGTAGGTTTTTGCTTAGCAGCACATCGCTTATAATGACAAGCAGCAGACGGAAACTCTTCCAGCAGGCATCGCTGCTAAACATGCTGCATGTCTCATGACCTGCAGGGAATGCAAAGTCATTTTTTGGGGGGGAAAAAAAAAAGAAAAAGGTAGAACCATTAAAGGATTTCAAAAAACCCACAAACCAAAAAAAATATTCTTATGCCTTACCTGATTTGTAAAAGTAGAATTTCTGTGGCTCTGCAGCCCCATAAGAGAAATTCTTAAAGTATCAACTAGTCACTTGCTAAGAGCGCAATCCAACAGGAACAGAAAGACAACCCATATTTAAGAAACCTCACCAAAAAAGCCACCTCAGCAGCCACCAGCAAAATCTGCTTGATGAGGATATAAATTATTAGCCTACGTTATGCATTCCAGAGGGCAAGGATAGCTTATCCTTACTCTTTAATTTTTCCCTCCTTTTTGGAAAGTAAAACAGGATGTGTATTGAAGAAGAGGACTATCTTTCTTCTGTGTTACTTTGTTGCATATTTCTTGCACGTTACAGGATCTTGATCTCATGATTACATAGATTTCACACTAATTTGATCTATTCTGTCTCCTTACATATTATGGCCCCTCTCTTGGGTCTGAGATACACCCCGCTTGGGATGTGATGCATTAAAGGACTGAAGTAGTCAAGGTATGCTTGAGCTTTCTGTGCTCAGGAGAAAGACTAGATATTTTCCAAGAGTACTCACACCACTATTTTATGTACTAGAATATTTGTCGGAAAGTTCTTACTAACATTCAGCACATTTTTGTTGTGTCTCCCGTTCAACACAAGTAATCATGTTGAAACAAAGGGGAGAGTGGCCTCCCACCAAAAGCTTCTTCACTTCATTGCCGAAGTAGGTGACGAGAAACAAGTAAACCCATTTTGCCTATGTTTAAACTTGACAGCATCACCTTACAGAGTCACTTTTTATATCCAGGGTAGCTTATTTTCATTTCAGCCCCTAAATTATGCCTTCATTTTTACACTAACCATATTTCTCTGTTTTGATGGTTGAGATCCAGGCATTGGGTCCATATGCCCCCATCAGAGCTCTGCCTTTGTATGTGGACAAGGTCTCTGGTGAGCAGGACCACTCAGGGTGGCTGTTCACATGCATGGAGAAAAAGCAGAACTTTTAGGTAGTGACAGAAGAACTATTCTGGATCCAGCATGAACCAGTGTGAACCTTCACCCACCCCTGACACTGACAGCATTTAAACACAGCCAGGCAACATTCCGTGTTTCTGAGAGCACTGAAGGTGGAGAAAGGCAGCACCAGCGTGGTGCCTTATGGAGGCAGGACCTGTGCAGCCTGTTGGAATGGTGAACGTCACAAAAAAAAAACAAAACAAAACTGCTTCCCACTCAAACAGACAAGAAAAACGACAGGATTTTGAAAGGCCTGGACACTCCCAGGAGACTTTACCCAAAAATATATAGAAGTTTGTTTTGGAGTAACAGCTACATGTCATTGAAAAATTACTTTTTCCCCCAGATAATTTATAGAGTATCCAGGAGTGACCTGTCATCATGATCTCTGCCTTGAAAGCAAAACAAAAGCAAACAATAAAGAGTTTTGCATGGATTTATGCTGAGTTCCAGCCCTTAATTAAGCTGTCCAAGGGCTGCTGAGTATCCAGTCTGCTCTCAGGGATGATGGCGTAAATCTAGAGCAAGCCTACAGAAGTAAAAAGTGGAAGTCCTAATGGGAGTAGGAGAGATTATTGCCTGAGCTAGGAGAAGAGTCACAGTATCAAAATCCATTTGAACCCAGAAAACCTTGCTCATGGAGGGTGATAGACATTTTTGGCTCAGTTGGACTGAATCTATCCCATTTATTTGTTTGCAGTATAATTTACCTTCGGAAAAGTTGTAAGCCATCTATATATGAATCTGTTTTCTGGTCCCATTTTCTTTGTGAAACACAGAGCAATCCAGCAGAGTGGAGTCACCTTAACAAAGAGCAAAAGTATTGTGAGAAAAAGCTTCACACAATCTCCAGTTCACTGGTATGAGGAAGACAAGCAACAGAGACAACACCTAGAACAGCCCAAGTGCAATGGATGAGTTCCACCCGTTGATGGCCCTGGATGCTTCAGATGGCAGCACAGATTTAGGCAGAGGTATTGGCTAAGTGCAAGATGTAATTATTAGCTTGAGAGATCTGCATTTCAGAGACCTTGCACTCAATTGTGTCAAGCTCTTATTTTGTCCCAAAAAGAGGTCTCTATATGCATCCTATCTTAAGTTCAAGGTGGGCTTTTTGAAAACACACTAGCCTTACATTCCCAGGACTTTGGTAGAATAGATACGCTGAGTCTGTGTCTAACCTCATCCCATTAGCAAAAGAGTTAATACCAGTTTCCCCGGTGCCTGGGCAGTGATTGACAGTGCTCAGATTGTCTCACTGGGGCACCTGCGGATAACCACCTGAGATAGATCAGCACAGGAAACCATTTCCACACAGCGTGAATGTGCAGGTGGTGAGCAATGTAAGGAGCATGATTATTATCCCTTTTCTAGCTAACTGTTCTGGGCCCCCTGCATGACGTCTGCATAGTTGAAATGTCATCACTTAGCCAGATGTTGAAGTCACATCTATCTAAATCCAGTTGGATATATGGAAAGTGTTGTCTATTTTGACGGGCATAAATCAAGTGGCATTTGTATGAATAAGGGATTATTACTAAATCGTGCACTTTTTATTAATAGATCCCTATTAATGCTGCAGGTGTTAGTAGTAACTGCTCTTTGAAGCATTACTTAATCAACCCCTTTGCAAATCCCATAATCTAGCTCTCATAAAAATACATGGATTATTGATTGAGAGGACCTCTGGGATCCCTAAAACGAGGTTCAGCTCAGATGCTTGTGCAGTGCAGGAGACGCACTACAGATCGCTCCCTGGAATGTCTGCCAGGTGTTTGCAGTTTCATGCATAGTGTGTCTTGGAAATAATAAAAGAAGTGGGAGTGGAGGGGGAGGTCATTCCCATCCAGGAAGACCAGGCTCAAGTAGAGGAAGGAGAAGGAGGACCATTAGTAATAGCTGGAGAGGTTGAAGGTGCAGAGGTTATGGGGTGGCCTACTTCTCCCTCTCTGGAAAACTTGTGATAGTGAAAATAGAGAGCAAGCAGATCTAATATATGTTATCCTCAAAACTAACACACAGCATCCAGTCAGGTCTGCAGCATGCCTGTAAAGCACACAAGCAATTGAGACAAGCCTTTAGAAACATGTTGGGTACAAGGGGAGCCAGGAGGTTAAATTAGCATTTAAGAAACCCATGAAGAGACTTGAATAATAGATTATTCCAAACAGCCCAGTTAATATTTTAGGACTACATCTGCAATGCTTAATGCTGATGAGAATGGAGCAGGTGAAGCTAAAGCGCACCGGTTCTCCCTGCTTGGCAGACCCTCGTGGTTGAGTTCTGCCTGGCTCAGATCCATAGGTGGACTTCAGGGCCATTTCAGTGGGACTTGGGCAGAATGCAGTTGCTTAAAGGTGGACTAAAACCATCCTGTGTGTGCTAGAGGCCCAGAGATACTTCAGGTGTCAAGAATAAAGCAATGTTATATGCAGAATAAAAACAAAGCCAGTAAGCCACATACCCCACAGAACCCCATGCCCACAAGACTGCCCTGCTTCCCGAGCTCTTCATGCAGTGCCTGCTGGGGCCTCCCTCCACCATAATCACTGAGGAGCTTAAGAAACCTGGCAGAGAAGTCCTTGAAACTGTAATCCATGGCATTTCACAGGCATCGTTGGCAATCAGCTCAGCTCCCATATCAGCCCCAAATGCCCCCACATCACCAGGCTGAGCAGCGCAGTGCCTCAGACTGTACCACTGCTGGCTGGAGTCTCTAATGGGGTGTTTTGCAAATTCCCTGATTGGGTCAGGAGGGACCATGGCTCTGCAGCCTGGTAGTACAGAGTGGGAGAGAGAGGATCCCCACACATCCCTCTTTCCAGGGAGGGCTAAAAATTGCAAAACGCATAAACGGGACATTAATCAATCACATCACACTCTTCAGAAAGTACTGGAAGGTGCAGAAAATTTCTCAATGAGTAGGGATAAGAAGAAAAATCAATCTCTCACAGAACTGCTTGATAAAGCACCATTTTCCAGGGTGCCACCATCTGTTCTGTGTTATGGGGAATAACCTTGATGTTATTACATTACAGGATTATTAATATACAGTAGTGTGTTAAATCTCAACCAAATGTATCAAGCATGAGAGAGACACACAACATCACCAGCGGTTGGAACAACGCAGTTCAGGAAAGTGCTTCTGTGAGGGTGCAGGACTTGTTAAAAGTGCTTAAAGGTAAGAACATTCCCAGTGGCCGCACTGAATGGATTCACCTCAGCAATGGATCCAAAATTAAATTCTCCCACCCCAATTCTCCAGGGTTTCACAGGAAAGGGGTATTAGGGCTTGAACTCCAGTGCATCACCAAACTGCAGCCGGTTCAGCAGACTGGTACCCTACTGACCAGCACAGCAAGCTCATGGATTTTTTCTTTCGAGAGGACCAGTCTGACTCAACAATGCCTTTCCCTAAGGCAAGAAGCATTGCTGCTCTGCTACACACCTGTATCAGGTTTCTGCACCTGAAGGGAAACAGAAAAGATATGAAAGTGCTTTCACACTGCACCCCAATATAATTCTTAGGAGAGTACAACTCTTCATTTATATTACAGTGCACAAAAAAAAAAAAAAAAAGGGAAAAAGAAGAAATGTGACAGAATGCATAGCTGTCATCCCAATCTTTCTGCTTTTCCTTTTCACTCCTGATGTGGGATTTTTTCCTGTTCGCTTTATACTTGTGCCTTGAACCTTGGAAGATGAACAGCTAGGCTTTCTCAGTTAACTTTCTCAAATCATCTTGGAGCACTTGGAGGTTTTTCCCTTCACATCCTAATTAAGGGTATATCAGTGTCCCATTGGGACTGAAGCAGTTAACGAACACCATCCGGCAGGTCACTTATAAACTATTTGCCCTGAGATTGAGGGCAAACTCTGGTGAATTCCCAAAGAAAGAATCAAATGAACCTGTTAATGAGTGGAGCATTAGGAGAAAGAAAAAAACAAGGCAGGATCTGAGGTCTTAAGGAAATGTAGGAAATAAACGTTTGTTTATCTAATGGTTTTACTGGTGTCAATGCACAAGATTCCCCTTCCATTTTAAAGCAGATACAAACAAAAGATTCAGTTGCAGATAAGCTTTGGGACTTGACTTTTACATGAGACACTTGTAAACATTCCTCAAAGATGGAGAGGAAGAGGGACTTGCAGCACATTCATTTAAAATAAAACCTGGCAGCAAGGTTTCCTTATATTATCACCATTATCTGAAGTGCCAAAATGAGCTTCAGTCCCATCTTAGCCTGTGTAAAACCCCTATAGAGTAAATCAGATTCTCTGCCCCTGGAAAGTTTTGTGTAAAGTCTTTGCTGCAGTTTTCAAAAAACAGCACAGTGACATGAAGAGAAGCTCTTGGGACATTGCCAGCCTATAAGAAATTTTGCAAGAGCCTGGTTTGATAACATTTTAATAGAAGATCTACAGAAGGTTTCCATTGTCAGTTTGCCTGTCAGTGAAATGACTCAAGGATCAGAAAAAAACAATGCAGTCCTAGAAAAAAAAGAAAAACAAAACGAAACAACCAAAACACAAAAACAAAACAAAAAACAAACAAACAAAACAAAACAAAAACACACAAAAAAGCAAACCCCAAAACACACTCAAAAATTCATGTGTTGTCTAAGAGCAGCCAGACTGTTTTTTGTGTATATGTCTGTGAGAGGGCTTAGCTTCCACTCTAAGCAGGCCTAGGATGGGAACAGTATCTTCAACTTAGAATTCCTTGTATTTTCATTATTTGCAGTCAAGCCTGACATATAGCACAGCTAAAAGCTATGCTGTAATAACACAAAATGGGTCCAAAGCTGGAAAATATTTGACCAGAATACAGCTGCATGATTAATGTTCTTTCACATGAGAATGAAAAAAACAGATGCTTAGAAAAACCTCAAAATACCAACAAACCAACAAAAAGTTAATATAAAACAAATTGATGTTTTAGTTAAAATATAAAAGAGATCATTTAGAAAATGTTTTATCAGAGCTTGTACTACAGGAAAAGGAAAGTATCTTACATTGTCCTAATGTTGCCTTCTGTTTATCTGCAGAAAACTTGTGACAGGACCTCCACTGCGTCTTTGTTTTGTTAGAAGTAGACCAAAAGCACCACATACTGGTTTTTTTCAAGCCTTATGCAGCAATGCAGATGGGAGGACTGACTGAGAGTCAGAAGCTTTGCAGTGAGGCAGAAAGAAAGAATATAAACGAGATTTTCCTCTTCATCTAAGTTCTGACACAGAGCAAGAGAAAAATTCTTTGATCCCTCCCAATTTTCACACGATATTGGTGCTCGCAAACGCATCTTGACTTTTCTAAAGCTACAATGTGACCCATAAAAAACCTTGTTTATTATTTTTGCCAAAACCAGAAGGCCCCCAGAGGAAAGGTAACAAAGAAAGGCACAGAGGTCCCCGGAATGGCTCTCTGTTTTGAAGCAAATGAGTATTTAAACTGTACAACTGGTGTTTCCACTTATTTTGGATTGATAGCCTTTTAGAGACAGAGCATCCTGATAGTTTTCAGTTTGGCTGTTATTCCATCCTCCAGGAGGATGGCTTTCCCATTATTGTGTCTGTTGAAATGTATTGTCCATATCCTGCTTCTCAAAAGAGCTTCCTGCATCCCTTGTGGTGTCTATCAGTAGAGGGCTGACAAACCTTGAAGGTATCTCACCACCTTTCAGCCATCCTGAGGTTGAATTGGTGACAAAGATGGAAATATAAAACAGAGGAGGGCACCACAGTCGCTGTTTCCTGCTAGGCAGCGAGGAAGGGGTGCACTCCATACGGATCAAGCAGAAGGCTGTAAACCTGATGTGCTACACACAGTCATGAAGGGTCTCTGGAAGTGAAGGCAAAAGATGGCTGACTTTGCTTCTGGGTTTTTGTGCTGTCCTGTGGGAAGTGAAATAACATGGAAGCTGGGATGGTACTGCTGCATGACGACCCGCACTCCCAAGACATGACTCTGTGACACTGGTGTTGTACAGTCCCTTCTGCATCCTCCAGTCATGGCAACCTCCATGAACCCCAAGCAGCTTCACTAAATGTCAGGGACACTTCTTGGGCAACACCTTCATGAGCTGGTATTTGGCCCATTTCTTTCCCCACCCATTGACACCAACAGGATATTTTCCTCTTACTTTTTTGAAGCCAAGGCTTTTTTTTTTTCTTTTTTTGGTGGGGAACACCTTAACAAGAACACTAATATGTTAATGGACAAGGACAGCTAGTCAGCATCCAAGAGGAGGTAAAATTTGAAAGGCAGACAAATAATAATTTTAATAAGAAGCACAGTAATAGGTTCCTAATGTACACTGGCTCCCCTTCTCAAGGCCTTACCTGAAGCACAGACACTGCAGCACTGAGGTCCCTATATTGACTTTGGAACAGATGAGTGATCCTCAACTGGAGTCTCTTATTCTGTAGCCAAGGGATCTGAAATGTCTAGATATTTTTGTTCCCTTATCTCCTGGGCTAACCCATGCCTCCAGTTTTTGAGCCAGAACTCCATGTTCAGCTCAAACATAAGTCAACTATCTTGACAGAGAAGTCAGTAGAAGTTTCTAGCCATTAATCCCAACCGAATTGCCCCATATCTTCTTACAACACTCACAGGACTATGCGAGTTGCAACAACAACAAAAAAAGAATTAGCCAGCTGGCCCCCGCCAAGGCTCGTCTGGCTTCTTTGTCTCACAGTGACCAGATCCAGCTGCCTCTGTGGAAAACTGGTTTCTGCCATAGCCGTGGTACCTACCATGAATAAGTTGCCCCCACAATTTGATACGTTACAGGAGAGGTTCAAGAGCCTTTTCACTCCTTCACATTTGTCCTATTCCTATTTCTGTATTTTACCCACAATTCAAAACATCAAGGGAACTTTCAAAGCAACATTCTCTATTTCACAATGTCGTGGTAAATCAAACATATGTAGACCGAAAATCTAATAAAAAAAACTATGAGGAGTTTTAATCAGAAGAGTATATTGAAATGTAGATAGTAAAACTGCTGTAACTAACTGCAGATGCTAAAGAAGCTATAAAGCTGCAGTCAGCATGATTTGCCACATTACTTAGAATGAAGAGTGACTATAGTTTTACTATTTGACTTAATAAACTGGCATTTTTTATTACATAATGCATCAAGTTGCTGTAGTTTTACTATAGTAAACACAATTCAACCGTAGTTTAAAGAGAGATGCTGTTTTCATTTGCTTTTTTTAATACGTGCTGTGAAGCTGGGAGAAGTACTTGGGTAACGCTTCTTCTGTGCCCTTCCTTTAATTTTTACTTAACTTTAACTTGTGTTTGAACGTGTGATTTTTGTTTTCAACCATTTTCCATTTTGTTTGTGATTTCTTGAAACAGGAAGTCATCTTCAGTGATTTTTGCAGCACAAGGCTTTGATATTTGAGACAGAGAAAAGTGGCATTTGGATTCCACTTTCAGACAGATATGAAGGTTACTGCATTTGAAATACAAGCTATTTTGCACAACTCTCATTCTGAAGCTTCTATATGAGAGGTGTCTATTGCTGGGTAGTGGTCGTTTGGTCCATCTGGAAATCACCACACTAAGAGACAGAAGGGTGGACTATAACTGTTGTGTAAGTGTTGCCTATTTTTTCTTACAGTGTACACTCAGCTTAGCTCTTTCCTTCCGTGCTTGCTTTTGTACACCCACCCAGAAAGCAGCAGTGTGATATTCTCTGAGAATTATGTACTGGTGCCAGACTGACAGTCAAAGAAGCCACAGAAGCAGAAAAATATGTTGATCTTGCTTTCCTTCTCCCAGAGGCTAGGATGACACAGCTCAACCGCAGATAGGGAGAAAGTATGTTAATAAAAAAAAAAAAAAAAGTCACATTAATCATCAAACTAATGCCAACTGACAGTGATTTTCTCCATGTGTCATTGTTAATTGTATTCTTACTGCTTTATGTGTGAATATACATCCCAGTAGTCAGGCCCTGCAGCCAAGGAATATTATGGCCCGTGATACTCATTCAGGCTGATGCATTTACATGAACATTCAAAGGATTCACTTTTCCTGTATGCACACATGCTTGTGCTAATATTGCTTTAGTATCATATGTTGGTTTTCCCTATTCTCCAACTTCAATCCACAGTGGATGCCTGTGTTCTAGAAGCACCATGGACACAATACGTCCCTCACCCTGCTGCCCCAGAGCATGCCCTCTGTAGCATGGGAGAGGGTTTGCTTAGGTTTCTTGCTCACACGAAACACAGCTTGGCAAGGAAATCATGGCACAAACAGCCAGAAATCCAAACATGCCCTTAATTCAGACCTCGTGCACTGCTCCAAAGGCATTTTGAGATAAGCTGAGGGTTGACTTACCTGTTTTCCTCACCACTTCTCCCTAAAGCTGTCACTGCCAATTTTTGTCGCTGCCAAAAAATAAAGATTTGAAATACTTCGCTTTTTTTTTACTGCACCTTTTTTTTTTTTTTTTTTTTTTTTAACTAAGACAAGTAGGAGTTTATTTTTTAACAAAATTGTACTTGGTAAGTGTGATTTATTGCCAGTGCAAGGCATGGCCAGAGGAGACTGAGTTAACTTTGGTTTGAACAAAGACTGTTGACCTGAGTAGCCAGTGCCATTGCAGAAAAGCTGTGGTTGAAACCCAGTTTCTGCTGCTGAAACCAGGTGTAATCATTGACCAAATGTGAGCAAAGAACCCAAAACTCAGAGAAGTTTTGGCTGCAGGCAAATTCAAATCCAAATATCAAGCTCCTGCAATAAAGGAAGATAAAACACTGCAACAACTATTCCCCTCACTCCTTTCAGCTGAAATGCTTGGGGGAAATTGATTTTTGGACCAAAATCTATGAATTTAACTTTGCATCCTGCATGTCAACTGCGATACCTGGACATCAAATCTTCTCCACCATAAGCAAATGAATCCCGTGGCTTTGGATGTCATAGTCAGAGTCACGACTGAGAAATGTAATACCACCAGCAGCAGAAGTGAAATAGGTATAGCAGAGGCACTAAACACTTAGCCATATTCTGTCCATCTTTGTAATTTGTGCTTCCTTCCTCAATCATCCTCCCCTTACAGCCCAGAAAATACTGGCAGCTATTTTAGGTGTCCCACCGTTATCATTGAGATGCAATCCCTGCTAAACAAACTATTTCCAATGCATTGCCAAGTAAGCCCAGGGCTGGCCTTTGACTTCACGATCTGAAATATGACCATAAAAATAATGAGCCTGTAAACTGCTTTTGGCAATTATGCCGCTGCTGGAATGAAAGGACCTTGCCATTAGCATGCAGCTTATGAACCCCAGCTTGCTGGTCCTGGCAGGCGGCCAGCCTGGGAAACCGAGCCGGCCTTAAAGCTGACACAGGTTCAATGGGATAATTAGGCAGCTTTTTTGTTTGAGTTTGTTGATATAAATGTGGTAGAGATTAGCCTTTTCCCCTTCAGCTCTGGGTAATGGTCAGGGCTAACAGGTGTCAGGCTAATGGTGGTGCGGGAAATTAATACTTGGTTTCCTGGTACTTTCCTTTGTTGTTTTTCTCCACAGAGGAATTCCTCCAAATCTTCTAGCATTTTGCAAGCACCTTCCCTCCCTCCCTCTTTCCCTCTTCTTATTTATCTTTGCCCAAAACATTTTATCAAGAAGAGCATGCCATCAAGTCACATACAAAAGATCTGGGATGTGCTGACTGGAAAACAAATTACCATCAATCAAATCGGTCAATAAGCCTCCCAGTTATCAGGCTAAGGAATAAAACTTAAATTTTAAAACAGCAATGAGCCGGACCTTTTTTTGAAGTTTGGGGGAGATCTCTGGGGAAATGAGCCAAAGCAGAATAAAGGACACCTAGAACACCACACAGCTCTGAAGAAACTACAGTCCCACTTATAAAAGTGTTCAGGTCACTTAAACATCTGGTTGTCTTAAGCAACTCGGGACAGGGTTCTTGGCACTCAGGAAGAAATGAAAAGGCCAGATCACCTAACAGCTCTCTGTGAGTCCTTAAAGCAGAGCCTAGTTGTACTTAATGTCAAAGTAAGTGAGACAGCAAGAGAAATCATGAGTGTGCCTCTGCGCACTCTGGAGCTAGACAATAGCACATGCAGAAAGCAAGCTTTCATACTCATTTTACTCATGCACACATATCTTGAGGGTTGCCAAAGCACTGTAGAAGGACAGCTAAGGCCCTATACCAAAATCACTTTGCCCATCTGCAAAATGCAGCTACTTCTGGGGAGAGACCTGCTAACTTGGGTATCATACGCACATGGCAGCTTAGCTGGCAGGGGAAAAACCCATATGAAAGGATATTTTCCTGGTAACGTGCCATTGTTTATGCAGGACATGGTGGTGGGTAGCCTTTCAATTAGAAGAAAACACAGCAGGGGGGACAAAACCCCCATTCTGCTAAGACATGGAGCAGAGAGCAGCACCATCTGCTGAACCTCATGGTGGTCTCAGCAATCACGCAGGCTTTCCCTCCCCTTCTTTCCCTCTGCTTTTTCTTCTTCACCATTAGCATTCCCTTTTCCCAAGACCTACAAGCCTTCCCAGTCTCCCAGCCTATCCTCTGGCTCCACACTCTGCACCCACTTTCTGAAATACACCGTCCACTTAATTTCCTCCTTCCCTTCTCATCACACCAATCTGATCCTCTCCTGACCCATGCTGTGCCTCGTCACTCCTCTGCTTCAAAGAGCAGCCAGCCCACTAGTCAGCTCCTAGGCAGGAAGGTCATACTTCTTCCCTGCTCCCCATGGAGAAGCTTAGGCCAGGGTATGGATATTCAAGGGACCACCACTGCATTCCTCCCTTGCTTTCACACCAGCAAAGCACGGCAAAGATGCTGCAGGGATGCCGTCCCTCTCATCTCCTTCACTTAGCAGAGGAGGTCACCTTCCCAATGCTGCTGCTCCCTCTGGTTTGCTGCGGGCACAGAGGTACCTGTGTAAGCTGGGAAGGATTGCTGCACTCCAGCTTGTCCTGCATGACTGCAGCAGAGAGAGAAGGTGCTCATACTTTCCAAAGCCTCTTGACAATACAGAGAACCTGGGAAGAGTCACCAGAATGAGGCTGTATCTCCTCTTTCAATAAAGGCACTTCTCGAAAACCTACTGGACCTGACTTGGGCCACTGGTGCAGCCATGAAGCCATGGAGCTCAGCCCAGGCCACGTATTTTTCTCAGCTTTGCAGGTTAATACACAGCATATTATGGGCTATGCCCTATCCAGACCCCCAGGCTGAAAGTCTGACATGGCCATATTTGTCCACAATGTGGTCACAGCAGTTTAAACTCATCTTTAACATGAGAACCACGAAGAAGTCACTATATGGGGCACGGGAAAGAAGAAGTTCAGAGATATCTTGCTGCTTGCCTTGCCTCCAAGACCTCCGTGAAGAAAAGAGAGTTAATACAAGAGTCTCTCCTTCAGTAGCTGAAAGTGGAAGATCCACTGGTTGGAATTTGGGAGTTGGCAAATGTTTCTGTGGGAGATAAACTGTAAGCTTTTAATGATATGAAAAGTCACTTGGAACAGATTGCTATGGGCTGTAGCAAATTGTCCGCTTGCTGGAGTATCTAACTAAAGAGCAAATCCATTTCCAATTTAAAATTTCCAATTGGAAACAAGTTGTTGGGCTAAATGCCAGAATCTGCATGAAACTGCATGAAATCTACAGCTTTTCTAATCAAATAAGTCAGACTAGGCAATCACAAGGCTTTATTGCAGCCTGAAAGTATATTAATCTATCTTTACCAGAAAAGAGCAACAAAAACGTTGTGCCTACAAACTCGTGCTGCATGCAATAGGTATGTATGTCTGAGTTTGACAGCAACATTCAAGTTACCTCAGCTTTGGACTCATAATTTGAACAAGAAAGATAAAAATGAACAAGCAAACAAACAAATACTCCCCCCCACCCCCCCAGTAATCAACCTCACACTGGTAGATTGCCAAAGACTGCAAAATAGAGGCAGCACTAATTTCACGTAGGTTATGACAGACCCTTTCCTTAGCTTTTCTTACTGTGAATGACCAAATAATTAATTCGACATGACAGTCAAATGGAGAAGGATAATACTTCATCCTAGCAAAGTCTGACACCAAGAGAAGATGATACAGCCTGCTCTACCAGCAGTAAAACCATAAAAAAAAAAAAACCAAAACCACACACAGCAAGACAAGCAACATTCATTCCATCAGCAACTTTGATTTAACAAAAATCCCTGCAAAGCACAGCTTAAATTTTTTTCTATTTGTGGAGTGGTTTAACATTTTCAAGGCTCAAATCTAATTTATTGACTAAGAAGAATGTTGTGTCAAGAGTTCTGTATGATAAACCTTTCCTTCAGACAACTGCCTGTGGTCAAAACGGTGATCCAGAACCTAGAGTGGCTTCTTTAATGCCTGGGTTGGTCCTAACAGTCCCTGGTTTTGTTTTGGGAAGTTGTAAATAGAGCTTTGAAGGCTTCCCAGTCCAAGGCAGCAAGTGGGGAGAGGAAAAATGAGCAAGGAAAAAAACTTTGCCAAATATCCAGAAAGTCAAGGGGCAGTGAGGCAATACTTTGAAACAGAAAAGACAGACAACTGAGCAAACTGGATATAGGGAGATTTACTGCTGATTCCCAGAGGGTAACAGCAGAAGATCATTGGCAGGGTGACACTTCCAGTATCAAGGCACATGAGTGAATTAATTCAGGTGGTAGCCTGGCAATGCACAGACATAATTTAATGCCAGGACGATCCTATCAACCTGCCAGCACTGCAGGTGCAGGCTGAGGGTTTGCAACATGACATTAATTCCCATGTCATCGTGACTCACAAAGTCTTCCCATAAGAGAAATATCTCTTGCCCCCATTCAGTCTATTCTTCATGTACCACACATGAATCCTTTGCTTAACTTATGTCCTGAGTCAGAGGATCCTTAACTTGAATTATTACCTTCCATAAGGTCTTTGAGTACTTTAGTACTTAGAGTATAATTTTAGAAGTCAGAACCAACAGAGAGAGGCAGAGGAGTACATGCAACACAATAACTTGCGGACACAAAGGAAGATCTCCAAAAAAATAGAGAGGGGAGAGGAAAGAAAATAGCCAGATGCCCAAAATGAAGATTTAAACCCTCATTTCTACTGATTGAAGATGAAAAAAAAAAAAAAACCCTACCTAGGTCATCATTAAAAAGTGGATTCCAGTGAGAGAAAATAAAAACATTCAGATCCAAAATTCAAAACACCACTGAACGGTGGAATCTGGAGATGGGAGAGGTCAAAGAGGACTCAGGTCTTGCCCTGCAAAAGTTTGTTGTTATAGATGGAAAGGAAGGGGGGGGGAAAAGTGAATGTTTGCTGTTTCTTCTAAAACAAAGTCTCTAAGAGATCTTTTAGAAGCAGGGTACTGGGAAGTGTGGGATAGGATTTCACAGCTTTTGGCAGCTGTCTTATGCCTTCTTTCTCCACACACAGTGAGAGTCAATTTCTTTCTAAAAGTATTGGCTAATTCCATGGGGAACAAGCATGCCTCGGGAGTAAAACATTTCTGTTGAACTCCCATTTACACCAGTTCTGCACTGAGGTACATCCAGTTGACTTCACTGGCATCTAACATCAGACGTACCGACCTCTAAAACCAAAACCAAAACAAAAAAAACCCCAAACAAAACCAAAACATCACATCATAAATCAGCCTTGCAAAATCCTTTGTGTCTTCCCTGATCTGATGTAATGACTGAGGATTTTTGATTTTCAGTATGCAAGAAGAGGCATGCACTTGAGTAAGGATTCAAGGCACCATCCTACTAAGCCCTTATATCCCATAAAACCCTCCTCTCTTTTAGCCGCTACACAGTCCATGGGTTTTTTCCCTTGCACTACGCTGGAAAAAGTGCTTTACTTTGTTTCACAGAAATCTCCTTATAGCAGTCATGAGCGAGCAGTTCACCATTGAGGAAGGGCTAAAAATATTTCCAGATGAGCTCTCATGTGGATAACAGTTGAGAAAAATCTATTACAGGATTCTGAACAAAGGGTACTCAATATCAGTAAATTAACCATCCCACACAAAATTCCGTGTTACTGAAAGGGTATTCCAATGTGCACGTCAATTAGGTACAACACAAAGGCTCAAGAAAAGAAATAATAATTGCTGCTGAGATTGAGGTGGGGCTAATGATGACTAATGCACTTGTTATGGAACATTCTTCAATTAATTCCCCTGGGGAGGCAGTGAATCTTGTTGTCTAATCTTACACACACATCCCTAACCTGCACTTATTTTCAAAAAGTATGGTAGGCACTTTCTATGTATAGAGGAAGACAAAACATGTTATGGTTTTCTGTGAGAAAGACAATTATTTCTGTCAGAGGACGGCAGACATTCTGGAAGGTGAGAAGGAAACTCAGATATAGTTATATTGAACAAAGATGTCTAGAAGTGAGAAACAGGGTGAGTTTGGAATGGGTAATCTCACAGTTACATCAAGACAGGGAGAGATGCTTTTCTTGTTGAATAAAATGTGAGAGAGCAGATTTTCAGCTATACCAGGAATAAAGACTAACAGTACTTTCCATAAAAAATTCTGAAAATGGTTTACAGCGTGATCACAAAAAAAAAAAAAATAAATGCTCATCATGACTCTTCGAGAGGAAAGTACTGTTCAGACAGAATATTCTCTGAAGAGATCTTGGAAATCATTACAGTTCATTTGATAATATATTGCCTGATAATAGTTTCCTCTTCCCTCATGCTCCCTTCAGTTGCAGTGATTCATGATGAATTCGTACTACATGATGAAATCATCCAACAGTTTCTGAATAATGATTAAAGATGTCAGTACTGTTTATTGTTCTGGCTCAAATGCAAGAAAGACCTAATAACATAAACAATAAATACCTCAATATTTCGTAAGTACTGTTCTCTGCAGCAAAAGATATATATAGGTGAAAAATATTGAAACCAGAGGGACAAAAGACTGTAAATAATAAAATATCACAAACAGAATATTTGTATTGTGGAGAAATTACCATTTATTGCAGCTGCATGTAGTAACATTTGAAAGGTAATATATATAGCTTTAGGCATATAGTCTTTATCTGATGTAAGATTTTTGTCGAACAAGACCAGGAAACTCACTGAATGCTGTTACCATTTGAGCAGGTAATGACAAGTTTGGTCAGATCTGGGCAAATCAAATACAAATGTCACATAATTGATGAAAAATTATTACCACTGCTTATATTATGTATAAAATGCAGCTGTTTAAAATTGAATGGATATTAAAGCCATACCTGCATATTATTCAAGAACCTGAATAGTTATTAGCTCTGATTTTGTTTATTCCTGACGTGATTTTTCCTGTGAGCAGGATTTTGGTTAGCTGGAAAATATTTACTCTGCAGTAGAAGTCCATCTGTAAAATGTTTGGGATTCGTAGTTCTAGTTTAGAGTTCCACCCTAAACAAATATCAAATTACCTTGATGTTGGCAGGTGATGAACACTAGAAAGACTCAAATAGTGGCAGGTCACCTATTGCCATTTGGCTGTGAGATTTCACCTCCCCTTGCTGGTGTTTAGACAGCCAGGGAAATCCCTACCACATTTCTTCTCTCCCTCCTTTTTCAGTGAACTGCTAAAACAGAGAGTCAGGAAGGATGAAAGCAGCCGTGAAGGCCAGGCATCCACCCGTGGTTCACCCTATACAGGCATTTGGGATCCAGCTCTTCATCGATCTTTTGCCCCAGATTTATGCTCAAACTGCTCCTCACATTTGGAACAGGCAGCGCTTCAGACGACCACTCTGTTCCTACCAGGTTTTGCTTTATTAATAACAATAACCAAACAATCAAGCATAAGCAGAATATCTGTGCACGTGAGAGAGTGGGATCTACAGAGTCTTGGTCTCCAAGGATAAGAAGGTTTATAAACTAATGCATACAGGCAAGAAGACCACTAAATCCAAATGCCCTCAGAAATAAAAAAGAACCACAGAGACAAATTTAATTTCCACTTTTTCATAGTACAGCATAAAATACAGAGGAACCCCTCAGCCCCTTCATTAAGATCAGTCAAAACCTGTGCTTAAATACCCTCAGTATTTAATGCAGAAATGAGATACTCATTAAATGTTTGTTCTTTAAAAACTCTCACTCTGTAAAGGGAACTCAATCTGGTTCTCTTTAGATCCCAGCGTTAAAGGGCCTTATGGTGGGTTTCTCATAAGCAACCTCTTAACTATTTCAGCTTGCTGAAAGTATAATGTGGAAAAAAGCACATTTATTTGAAAAACAAATCTTGAAAGTTTAGCCATTAGCCTCAACACCAATAAAATCTTCTGGTAGAGTCTGGAGTCTCTCAGGGGTAAATGTACAGGTGCTAAGTGCTGAGCAGCTGCAGCAAGTGATGAATTTAGAGAATGGTATGAAGTTTAAAAACCAAGATGACCAAATGAGATACATTTTACAATCAAAGCCCAAGCTTATGTTAAAAATTAGAATGCCTTTATAGATGCTTTTGTTTTTCCCTTGAGCCTTCTAAAATCAGTATAGCAGCTAATGCAGAGCTAACAGTCAAAGTATTGAGTACTTCTAGCAAGTTCTGGCTCAGTGAAAATCTGAAGCAGAAAACATTTGTGAATTATTATTTTTTTTTAATGTGTGTGGTAGAATGAAAGGCACGAGATTAATGCTCATACCCTATTCATTTACATAAAAGTCTCTTCATACTACTCCAGCAGCCCTGGGAAACTACACAGTGAGTGTAAACAAAACCTGCACATTTTTTCTGAGACCTTTCACTTTGCCAGAATGGTATAAAGGATCTTTAATGTTAGTCACTTTCTTATCCCGTAAATAAGAAATTATTGCATTCAATTAGGTCGATCTATGCTGGTACAGTATTAGCCACAAAGTGATGTAGAAATAATCTGGCTTCTTGACCTGAAAATTTGTGGCTGTAAATATTATGTTATCACAATTTAATGTCCAGCTGATGAGTCTGTCCATCCATCCATGCAGCAGCCATCCACATGGAGCTCAGTGCATTTTTGCAGGGCACTGAGAGCCCCTTTCCCCATCTGCACTGACTTCATGAGGGGCTGCTTCTGCTCAGCTCATGCCACTGGAAACAAGTAGAGTCTCTTCAGTAGTCCTCTGAATGACACAGGTTTTTAACTGGAGCCATGATGCAGACACATGGCTTTGTACAGGACATCCTCCCATGTGTGGGAGGGCAAGGATGTGCTGGGAGAGTGGAAGACAGCTCAAGAACAACCAAAACATTTTGTTAAAAATCAAGCTGAGGGTGAGTCTTTCCGAGGTGTTTCTTAAGGTGGCAGAGCAACTTGCAATTGTCTAGTTGTTGGATAACATCCTCACAGTAGCACAAATGTCAAACCTTACAGCTTTTCCCCCTATTTAAACACCTGCCTCTGTTACCCACATGTCAGGCTCACCCTGAAATTTCCTCCAAGCTGTGTGTGGGGCCCCTGGCAACACCACGACCCCATGCAGTTGACAGAAGAAACACTTCTGTCAACTTCTCAGAGAAGCAGGAACCAGGCCAGTCTTGAAGTAAAAAACATATATTAAAAATATCACTCTTCCTTTAAAAATGATCAATCTAAATGTACATATTGGGCCAACCACTGCCAACATGTTTTGCTTTCATTTTTTTTACAAGAAAAATTAAACAGTTCATTTAATGAATTAGTGATTTTCTCTTCCATCATTAAGTCATTTCTAGAAAGAAAAAATACTCCAAGGCCAACCGTATATTTATCATGTTCAGTGCAAAATAAATCCCATACCAGGTCTTCTATCCTGGGCTTCCCAAACTCTTGTACACGCTTTATAAACACTATTAATCACGCAGAACCTGTCAGCAGTGTTAGCAGAGCACATAATGTATTTGGAACATTTGCAGCATAACAGCTTTGAATGTAAAGGTCACCATCTCTACATTAACTCCATCAAAATAATTGGGTAATTTTCCCTTAAAATCACACAATACAGTTTCTCCCGGAGATCCCAAGTGGCAGCTGACTCTGACATCTGTAAAAGAAAGCATGGAGTTGCATGTATAGTATCACAAAGCTGCATGCAAGATCAAAAGAATGTGTTTGCTTATGTTAGCTCCCAAACAGAGGAATGTCAAACCAAAGAACTGCACCAATGTATTCAATTCAAGCCCATGCAAGGGAACCATTTTTTGCAGGAATGATGCAGCCCTTCTCCATCGGCGAGTGGGATCCATTTGGTCTGGAAGTGCCTGAAGAGTCACTGTGGCTGAATAAAGCTCTCTTCCTTCCTCCTCTTCCTTCTGCTGGGAGCGACTGCGGATCTCCTCCGCTGGGCATGGGAGCCGAGGCTGATCTCCTCTGAAGGCACACCAGCACTACTAATCAACTCGTGAGGAAGCTGTCAGCGTGTCTTCCTCGCCTCTCCCGCGGCCCCTTCGGCTCTGTCTGTCCCATGGCCCAGGATTACACCTCATCCTTCTGCTTCTCTCTACAAAACCTTGCCCCCTACTAAGCTGATGGAATAGTAAGGGATGGATGAAAAAGAGAAGGCATCATCTTTCTCCTCCACCTTTGCTGGCACAAATCTCTCAGCCCCAGGCTGAGAAACAAAAACATTGTTGTGAAAGTCAAGTCAGCTGTCTGGTCACGGTGAGTATCTTGTTCACCTTTTTATTATACCTTTGGATTCATTTGAATATGTTGGAGCAAGGTCTTGATCTCATATTATATACAAGTGAAAAGTCCTCAAGACTTATGAAAGTAATCCAGACCATTGATGTGCTGGGGATTTCCGTAGTTTAGGCAATGGTACTAGTTGCTATCACAATTGCAACCAAACCTGCATTGGCTGCAAATATTGACAGGTCTAAAAGGCAGCTCTCAAGGATCACTTTCAGGATTTGAGTTTCATGCCAATCTGCCTCTAACATGCCATGGCTCCAATTTGAAGGTAAAAGAGAGTTAAATTTTAAACAAGTCCTTAGACACAACATATTCTTGCCTCTTCATGTCTTCCAGCCTCTGCTGCTCAGCCAGAGGCATCCCAGGAGCATCCACGGCACTCCACCCAATGCAGCGAAAGGACCAGACTGCGGGAAGAAAGGAGTCAAAAGTCCCTCTGATGAGGGTGGTGTGCTGAGGTGGGATGCTTCCTTGGGCTGTCCTGGAACTCTCTGCGCTCCAGCTCCCCCAGTTCAGAGTCACCCCATCAAGGTGGAACCCATTCAGCACAGTCCTTACAGCACCTGTTCTTCAGACAGCATTGCAGCACTGAGCTGGGATAGTCTGTAACTGGCAACAGCGGAGAGGTGGACCCTGTCAGACCAGTCAGCAATTGTGGGCACCCTCAGCAGGAGGAAATAAGCAAAGAAAAGTCTTCACATTCAACATAATTTATGAAGGCTTAGCAAGGACACTGCACACAAACATACCGACATTACATGGTCATTTCTATGGAGTGAGACTGGTCAGAGTGAGAATAAGATGAAATAAATTTGTGACATTTTATTGGAGTTAATGCAGTTAGTGGAATCCATTCCCTTTTTTGCAAACATACTAGAAAAAAACCCAAAACTTTCCCTAAAGCAGCTTCATTAGGAATGTTTTCATAAAAAGAGACTTCTTCAGAACTTATTGCTTGATGATTCTGTGCTGTGATACACTGACACAGCCCTAACCCATATTTTTATACTAAGGAAACTGGAAATTCTTTGAATATCCAAGATTTACCTCTTTTGGTTCAAGAATCTTACATGCAAAAAGTGTAGGAAGAAATTATTGCATCATATATCCCCCATTTTTGTTCTAAATCACAGCAGAAAACAAGAATAAAACAGCAAGGAGACTGTTGGACTTCATCTCTAACTCCAAGAAGCAGATAAGTTTTCCTTCCCATGAATCATTTAAACATTATTAGTATAATTAAAAAAATCCTCAAAAAAACCACCAAAAGCAGCCATAACAAACCAGAAGCTAATTATTGCTTCTCCTTTATGAATAAACACATTTCAAAATAGGATTTTACATATCACAGAATCATAAGGGTTGGACAAAAACTCTGAGATCACGGAGTCCAACCTTTGACTGAACACTGCCTTGTCAACCAGACCATGTCACTAAGTGCCACATCCAGTCATTTCCTGAACAACTGCACAGATGGCGACTCCACCACTTCTCTGGGAAGTCCATTCCAAAGTTTAACAACCCTTTCTGTGAAGAAATTCCTTCTGATGTCCAAACTGAACCAGCCTGAGGCTATGTCCTCTCACCTTGTCACTAGTTGCCTAGGAGAAGAGACCAATTCCCACCCTGCCACAGCCTCCTTTCAGGCAGTTGTAGAGAGAGATAACGTCACCTCTGAGCCTCCCTTTCTCCAGGACAAACACCCCCAGCTCCCTCAGCAGCTCCTCAGAGGACTTACACTGTAGACTCTTCACCAGCTCTGTTGTTCTTCTCTGGACTTGCTCCAGCACCTCAGTGTCTTTCTTGTAGTGAGGGGCCCAGAACTGGATGCAGCACATGAGGTGTGGCCTCACCAGTGTACAAGGGGAAAATCACTGCCCTGGTCCTACTGACCACACTATTGCTGATACAGGCCAGGATGCCATTGGCCTTCTTGGCCAGCTGGGCACACTGCTGGCTCATGTTCAGCAAGTGCTGACCAGCATCCTCAGGTCCTTTTATGCTGGGCCCCTTTCCAGCCACTCTGCCCCAAGCCTGTAGCGCTGCCTGGGGTTGCTGTGTCAGATTTGCAGACACAAAGCCACAAAAGACCACCAGACAGAATGAGAGGTGTCATGAGCAAAGAAACACACAAGCAGTTTTACCTAACAGCTACGACCATTGCTGCAAACATCAGGATTCCTCCAAATAAGACAACAGAGGGAGCCAACAGAGGCCTCACTGCAGCACACACTTCTTCCTGTCAGAAGATGTAAGTGCTTTATGAAGTTTTCCACATAAGAAACACTATTTTGTGTAGTCAACCATCGATGTGATAAATTAATTCCAGCCAGTGCGTCACTTTTGAACTTTCCCAGACTTGTTACCCTGGAGTCTGGAAGATGGCTCTAGCCATTTGGGGCCTAATGATTTTCCTGTGCTGGTTGCTTCAAGTGGTGGTGTGAGTCCTGGGTATCTCCTTCACAATCAGACAGCCATCTTCCTCTAGCTTTAAAATAGTTCCTTTCATGACATTTTTTGAGAGGTCACGCCGACATGCAACACGCACCCCTTGGAGCCAAGTCAGCATATGTTTTACCATAGGTTAGAGCCATGGAGAAATATATCTTCCACTATTTGTGCTCTGAACTGAGATTTTTACGGCACAGGGAACATAAACCTGTCTGAATGAGCTGATGTTACAGAGGAGAGTCAAAACACCCAGCCCATCAGGTCAACCAGCACTACTGATAGAATCTTCATGGAATTATAAATTATAAAATCCCTTAAATCTGTCCAAATGGTGGACTGGAAAATTCATCAAGTCCTTTGTACCCAAGGAAATAACCAGAAATAGATTCTTTAATTAGCACTGAATTCTTATCCAAAGGTGAAGTGGTGTTTTTGAATTTCCTGGTGTCCTCATCCCTAGATAATGTCACCATGTCCTCCCTGGGTGCTGTATTTTTTTCTCTTCACAGCAACAGGCTAGGCCAAGTTGCTCTTGTGCTGCCCTTACATGGCATGGGGGGAGACAACCTGTTTTAACTCACAGTCATTTGATTAATTACTCTCACTTTTAATGAGTGCTAATAGCTTCGATTTTGCAGAGGAAATAGCAGCCTAGTACAACTGGCCTTTGGCCACCAGTTTGTTTTCAAACCGTATTGGTTTGCTCTGACCATCAGCCAAATCCACATCCCAGATAGAGGGAGAGATGAGGCTCTGCATTTTACTGTTCAAACCTTGTATTGTCCATGGACCAGTTTTTAAGCCATAAAACTATACTTACAAAGGGAACCAGATGGGGAAACAGTCCAACACGTCGGGAAGAAGGTAGAGAGAGTGACCTGGTCAGGAGATTTCCTTCAAAACGGCAGATGCCAGTTGCTGTTCATGGTACCAACGTCACAGTGAAGTGCTGCTGTTTGGCCTCCCTTTCAAGCTTTACTGAGCACAAAAGCAAAGCTGAGACATCGAGCACAAAATCCTGGGCCCACAAAAGGAAATGTCAACCATTCCCTCCCAACATCCAACCATCAGAGGCACGATTTCAGCTTCAGGCTCTCCCTCTAGCTCAGCACATCACCTCAAATGATGAGGTCCCAGTACCTTTCCCAGCTTTCCCACCTGCGCAGAAGAGGCACATTTCCACTCCTATGTGAGCTGCTTGGAGGTGAAGGGCTCAAAAACCTGACTGAGCCCTCATGACTCCTCTTGCACAAAGCAGAAAAGAGAATGCTGAAGGCAGGACTGCAGGACGGGCTAGCACTTCTGATAAATACAATAAAAGCCGCCCCAACAATCAGTAAACAGTGGTATAATTAGCAAATGTTTTTCTATTTACTTCCTTTAATATGCAATAGGGGGAAATGAAATAAAATGTCAAGGACTTCATCAAACAGATGGTTCTGCACTTATTATTTTTCTCCGCCGTATTGTTTGCGTCAACTAAAGAAGAAACTCCTTTACGAAGTGTGACTCATGGATTCCTGGGAAGCTGCATTCTCAGCAGGGGGAGGACAGCAGGGAAGGACAGGAAAGGGGGGGGAAGAGGACTCAGCTCATGAGCTTTTATTAGGAGCATTATTATGTCTCATTAATTAATCTGACCGCCGCTTTAGTGACGTCTCGGTCTCATTTCACAGGAAAAAATTACTCTGGATTGCCAAGTTAAATAGACAATTACAGGAAGACCAAATTATGCCTACATTGCATTCCCTCAGGGCACCAGGCCAAGTTCATGTCAAATCCATAATAACTAGACTACCCTCACTAAAAACAGCTCCTGTGGACATACGTCATGAAGCATTTGTAATCTACACAGAGGATGTATTGATCTTCCTTGGGCTTCCTTTCTCATAAACTCATAATAGCAAAGACAGGATTTTCTAAGTATCTAGCCCTCTGCAGCACATATGCAGAACATAAGCTGCGTTAACTCCAATAAAGCCTAATTAAAGAATAACCGTTAGCTGTTTAATTTCCTTTTCCTATCCCAAGGGGCAGCTGCTTAGAGAGCAGGAGGAGAAGCTTTGTACATTTCAGAGGAGGAATACAAATGTAAAAAATCCTTGTATTTTCCCCGAAGACAGACACACAATTAAAACCCAGGAAAGGTCTCTATCTGGTGGAAAAACCCTACAAATTTTCCGTATCTGCTTGGACTACAGAAGAGCTGGGAGATCCCTACAAAAAGAAGGGACGTGACTGAATGTGTCCGAGAGAACGCTATGGCCTTAAGAAAACAGTTGACATGAGAACTACTTACACCTTCAAATCTCACTCTCATAATTCCTTGTCCCACCTGCAACCCCAGCTCTTGGTCTATTCTTTCCCTCTTCCCCTCACGTGCAGGTCTGACCGTTTCTCATCGCCCCTGTCTGACAGCTCCCAGATGGAGGGGCTACATTGTCCCCAGTCCTTGTACAGTCCCTGATCAATCCCCTCAGCTCTCATGTTTTAGAGCACAGCTTCCCATACTCAGGGCAATGAATGCCAATGGCTCAAGAAAAACTGGTGTTGATTGAAGCAGAGCAGCAAGAGCCAAGCACAACCATGAAAGCACAAACCCTCTTCCTTCCTCCCAACCCCAATTTTTCTCAGAACTTCTCTCAGTCCTGTCATAATGTGGGGGTTTTGTTACTCCCCAGCTTAGTCTTCAAGTATGAGGAAATGATCTGGATGTCACTGCACCCCCCTCACTTGCCCTGGGCATCCACCTGCCGTGTAGCCCCAGCCCACCACAGGAGACCTGGGTCACTCTCCCTCCTCTGGCACATTTCTCCTTGTCAGAAGACACAGACTCTCATTCTCTTTCCCTAAAAGGTGGAGGTGAGCTAAGCTCCATGAGGCTCTGTGACCACCACTACCAGCCTGTCCACCACAGACAGCCACAGGTAAAGTCATCTACAGCACAAATCTCAGCAGTTTCCAACACGGAAATAACGCTCTCCTCCTCCCTCAGCTGCAGCTACGTATCATTAAACACACCAGGGACTATTCTCTTCTGCTCCACACTCTGATATACACACATATATTTCTTTTTCCATGCTCCTGTCACCTCCTTCCCCCACCAAAGAGTTTGTTTTGTGTTTTGGTGGGGAATTTTTTGTTTGTTTGGTTTGGTTTTGGTGTTTTTTGGTAAAACAGTAAAACCAACTTAACCACATGGACAGTGTTCAGATCAACCCCCCAAGGAACAGTTGAGTATGAACATGCCTGTCAGCCTGGTGTAAATTTTAGCATGGTGTTGCACATCCCTTCTGTTGTTCTTGGCAAGTGAGGATGACACCCTTGCCACACAGTTCACGTGTGAACCAGCAATACAGAAAAGAACCACCAGCCTCTTCAAAATGCCTTGCAAGCTATTGTGGGGATTCTGGAAGGGGCTTTGTTTTCTCTTTCTTACCTGAATGCTGTACAAATGAGCGATGACTGTTATTAAATCTCTGTTCCTTCCTCAGGCTGTAATGCTCTCTCCCATTCTCTCTCTACTGCACCAGTTTAGGATTTTTCATGATCCAAGCCAACCTATTCAAGTGACAAAGCAGATTGCTTTGCAGCATGGCTTCCAGCCAAAACTGTGACTTTTTTATCAGTGAGGTGAAATGGCAACATTTTGATTATCACGATGCTTTTGTTTGGAAGCAAGGAAAATTATTTTTCATTCTTTAACAACATGTGGGTTTTTTTACCTTACGAGTGGTTGCTTGGTCTTGAGTAGCAATTTTGCAAAATTATCCAAAGTCAGTGACAAGATATTTCATGTTTTTCTATGTCATTCATTAAATATTTTGTCAGTTTCTCACAATCCTGTTAATATTTCCCCTTAAAAACTACTGTTGGATCTTCAAACAACACTGTTGAGCAGTGTAAGAAGGCCCTAAGCACCTTATACTATATTTTGAAATGCATGAAGCATGCTTTCTTATTACTTTTAAAAATTGAAAATTCATTAAAAGGGAAAATCCTAATGAAAACTGAAAACTCCAAACCCAGTCTTTGTGATGGAGGCTGATCTACAAAGGATTGCACACTGAAAAAGGCTTTCCTGTTCTGAAGTAGCAATAGGAAGAGGTGGAAGCATCAGCTTCTTGTTTGGTTCTCAGCTCTGGCTCCAAGTGAAGGCAGCCTGAGCCATGCTACACTCTATTTTGCTGGCTTTTGTCAATTGAACCTTAATTTTTTTTTTTTTTAATTTTTATTTTTTTTTTACATGAAGTCCACCCATTTGGCAGTCAGTTCCCCACAAAATATCTGAGGGATTGTCAGCAAAAGGAGATTTTCCAACAGTGAGAGAGGAATTTTGAGCCTAGAAGAGAAACTGCACGTAGGTCTGCCCTTTGATTGCTGATGCAAATATTAATTTATAATAACGCTTTGAAAAAAAATAATCATTTGACATCAACATCCACAGGAAAACAGAGGGTCATATCACACAAATGCTCATAAAGGCTAACTTTCAAGATGCAAATCTAGAATCTTCTATTTTATACTGAAAATAAAATAAACCTACATTTTGTGCTTCAGCAGCAGCTTAGGCTACCAACCAAAGCATGTCTGCACCTATTTTTGCGGTAACTTTACCAGAAATGAAAAACCCATGGCAGTTAGAGCAGCAAAAGTTTCTTAAAGCTTCTGCCTTCTCCTGGCTTCTCCTCCAAAGAGATTTGGAAGCAAGGAGGAAATGTATGTGCTTTTAGGAAGGTTCATGTTACCCTTTTTACCCTTTTCTTAAGGCATGTACACCACTTGCTAATAATGCAGAGAAATGCAACAGGCCCTGACTCTTTAGGAAGCTAAAGTCCACCTTGCATAACATCACGTGCAGTAGTAGAGCTCTTTTTCTGCAGTTGTCTGTTTTTGTGCATCAGTCTCATCTTCTACTCCGGCCAAACAACCTCCAGTTCCTCCCTTATTTACAATGCACTGCCCAGTGGAGAAGGCATTTATAAGACGGGTAGCTGCCAAGATTCACAAGTCAACAGTGTAATCTGATGGTGCATGTTTTCTCCAAAAAGCCTCCCCTCTCCTTACGATCCCCCTGCCCGTCAGTGGTGCTAGGGAGAAGGTGTTTACAGGCAGAGGTGCTGCAGCACTTCACCTCCTCTGGCAGCATTACGCAGTTGTAAAAGTCATCATGTAATGTCTCACTTCTCCCAAGCAGGAGATGTCATGCAGCATGATGAAGATGCTGTCTGGTGCGCACTCCTCCAGCAGGCCAGGAAGAACATCTGTCACCAGTATTTCTGCTTCAGCTCCATCTGCACCTGGTTGTTCTTTCTGCAAGTTCCTGTGTTATTTTTCTTCCATATACTCAGGCACCCTGCAGTGAGTTTGTTATCTTACTCGTATTGCCACGGTCAAAGTGTTTGTCCAACAGATGCAAGAAAAAGCAAAGAAATTAGCACCAAGTAACAACATTTTTTCCAGAACAGAAAACATATGCTTTTGCATCTCCCAAGATATTTTACGTATTGTGTGTCTTGATGTTTTCTTTTTTACCAGGGTATAGCAGGAAAGACTCAGCTTCTGGCCCGTTAGAAAGAGCCATGCTTCAGGGTGGTAGGATAGAATGAATGCACATTTGTTCCAAATGCTGTCAGATAAATCTTACTGCTGTAGACAGGAAGGAATCACACTGCAAATAATTTGAAAACAGGGAATCTGTAAGAATACATCAGTCAAGATGAGATATCAGATTGGGCTTGTGATGCCTAGTTCATAGAGGACTTGCCCTTTTATTTCATCTCCTATATATATAAAATAAGATTTGAAAGCGCGATGTTTTCCTTGGAAAGAAGGAATTGCTAAAATGGTAGAGGAAGAAAGTATTGTGCTTTGTTTACTAACTCCCCGCTTTTTTAACCCACAAGAGAAACCTGCACACCGCAAAGTTAATGCTTTATCATTCATGTCCCTTATCGTGCTCTGAGGGCACGTATTGTGCATGAGTCATAATTAGTTTGTTTGTATAATACTAAAAGGAAAACAAACAGCCCCATATCTCCCTGTCACACTAACAATAAGCTGACACATACTTAATCAAAAGAGAGGATGCTGAATTAATTCAAAGAGGTTGACTTTCAAGAGGGACAATTGGAAAATTCTCCTAGAGCAGTTAGTCACTCAAGCGGAGTTCAGCCAAACACACGATGAAATTTGTCTCATTCATTCCAAAATTAATCATTTCCCAGAGATTATTAGTGTGCTTTAATGCATTTCCAGACTTTGCCATTAAGCAAACGGTGAATGAAAGACATGCATCTAAATATTAAGAGGCACAGACAGAAGAAAAAGTCCACAGGGAAACTTCCTTGCTCACGCTTCTGACACAAGGCCAAGAGTACCTTCCTGTGCCCTGGCAAAGCCTTCACCAGTGGAAAAGTTTAGGGGAAAAAAAGACAGGCAGTTAACCAGTTGCTGAGAAACAAAATGACGAATAGCACCATTTATCAAAGAATCTCATTTTCACAGCTGGCCCTTTGTTAAAGCATTACAGGCCGAGGTTGCTGGAGCAGGAAAACGAAGTAATTGCTGGCCCTTTGGCTGCTCTGCACGTGCTCAGGATGGGACTGGCTGTTCTGTTCAGCTTTAGGTATTCCAGAACTCCTACATCATCCACTGAGGCAACACAGGACAGTTGGGTAGGCTCTAAGCAGTGCTGTGAGGTGTGGAAACAGGATGAACAGATCCAGACACCTTGTCAAAGGATGACCCAGCTCAGAAAAAGCCTGCCTTATTTACCTGTTTGAGGCAAAGAAAAGCAGAGGAAAGATATTCCATTTACAAGGCAGAAAGAGAAGAAGCATGATATGCTGGGTACCCGCGTTAGCCCATGACGATTACTTCTTTGCACTTGAGCAACTGTGTGCCTTCCTCTAAGGCACAAACACTCAATTCCAGAGGCTATGCAGGCACTCTACACACAGACATCTAAGTTCAGCATTAAATACAGCAAAGAGCAAATATCCCCTCACTTTATATTCTACATTGTGTCCTCTTTTCAGGCGCATACCTGTTACTTCCTTGCCCAGAAAACAACGATTTGTTACACAGCATCAGGTCAATGTAGGTTCCTAAAAAGTACATGGAAAATGGATGAATACTTAGAAGTCTGATGGAAGTACCTTTGATTTATTACATTAATAATACACAAATTTTCTCTTGCAGGTAACAGGAAAAAAATAAAAAGGGTGGTGGTTTTACAGCTTGGCTAGAGTCACTCACATGTCTCCTGAATTAGGAGAGTAATAAAACTGTTACGAAATGCATTTGGAACAAGTCATACTGCACGTGCCTGACAGTCCTTTTCAAAGCTTAATGCTTGTGACTCCTCAATTCTGCTTCCTTTCAGACAGTCTGGTTTTTCCTGCCAATTTGCCAATCAGTTTTCTGCTCGTGTTTATAGCACCACAACCAAAACCATGCATGGACTAAGTCAGAAATGATCCATAGGATATTCTTAGGCATAGACTAGCCAAGTCTTTTGGAAAAAAAAAAAAAAGTTCAGTGTCAGATGATTAGTCGTGTTAGTTTCATACCTCTGAGCAATTAATTATTCATTTTATATCTGCAGACATAGAAAAGAAAAAAAAAAGAATGGAAGTCTTGATTTAAGTGTGTCTCAGAGTTGGTAAAGATAAGAATTAGTGGAAGAATCATGCGATGTCATGAGTATTGGATGCTGGTGCTTTCATTTCAGAGGCCAACACATTTTTGAGAGGATTAAATGTGATGAATAAGCAGTTTTTTCCAGCCCTGCTTGGAAAACAACACCAGCTACAGTGTTAATTCACACTATTTGACTTCTTCAGCTTATTAGGGAGGTCTCCTAGGGAAGCCAGAAGGGGGTTGTGGCAGCCTGCAGGCTGACTGTCAGTCCAGCTTCAAGAGAACTAGTTTATCCTCAACAGGACACGTTGACTTTTGGTCAGTAGTTTGGCAATTTATGTCCAAAGGGGGCTACTCGAAAATTTCCCGTGCTAACAACTCATCTCGTCTTGTGGCCGTCTGCTGACAAAACCAGGTAAGTCACCATGTGCCTGGCTACCATTCAGGAAAATCAGAATGTTCTCCTGGGTATTATGGCTCTTCTCTGTAAAGTTCAGGTGTTTCCAAAAGTAACCCTTAATTTACATACATGGTAATTCAAAACAGTATTTAAAAGAAAACTGCAAATTTTAAGCTAACTAAAATGAAAACCTTAACCTGAATCTGTCTGTGAAATAGTTACTAAAGAGAGAATACAAGCAAATTCAAGGAAGTTTTAGCATGTAACAGCTCCCCCCATCTGTACCACGAGTGTTGTGACAGCTTCCCCTGCACACCGTGCCCTTGCTGCCTGGCTCCTTGGGTGCTTGCAATGACGCTTGGGTTTGAGCCTGGGCTGATGGCACTGGGATGTCCTCAGCACTGGCACGAGTGGTGCCAGCCTGCAGCCTCGCTTGCAGCAGGGTCACGAGCCTGGTGTTGGGCAGCTGAATAGCTCAGCTCACACACATGCCTGATGGTGCCCCAGGTCTCACCCTTGTGCCATCTTTGCCCAGGATAACCGCAAATGACCTGGTTTCTACATAAGGCAGAGTACTCGCTCCCTTTAGAAACTCCTCTGTCTTCCTCTGCTCTGCCTCTTGGGATCTCCCAGTGCTATGAGCCAGCTTCTGGTGCAGATCAGAGTATTCATAGGCACAGACAGTACAGAGCTAATCACCTCATCTGCACACTCACCTTTCTGACAGAGCCTCTTGCCAGCATGTGTCCAGGACAGCACCAAAGCCAGGCATGGCGCCATTAAATGCCTCAAGACATGCCAGAAGATGTCCAAGCCACATGAAGTCACCAGCAACAAGCAGCACACGGTCCAAGACTCCCCGCTGAAAACTCTCCTTGGTTTCATGTGCTTGCACAGCCCAGCCTGCTTGGCATCATCTCCAGCAGCCCAGGTCCTGAGTCTATCTCCCTTGTCCTTGCAACCAAGTCAGAGTAAACAGCGGAGAAAACAGCAATCATAGCCCCAGTCCAGTGCCAAAATCACTTATCTGAGTGCTCTTGCAGCCATGGATGTCATCATTTACACAGCAGCTAGGGAAGTTCATCCCCTCAGTGCAAATATTTATATGAGGAGCCTATGGCAAATGTCTCCATTCTTGACACTTCCCTGTATTTACATCCTTTAATAAAACTCCTCAATAACTCCCTAAAATGAGCCATACCAAACACACGTTTGGACTCTCAGTTAATGTCACTTGTAATCCTTCTCCTCTGAAGCAAATCCTCAACATCCATTAAAACCACTTAAACCATCCATTAAGACCAGCCTTCAAAGCCTGCCCTCAAACACCCTGTCCCCCGTAGCTCATCATTCCTCCTGTGGTCCTCCCCATCTGGACTAGCAGAAATCACTTGTAAGACATGCTTCAAACCCTGGCATACAATTCCAACAGTTTCCTACTAATTCCATTGCTCTTGTGCACACCCCAGCATCACCACCAGGGCTGCACTTCACGCAGATGCTTTTTCACTTCTTCCACGAGTTACTCTGATTAGAGTCATTCCAGAAAGTACTTGGGAAGAAAGAAGATGGGAAAAGAATATTGCAGCAGGGTCATGTAACAGGATATAAAGTGGGATAAGCAAGTTACAAAGCCACCCCAAGCGTTGTCTCTTTCAATCATGGATACACGATAGTCTGTAATCAAATTCAAAACAGCTGGTAACAAAGCTGTAGGTATTTACCACCTCCAGTGTTTCCCATTTACTGTCTCTATTGCAAAAAAAGATCCTACCAAAACAGAATATAGCGAAAGAGAACTCAGGGAGATGACATGAGAAAAAAAAAAAAACCTTGGGATCATGGGCAAAAAGACGTACAGAGACTGGTAAAACAAAGGTGTTCCCTGGGTGAGGCTCTGCTAACCAGCCTGTGACCACACACACATACATCCCGCACAGAAGACACCTCTGGGACTGTAAAAAGCCTACAGCTCTGAGAAGTAAGGCAGCTAGATCATAGTGAAAGCTTTGGAAGAAACCAGAGGATGATAAGGTATCACCAGAACAAATGCAACACCAGACTGGTGGCTCCCGATCCAAGGAAGTACTTCCCATAGACCTTCCCATGACTCAGATTGGTTCCTGCATTTGGCCACCAGACAATGAAATTAAACACTCAAAAAAAAAAAAAGAAGGAAGGCAGTTGTTTTGTTGTGTATTGATATTCAAGCTTGACTGAAGACAAATGAAATGTATTACCACATCTACATGACAAGAATCCATTTATGATCTGTCCTTGCCTCCTTCCTTTAAACAGCTACTCTTGCTCAAAGTGGTCCACATACATTTGGAGTCTCCTCTTTTCCTACAGGCCACTCAAGAAAAGGTATGGAGTGAAACATTGGAAAAGAGGGAAAAAAATTGAACACGTCCAGATATTTGTTTTAAAAGGGGATTTTTTTTTTTAAGAAAAAAAGACAAATTATTGAAAACTTAACGTCTTTTTGCATAAGCATATCAGTTTCCAATACAATTTTGGCAACAAAAGCTTCTTATTTCCATGAGGCAAAGAGCAAGTCAAAGAAAGAGAATTGAAGTTTGGAGCATTAACCAGGCACAGGAGCCTCCCCTTTAAAACTGCACCTCAACAAGAGACTTGCTAGTGAAGAATAAAAGCAGCATCATGAGGTATTCTGATGCATGGTGAGAGAAAGGCAGGGAAGGGATAGGTTTGAGACCCTGCAAGTGCAAGCTGTTCTTGTGGTACTGTTGGCAGTCCTTAGAAGGGCTGGTGGAGAAGACATCATATCTGAGAGAATTTATCTCTTTTCTATCATCTCCCTCTCTCTTATATTTTAACTCTCAGCAAAGTCTGATGAAAAGTTACAGCTTCCTTCGCAGGGTGGAAAAAGAATATGTTTTGAAATCTCAAAACTTTGCAGGACAAGAAAACTGCTCTCTGTGCAGTTCAAAGGAAAAACCAAGTAACCTACAAGATCTGCACACGCACACTCAGGAAATATAACTCTACCTAGAGGTTATTAGGGCAACTACAAATGAATTGTTCAGCCCCCGCAGAATTTATGTACCTTGCTTGGCTTGATGACTTTGGCAGTTTCTTCCATATTCGGAGCAATAAGATTGTCTGGTGCATTTCTTTTCTTGCATGGTTAGTTTAATACAACTGAAATATTTTCCTGTGATCATTCTTTGTCATAGATACTTGTCAGACTTCAAAGAAATAGTCAGACTACTATATTTGCAATTTTTCCTCCCATATCCCCTCTCTTGGTTCAGCAATTGGTATTTTCCAGTCTCAACCTTTTTTCCTATTCTTTATATAAAGTTTCTATAATATTATTTTAATTCCTCGTTTATAAAAAAGGAAAACCCACAATAAAACCCTTCACCTTTCCCTTCCCAAGGGAAATAGTCTAAAATAGGAATATATTTTTTTTAGTGTCCTGGATTAAAGATATTTTGGACTCAGAACTTTGGTTGGTAGTATCTGATTCCTGCAGCTGTTTTCTTAGCTGCAAAGGAAAGAAAAGAGTTTCTACATGCAGCACTGAGAAGACTGAGACCCTGAGGATAGAGTCTGAATGAAATCACATAAAATGTCTTTGCTACAAGACACAAACTATACCAACACCACAGGTCCACAATGGTACTGGGGACCTGACCCATCCTCATCAACATTAAATCAAATGTCCACAAGTATCCTTACAGGAGACCTCCCCACCAGCATCCTACTACCTGGGGTCTGACCAAAGCACTCATAGAGCCCTGGGCAGAGGGAAAAAACCCCTTTTCTGCAGCCTGTGACCAGTGATGGCCTGTCCACACCCTTCACCTGAGCAACGTGGCCATTGCAGTCCACAGGGAGCAATTTCCCTTCCCATGCAAAACCCCAGGGACCGGCGCCACTATGTGTCCAATGGGCTGGAACAGCCTTGTAGATGCAAAGCAGGCGCTGACTGCTCCCATCTCCACAATGCATGGGAGACAAGAGATGGTCTGACTTGCTATGGGTGGCCAGTGGCTGGGGGTGATGGATTAGCTGCCATCACACTCTTCTTCATGGTCTAGGCTGGGAAAAGGGTGGCTGCCCACCTCATTCATACATGGTGACCTTGGCTCAGCTCTCCAAGAGGAACACTTCTGTGATCTTGTCCGACTTTGAGCAATTCTCTGGGGCCTTCCTCTGTCCTTTCCAACTGCTAATGATTATCACTTGGGTCTCACGGAAGACTAATTTGTCAGGGCATGTAGATTCAGCTGGTTGTTCAGAAGATGTGAATTGAAAGGACTTAAAATACAGGGATCTTGGGCTTGCATGTAATTTCTCTTCCCCCATCCCAACTTGTAGTACTGACTAGCACATTAGAGGATAGCGTAGGGTTATTTCCTTGGCACATAGCAAAAAGAGGTGCTAAGACAGGGTGCATTCAAGAATAGGAGAGCTGCTTTATGGCTCCCAGACATCCCCACATACTAAGACTTTTTCAGCACCACTTTATGAACCTGTAGTTCAAAGACAAGTAATTACAACCAATGCAAAGATACCCAGTGTCTCTGTTTGCCACAATTCATGTGTGCACAGTATATACATAACCCCCACACCAAACGCAAAGCATATCGTCAGCTTCCCTGCTCTACCAATACAAAGTTATTCAAGACCACAAGCTAAATAAATGACATACACCTCGAATTCTGTAATGCCCCACAAAGAGCCAATCTCCAGCTCTGTAGGTCTGCAGCTGTATGTAACCTACTTTTCTTGGCAGAGTAGGTCTTTTGGTGTGCCACCTGTGCAAAGAACTACCACTATCTCCAGCGCTTTTTTGGCAACTGATCACGCTTAATCAGTTTCATTACTACTTCTTAGGGGAAATTACATTGCTAATTAAAATGGTCAGCAGAGCTATTCTTACCAGAAGTTTTTGGCTCAGAAAAGTCTCACTGTGGAGCTGCAAGTAGGGGGGGGGGGGGGGGAAAAACCCCGTGCGGGTACATGCGCGGGGTGTGTTT
>VXAY01006546.1:193110-296660 GCA_013399855.1 Oxyruncus cristatus | reverse complement strand
GTTGAATGGAAGTCTTAAAAGATTTTGTGCAATAAATATGAAAATACATTATCCAAAATGAGATTGTGCTTGCCAATATCCTGGCCTGGATATCAGCCTGGTGGTTGTGCTGGAGCAGAATAGGCTTTGAAACACAGGTGAAACCCAGTGAACCTGGATTTGAGATTGACATGACTCCTCAGAGACAGGCAATGGGCTGAACTGCTCATGGTTATTTGGTTAGGCCTTCCCTAAACTGATAGGGCTGGGATTTGCAGTAGGGTGGATTTTAACTGAATGACCTCAGTTGTAGCAACATACTGCATTTTAATTAGGTTACTGAGCAGTTTTCACCAAGAGTGAGCAACATGTTCTAGGAAGAAAAACAGATAAATCTAATCTAAGTACCTTCACTATTTTGTCAGGAAAAGGATAGGTCACAGTTGTTTGGGAAAAAAAAGGTCAAAGTCCAATCTTTGCCCAGTCATGCACAATCATCACAGAAGTTCATTCCTTACTGTCAGCAGAACATGCAATACTGAAATAAGTGCATGATGACATCTACTTGTGGTAAAAATAGCAAAACAAAACAAACAAACAAAAAAAAAACACCCCCCCCCAAATTAACTGGCAACAGCAGCCTATTTAGTTTAAATATTATGATATTGGCCCCTTTAAGCAGAAGAGATCTGAGCCTCTGGGAGTCTCTGGGATGAATCTCCCAGGCTCTTGCAGCAGAAGGGTCTCTCCGTCACTTGCTGCTCTCTCCTTTTCCCTGCATGTGCAGTCTCACACTTGCCCCAGGTGGCTGAGCTCCAAGGCACCATCTCTAGCCAATTGCCTGTGCTATATTCTCCTGGGTGGAATAAAGATCTCTTTAAAAATAATTGTGTTTCAGTTAGGAGGGAGGCAGAGGGGTGTGCTGGACCCGAGCATGAGGCTAGAGCACTCTAGCTAGGGAGAATAGCTGGTCTGGTCTGGTCTGTTTGTTTGCCTCTTTAAAGGGCTGCTTTAGGATCTGACTCCAAGTTCAGGATTTTCCACACTGAACCTGATTTGAACCTGAATTGGAGCCTAAGTTTCCTTTGGACATAAATCAGCTTAGGGACAAGATCTGTCCAAAGACACATGTGAGCAACTCCCAGTGAAGTTAAAGGGTGATGCATGCATGCACATGCCTGTGTAACTGTAGGAAGGTCATGACTACGTGCCTATTTTATAAACTTTGGGTACTTGTTTGATGTGTTTTTTGCCCTTCATTGTCTTTGTACTCAATAGTGATTCTTGTTTCTCAGTGTTTGGAAAGAACAAGGCTTCTCCTGACACTAGCTGTTGCTCACAGAATACATCATATGTAAGTCTTGCAGGATTTCCATCTCAGTCAAATAATTGTTTAAAATAAAGTTTTGGAAATGAGAAAGTCAGGGTTATGTCCTTCTGCCTGGCATGCACATGCTGTCTTGCTATGGCTGATTGGAGTGAGCCAAAACTATTCAAGATGTCCTGCTAGACTGAAAACTTGGAATCAACTTATCTGCACCTTCTACAGTACTCTGTGCCACCTCTGGTCTCCATGAGACTGCACACGTTCACACGCGTACGGCAAGCAGTTAACCTGAAGCAGGTTGAGGTTTTTTGTTTAAAAGAAAGCCAATAAAATCATTCCCCCTCAGCAGACCCACCTCCCAAAGATTTTGTTGCTCTTGTTGTTCTGAGATGCCTTCTTCTCCATGTGGAAAGAAGCCCTCTAGATTTTTTAAGAGAGGTCTGAAAGGTTCAGTTAACCTGCAGGTATTACAAGGTAGGAGGGAAAAAGTCACTGGGGAAGCTGCATGGCAGAAGCACGGAGCACATAGAAAGTTTCTTAGAGAATGTTTTTCTCCTGTCAAAGGAGACTGCTCAAGAAGTAAAAGCCAGTTTAAAGTGAGAGTGGCAGCCTCACACCTTGAAAAAAGAAACGATCCTAAACAAATACACACCTAATTACTTCTTCAAGCATCACATGGAAAGCTGTGTATCACAGGCATATCACCAAGTGAGCAGTCTTGTTAAACATGTCATAGGTGGTTGATCTGTTCTATTCCCTCTCTACAAAGGGCCATCGCTGTCTCTTCTGAGTGCTGTTTCCATGGCAGCTGTGACTTAGAAGGTGACGGAGTTTGCTTTCTGGTTATGACAACCTTAAATACTTAACAACTGCCTTTGTATACTGCATTCAAGAGACTTTTTTGTTTGTTTTTCTCCTGGAAACTATAGCAAAAGTCAGTTCAACATCAAGTATAGGGTTGCTCTGTGTGTGGAAAAAAGCTAATAGCTCCAAGAACAGCACATCCAAGAGCACACAGTATAAAGTGGATCTCCATACCTTCCAGCTCTCAGGGAGAAGGGAAAAAAACACTGGATCAAATTTAGCTTTGGCATAAGCGGGTGCAATGCCCAGAGGGATTTGCACCCGCTTATGCCAGGATTGAGTATGGCTCATGGAACTTGCAGGGTGGTCGTGTAATTAAATTATATGGTGGTTCAGTGTATTTCTATGATTCCAAATGATGCAATATTTTTCTGAAGAGGACAGCTGTGCATTATTTAAAACAAACTGGTCTACTACCTTCATTGACAGTTTGTCCTCAAGATTCAGCAGATTTTCAAACCATCATTGAGGCATCTTAAGCTTTTGTCTTTATACAGGACCACTGACAGTCTGAATTATATGCTGCTTCCTTCTTATTAGAAGCTGCTTATTAAAAAAATACTGCCACTGTGGTCTACAGTTCAATGAAGTCCATTGTAAACTCCCCAGTATAACATAAACCTCCCTAAAACACATAAAATTATTGGCTTCCAAGACCAGTCTCACTGAAAGAAAGCTCTGTACTTAGTCTTTGCTTAAAACACAGGTATTTGGTAGGATGGAATTCAAACTCCCAACTCAGTTTTAAAAGGTTGGGTCCAAGGAAAGTTGACACAGGCCATGTAATTTTAATTAAAGAAAGATTTTGCTCCTTTATGGCCAACAGGGGCATTGTAACATTGACATATTGATGCTAAATAATTATGAGTCCATAAATAATTCAGTATATAAAAATGCATAGCTTGTGCCAGGTAGCGAAGGGAAATAGCGCTGAAATAGTTGACGTGCCAGGTTACTACTACAATGCCAGGGAATAGACAGGTAATGTGATCTAGCAGCTATCGAAACAGTAAATGCCACAGGCTGCACGACTCACAGAGAGAACTTGAAAGTAGAAAGCCAAGTGCTGTCCAGTTTTGTCACCTCAGTATTTTAGCACCACTGCCAGAGATGAGGATAAACCTTTAGGAGTGGTACCAGGGAGAAAAACAGTTGGGAAATCACATTCAGAAAGAGAAATATTAAAGAGCAAATTGCTGATGAATTTGAGATTACCTTTTTTTTTTTTTTTCCCTATTTTATTCCAGGAGCTAGGAAAATACCACAAACTTAATTCCATGGATAACCATACACCTTTAAGACTGAATTCAGTTCAGATGTGTTCCTGACCCTTTGGTATTCACTCTCCATGAACTTTCAGAAGTCAAATATTCATTGGCACGTATAAAAGGGGAAAATAAACTTTAACCTCTCACTGTAGAGTATTCATGCCAGCAGGGACCTACTTGAAGAAGGATGGTACTTTAAACATTCATTTATTTTAAATTTTGATAAGGAGTCTTCCAGCTTTGGACAAAATGAAACATACCACTCAGGATTGCGATGAGAAACATAACCATGAGATTACCTTTTTGTGTTTCTGCTCTGTGCCATTAGCTGTGATAACACTTGAAACTTTCCATGGATGCTTTGAGATCAATGCATTTTGTATGCAATGAACATGAGGATGACAGGGAATCAGAGGCCTCCGGCAGGTACAGTCAAGTGATCTGCCTAAAGCTTCACAAAGAGAGTTGCGCACAAATGAACATTGCATTGAAACTTTCCTCTGTTATTTAACTATGGGATAGCAACCATATGATCAGGTCTCGTAGGATTACTCATCACCTACAAAAGCTCCATAACTTAATAAAGAAAAAAAACACTTTCCATTTTGTTTTCCAAGATTGTCCCTCCAAGTTCATCTGCTACTGTTGGGCTCCTTTCCCTTTGGAAAGGCTCTGTGGCTTCAAGTACCTCTTCTGATTAGTACAGTTATATTGATTATGAATTATATTGACCAAAATTGAGACAACTGTCCACCAATGAGGAGTCAAGCAACACAGCTCAAACACAAATATCCAATAGGAAACACCTTACGCTGGATAATATTTTTTCATTTTATCCAAAGACAACAGTGGTACTAGGAGACTTCATCAAGTCAGGGCTTTCTGGAAGAACAAGTGCTGAAAGGGAATAAAAAGGAAATGCTAAGCTGCTCCTTGCATCTGCCAGAATTAAGACTACTTCAATCCAAGAAAACCCTTACAGCCAGCATACTGTATGGTTTTAGTAATTTACCCCAGAAGATTTAGTTTTCCATGCTCGGGTTTGGTTCATTGCCCTTCTCACACCTACCCTTAGATCTTTGTGCATGCTCCAAGTCACCCTTGTGAGTCAAGTCATGTTTGATTTTCATTAGTGAATTAGAACTGAAAAAATAAAGAAACCTTTTCCCTCAAGGAAATAGTCTCCAAATATCTGTGTCTGCACATATGGTGCCAGACAAAGACACAGCCCGTCCTACACACACTACTGGAGGGCCAAGGGGCTCTACACTGCTTCAAGAGAGCCAGGTCTAGCTCTGGATTCCATGAGAATCTAGAGAATTCCTGGCTGTCCAGATGCAGGCAGCTACCACTGCCAGGTCCTGGCAACCGCAAGTGCAAACAGCAGCAGGAGTGCAAAATAAAGCCCAGGGACACTTTCAAATGCCAGTCCAAGGTTGCTGAGGGGGTTGTTTTGTCTTGACCCTATGCGACTCTTCTCACATCTCTGCTGCAGGTGCAGCCTTTCTTCATCCTCAAAATCAAGATATTTCCTTTCCCATAGTTTGGGAAAAGAATAGGCTTTTTCAACTGCAAACATAATAGCACCTCCCACTGAATGATATCTTCCCTCTCACTCCTTTCATCCCCCCACAGTGACAGCTGCCTTGTGGATGCTGTTGCAAGAACCAATGTTACAGGCAGACCTGACAGCTTGTTAGTACATTTTGCCCTACTCAAAACCTTTATTCCTCCTTTTTTAAAAGGGGAATATACCCAGATCCCTGACACGTATCCCTAGTCTCACTTCACAGGTGGAACCCACACTTCAGTTTTGGAGAAACAAAAGACTCCAATGTCTATTGTGTACTGGCTCCACAGAGGTGGGGAGTGGCCTAGACAGAGGGTATGCACCCCTGACTCTTCATAATGACTCACGAGAGCTTACAGTGGTCACTTATCACCACATTTATTTAGGAGGGAAGCTTTGCCAAGGCCTCAGCACTGGCCAGATTCTATCCCATCCAAACCAATTAGGCTTTGGGGATGTTTTCAAGAGGACCAGAGCAAATGCGGGCCAGAGGGCATGAGTTCTCAGTTCGCTGTAAATAAGACGCAAGACACTCACCACAAACTCACATGCACACTGAGCACTGGGAATTCTAATAAAATTATCACTTTACTTTTTGCTGAATCCTGCCAGATGATAGAAAACCAAGAGAAAAAATGCAACTTGAAAAAGGATCTCATGAGAAAAGTACCTATGGGCATCTAATACTAAGAGAGGATAACAGTGTGCAGAGAGGAGGCAGAAAAATTCATCGAACACAGTGCAAAGGCTCAGGAGAAATGGAGACAAAGCTTAAAACAAGAAACCTAGACAGAACAACAGCAAGCTGGATAACACAGTCCACAGCTTACTGGTACAAAATGGGAGACTGAGCTGGCAGAGAAGGACAGATGTTTTCTGGGTGTTTTTCCACCAGTTCTAGGATTAGTTTCCTTGATGGAGCAGAGCAGAGGCATCCTATGGGGAAGTCAATATGTGTTCACTACAGCCTTGGTGGAGCCAGCTTTGACAAATACATAAGTTTGTGCACATCTGTTAACTGGCCCGAATTAAGAGGCAGAGCTTTTACCTTCTTTTATGCCACCTTTCCTACAGAAGCTCCATGATGCCCCAAAAATAAACTAACAAAAACCCCAACATTATTTCCATGGCTCACAGCCTTATACACTCAGTCCAAAAGAAAGAGCAATGTGTGACTGCGCAGATAGTCTACTTTCCAAGAGGTCTTTGTGATTTGTCAAATTAACACCTGGAGAATGAGACAAGGAGGAGTTTCATCCCCATGCAGAACAGGCCATCCCCCAAGTTTCCTCCTGACCTCTTTTGCAGAGGCAGTTCCCAGAAGAGGGAGAGAGTGAGCTGAGGTACACTTGTCGTGTGTGGCCTAGCTCCTATTCCCAAGCTCTTAGCTGCTTAATTACCCTCCTTCTGAAGGGCTGGGCTTTGGCTAAAGAATACCATGCACTCGGTTATGCCTCATCCTAATGAGCGCCAATAAAAAGCACTTAGTTGACTAACGCAACTTAAAACTCTGTCCCTATTTCATTGCATCTGTTTAATAAGAACCTCATTTCATATCAAATTACTGCCTGCTCAGCCAAGGCCTTGTATTTGTGGTAACAGGGCTGCGAGGCGGGAATATCAAGAGCTGCAATATGGAAATTCCTCACTAATATTCTCTGCGGGGCTGTGCAATTACTTAATTCATTTAGTTGAGCCAGTCTGATGGCTCAGCCAACTGTTTCACAACACCAAGCCCAGTGCTAGGCAACTGGCCTCCCCACGGGCTAGTCCTGCCGGATCGCTTTTCCTGGGACCCAGCTAGTAACAGTTGCTCAGAGGATTTCAAAGAGGATCACAGATACTGTTACCAAATGAATGGGCATGTAGTAGTGAACGGGAAATCCTGCTTCTTCCCAGTCAATCAAACGCCAGCCAGAGGATGCCCTGTGAGACAGCAGCCACAAAGAAACAGCGTGCCTGGGTTTTAATCTCCCTCTGCTGGTGTAGGGAACACCAGTGCATGGGCAAGTGTTTGTGTTTAAAAATATTCCCTCTTGCAATTTTAGAGAAAACTGCTCAGAAACTGCACTCTGCCCCTCCTCCCCGCAGCCGCTTGACTCAGCTGGCTCCTGTAGAAATTAAAGCTCTCCATACTGCACATCAGATCTTTTGGGGACATTTTAAAAAAATGTAAACAGCGATGATTCCCAGTTCCCATGAACAATCGCTTACCAGAACCACTTTCACACACATTCTTTACAGCTTTAATCAAACCTCACACAGTGATGTTTTAGGGGAAAGGATTTAGTCAGTATACTTGAGTAAGCAGGAGGAACCATATGAAAAGAAAAAAAAAAAAGATAAGTGTTACTACTCACAGACTATGAGCGTTAAAAACCATTAAAAACCATCCTATTGTGAGTTTAACTCTGTACACAGTTTTGGCAAGTCCAAATACTGAAATATTTTGTCCAGTCCTGCTTTACACTTGTAAAAAAAGTTATTGAAAAAAATGGAGAGGGTGTAAAAAAAAACACACCAACACAACCCACAAATGTGATTCAGCAGCTTCAGAAGCTGCCTTATAGTATAATTTAAAAATTTAAATTACTGCTTAGTTCAGTAAGAAGCAATGAGATTATAGAATATGTATGCCCTCACGGGAGGAAAGTGGTCTAAAAAATGTGATGAACAGTGGCAGAAAAATTACCCGTGACACTGAAGTCAGGCTGACACGCAGTGTACCGTGATGGGCAGAGGCTAACAAGCAAAGCAATAGCTCTGCTAGTATCGTTTTCAAAACAGATGTCTGTCTCAGAGATACGGTTTCATCAAATAAATTATCGAGTTCAGGGAAAGATGCAGATGGAAGGCAACGGTCTGCAGCAGGTCAGACTATGAGCATTATTGGGTGGGGTATGGTACAAGTGGAGAGAATGGCAAAAGAAGAAAAAAAAAGAAAACAACCCTGAGGAATCCCACTGGTGAGAGAAACCTGCCCAACCCACGTGAGAAACAAAACTGGGCAAACTCCTGCTGTGCAGAGACTCCCTCCACGGTGTACATTGCTCTTGAAACAAGACAGCTTGTCCCTACATACCTCCATCTAAACGGTCTTATTTTCACCGTGCCTTCCCAGCGTTACAGGCACCCTTGCAGACAGCGGGCACGTGCTAACACTAGGACAAAGCAACTGGAAAACAGTGAAAATATTCTAGCATATATTTTCCTACAAGAGGAAAAACCACATAGAGGGCCAGGAAACCCGCATTGTTTCGAGGCTGTCCGGGGCCAGCAGATGTCCCGAGGGCTGCGGAGAAAAGCGTTTGTGGGAAAGGTCAGTGCCTGCATTACACACCGAGGCTGCTGCCTCCACACCACATCCACCTCTCTGCGAGGCAGAGGGGAGGCGGATCATGGGCACAGGGTAGCAAAGTAGCACAGGAAAACTGGATATACCTACAACGGCATATTAATACATCTGAGTGTCTGTATTTAGTAAGAAAAAATGTCCCCCATTTCTTCCTGCTCCATAGGACTTCTGCAGATGTTTTTTTGTGGTTCCAAACCAGGAGCAATGCAATCACCTTCTGCCTTCACCGCCGTTGTCTGGTGTCCAGGTTTGCCACTTGCATGGTTTTTACACTCCTGCTCCTCACAAAATGCTTGGAAAACAAGAATGGGCCCAGCCTCGGTAATTGTAAGAAGCTGTTTTGCACAGGAACCCATTGCTTACCATACTCCCCTCCTCCTACATTCTCTCTCACAAAAATAAAAATAAAATAAAAAAAAAAAAATCAAAGCTAGATAATTTGAGGAAAACTTTCATCCTCATTTGCCTGTAAAAAAATCATTCCCCCTGCACAACCTTTTCCTCCTGCTCCCATATGCTTTCCTGCTCTGCAACCCAGCCAAATGGTAAAGCCAAAATTCAGTAGCAACCTGAGGAACCTATCAGGATTCATCCTTTAGAATCTCTTGTCTGGTTTTGCTTTCAGTGTCAGGTTTCAATAGAATTCTAGAAAAATCCTTAAATAGCTCAGATTTCACTTAAAGCTGGAGATGCACTTCATGGGAAGGACAGAGTTTGTGGGAAGAAATCAATCCTTGTTTGTCCATGGATGCATCAAACTGTGGCCAAACTTTGGATTGGAATGGAAATTATCCTCTTCCAAAATGGCCTCTTTTCTTACTCCATTAAAATGAAACAACCGTACTCTACTTACAATTTTGCCAGTCTTCAGGTTCAAAGCCCGGATACATCTTCACCTGCAAGAGGCACCACAAGACTTGAAAACATCAACCTTGCATCTGAGCATCTAATGTTACTTGTACACCTCCTGAGAGGGGATCACTGTTATGTCCAAAACTGCTGCTGGTGGTTATCATCATGGCAGAGGGACCTCCCCAGAGGCACCCTCATGTGCCCAGCACAGAACATCACACTTTGGCTCTGCTGATGAGTCCTTTGGAGAAGGCTGGTGGAACAAACCATCTGGAAGGAACTTGCAGGGAGGAGCAACATGACTCCAGGGCATCTGTGGCATAAACAACTTGGAGCTGTATTGCATCTCCCCCAGCAGCATTGCAGCTTTATTATCACAGACTTCAATATCTACTTCCAGGTAAACTATTGTGTCCAGTTCTGGGCCCCTCAGTTCAGGAAGGATATTGAGGTGCTGGAGCAGGTCCAGAGAAGAGCAACCAGACTGGTGAAGGGACTTGAGCACAAGTCCTATGAGGAGAGGCTGAGGGAGCTGGGGTTGTTTAGCCTGGAGAAGAGAAGGCTCAGGAGAGACCTCATCGCTCTCTACAACTACCTGAGAGGAGGTTGTAGCCAGGTGGGAGTTGGTCTCTTCTCCTAGGCAACCAGCAGTAGGACAAGAGGGCATGGCCTTAAGCTGTGCCAGCTGAGGTTTAGGTTGGATATTAGAATGAAATTCTTAAATTCTTTACAGAGAGAATAATCAGCCATTGGAATGGGCTGCCCAGGGAAGTGGTGGATTCAATAGTCTAGTAACTGTGGTGGTGTTGGATCAAGGGTTGGACTTGATGATCTTAGAGGTCCTTTCCAACCCATTTGATTCTATGATTCTATGATTCTACCACCTCCTGATCAACCACCACTACTTTTTCAAATTCATTCTACTAATGTACTCCATAACTTCTTTGAATAGCACAAGGCACCTTTCTAGCAAATTTCTAAGAAGTTCCCCTACTGTAACGCAAAATACCAGAATGAGCCAAGAGTGGGGAGAAAAAATAAATAAAAAAAAAAAGGCAAGTCTGAGTTAGCAAGGCTTATGAACAGACAAGAAAGCAGATGAAAACCTGTGCAGAGCTCCAGTAAGAGATGACTTCCCTGGGCTTGTGTTCAGCCTGCCAAGCTCCCTGCTTGCCAGCTATCATGGCTGTGGGGAACCACAGTGCGATCAAAATCATAAACCCAGGAGGAAGGAGGTCCCTGCAGTAGACTGAAAAGGCAAAATCTAGGTGACCTCTGGACAGATGTGTGTTGAGAGCATCAAAGTGTCCTGCCACACCTACGAAGCACTTCCAAGTCCCTGCCTCGCCCTGGCCAACCCCAGAAGACAGCAAGGCTTCCTGGGTTTGTAGAACTATTCACAGAGCAGATGAAGTGCTCTGACACACAGCAGCTGCTGGCAGAGACGTTCAAGCCTTCATGACCGCCTCTCCCAGCCTGGGTATGATGGTCCCGTCCCACCATCAGCTTGTGCCACCTCTGGCAGGCAGACACTGAACAGGGCAGATGCCTCCAGAGCACAGCAGAGCAGTGAGCATATGGAAGCACACAGTGTCCTCTAGAGGTGGAAAGATATCTTATAATTTGGTGACAGAGGAGGACAGGAGAGCACTCAGCAGCAGGATTGTTCTACCAGGCCAACAGGGTCTGCTCCAGACTGCCCAAGGACAAGGGTGAAGGAGCACTGCTGGGCAGGCAAGGGACAGAGAGGCATGGGGTCATACCACCTGGTTCCTACACAGTGCCCCCAGCACAATGGAAAAGGTCAAAAATCACTTACTCAGATCCAAACCGCACACATAAAACAGCTCCTCGAGGCTCCCAGATGTCAAGCCCCAAATCTGGCAGCTTTGCTGTCCATCACACCTCTTCTACTCCTGGAGGGGGTTTATAGCTATTTGAGTTGCCAAACATAATCAACCTGATGCTGGGTGGTCACACCGGGAGGGAGCCCCACATGTTGGGGTTGCTGCTTGAGCTGGGCTCTTAGGTCAGGTAAGACAATCTTTGTGAGGATAAGGAGGAAAAAATATTTGCAATTTCTCTGTGAAGTACTGGTTTGGGCTAGGAGCTGTTTCTGGTGTTTCTAAAGAGGAGGAGCTCATGAATCTGAGTAGTCCTGTGAGGCTTCATACAGTCATGGAAAATGAGACTCTTAAGTGCTCTAAAACTGGCTTTCAGTTATTATCCTTATAAAACCAGGAAAACCTCCTACATATCTTTCCAAAATAGCTAGGATTTAAATAAAGTATTGATGGGAAAGAGAGGGAAAAACTTAATATCCCTGAAATAGGCTCGATATCCTTGCCAGAGGCACAGTTCCTTGAAAGATAATGTTCATACAGAAGATCTGATCCTTTCTGTCTGTACCATTGCGGTGTAGCTGCTGGTAAGCACCAGTCACCACAGGAGCACAATCACACAAAATCCCTGCACTAGGAAGAACATGCTGTGGAAAGGCAGAAACCAAGTACCTAGAGCAGTACAGAGGCAAGGGGCTGCCAGACCTGCAGCAGTCCACACCAGATTCATGCTGCACTCTCCTGTCCCTGCTGGAGTCAGCCTAAACTCTGTGGTACACTGTGGTAGCTTTTCCAATCAGGAGGATAAAATTAGACTTGCAAATGCTGTCTTCTTTGCAAGCAGACACTGTAGCATCCAAGTGCTAAGATCTGATGTTTGACAAACCAAGAATCAAATGAATGAAAGACAAACCCACACACACTCTCACACCATTGCCCTGAAGCTCTTGCCTTCCTTTTCCTTTCTTATCCTCTCTGTAGCTCTCAGCAGCTGTAGGCTGCTGCTGCTATTCCCTCAAAATAGATATCGCACGCAGTGTCCTGGCATTCACTTGCCCCAGGAGTCCCAGCAAAGCCTTTCTTGGTCAGCCAGGTGTTATAGGTCCATCTTTTGAGCACCAAAGTCTATTATTGTGAGTATTACTAAACAAAAGAGCATTCAGCAACTCCCTTTAGTCCAAGGAAGAGGACAGTTGTTCCTCCCACCATCCTTTTGGCTTGGGCTTACACCAGTCCAGAGCAAGCTGCAACACAAAACTGGGTAAGCCAACCACAACATAAAGAATTATTTATAAATTGTTAATGGCTGCAGAGTCACAGGTACCAAACAGCCCTGTTTCATGAAGGGAGTGCTCCAAGTGCCAATATCCTGCTTGTTCACCAACCAGCAACTGAAAAACTTGATGTCCACAAGAGGACTGAAAGCCTCTGAGAGATTTAGAAAGGAATGTTTAGTCTCTGCATCCCAGTCTTGCAGCCCTATTTGTTAAACACTAAATTCTAGCCTAGGAGAGGGAGGAGAACGAAAATCATTGAATTTTAGCGAGTTTTAACCAACTCTGACCAGTGGCCAAGCTGGCCATGTGTGGCACTGGCTGAACTGATGGTAGGTGTCCCATAGCAGAAGGTTACCCTCCCAATTGCATCCCAAGCAGCTCCAGAAGGTCCAATGGGGGTGACACAACAGCGGTCCCTACTCGGGGAGCATGACCAAGGCAGGCTATAGAACCAGCTGTTGGTTCAGAACCCTGGACACTATGTATGGCATACACTTTTAAGCAGCAAAATGTACCACAAAGTGACAAAAAGTGGAATTTCGTGCAAATCCCACATGGGCAGGCTTTCAAAGCATGAAAACACAAAACATGGTCCCTCAGTACTAAGTTCATCCGAAGACATAAAGCTCCAGTTCTGCTGGACTTACCAACAAACGGATCTAGGTTTGGTAGAACATTAGAAAAGTTTCCAAGCTGGGGGACCCAGCGGCTCTCTCGGACAGGGAGGAAGATCCTTACTTGAAAGAATAACTGGTTGGAAGCTGCACTGCTGCGGTGTGCCCAGAAGGTGACAGTGTTTGTTAAAAATTTAGTCACTAGAGCCCCTGAACAGCAGCGATTTGCACCTCAGAACGACCAACGATTCCAGTATTTGAAAAGAACACTATTAAAGAAAAAAGTATTCGGAAATAATAATTATGTCGATTTGGTCAGTTTTCTGCCATCTTTTCAAAGAATCTGTCTCTGCACCGAGCACTAAGTGCTGCATACTGAAGCAAAACTCATTTTCATCTTGTTCATATGTGCTGAATTCCAAAAATATTAAAAAATTTTCTTTGGAGTAAACTGAGATTTCTGTCGATGGCTTTGTATCTGTCCATAGCATTTCACATATCCAGAGGCAGGGAATAAAAATTCACAGCCTCTTTTTCTTGGCCTCCCCTTGTCCTTAGATTTCTGATATTTGTGTTGTTGCTCATTCAAGCTATTCACTCACTACTTGATAACTCAAGCACTTCAAAGTTGGTGAAAAACGACCACTGAATCAACCTTCCCTGAAAAGCTGATGTGTTTGACAGGCAAGCAAAGATTGTCTGAATACACATGGGAATGTGTCTTTCTGGTCCCTAAACTAAAATTAGAGCAAGCACATTGCTTATGCGTCCATATAGCTCAGTGCACTGGCAGCAGCATCCTGGTCCCTCAGGCTTTGCTCTGGCACAAGTCACCACCTGAAACACCAAACAACTAGGAACCAGCCCAAATGTGAGAGCTTACCTCTTAGATGGTTTAGAGAGTCCTTGACCAGCTGAGGATAACCCATAGAGGGAGATCACTTTCTCCCCTCTTGGATAGGTTCTCCCTGCAATTTTTATACAAGTGGGGGGCACATACCTCTCTCTACCCTCAGAAAAGCATTAATGCATTATACAAAATAACTCAAGGAGCAGGCTACAGTCCAGTAAGAAAGGTAAATAGGCATGGATTTGTGCTCCAGAAATCCCAGACTGGCCATGTGTGGCACATTCAGTGTTGATGTTATTTGTTAACTGTTCCACCTGTCTTAGCAATAACTAGGGATTTTGATGATTTTGTTTTAAGAACTTCATTAGTGTCAGCCAAGATGCTTTCTTTGGAGGTTTCCTACTCCTTCCTAGGAATCTGGTATGCTTGAAAAAAACACAAGAGAGGACTAATGCTAGTAGACATTTTTATGTTTTCAGACTTTCTTACATATGTCCACTTCAGTAAATGGAGAGTACAAGCATGTTAGAGGAATTTTCTCAAATGTTTTGCTCAATTTTTCACAAGTTCTATGTTCCTTTACTCACTTTCTTGGATGGCATGGAAATGACACAGTCTTTCCTAATTTTTGCCAAGATCATCTAGTCATTAGCAACTGTGAGACCACACTTCAAGACCAGAGAGGGGCATTATTTATAAGCTGTCATGACCTCCTCTGATCCCCTATGAAATACAAGCTAAAAAGTTTCCACTCTTAACTTCCGTCAAACTCTGACTGAGTTCTGGTCACTGTGAGTCAGGGGCCAAAAGGGTGCTGCATTAGCCCATACACGTAGGTCCCAAAGTTATCATTAACAGCTTGGTTTTACAGTAGTAACCATTTCCTTCCTGACACTCTCCAATACCTTTTTAACATAGAAGGTTAACACTTTTTTTGCTTGTAAGTGACTTCATTTCCCTTTAAAATAGCAGAAGAAAAGAGATGTCCCAGTCATAGTCGATAAAATAAAGCAGATTTTTATATTACACTCCACCTTAAGGTATAACTCCTCCACAAAAAGCAAAACCTGATAAATAGGACTCCTTCTCCAAAGTCTACAACCAGGAACAGCTTCTCCAATGGAAGATGGAGGAGACAAATTCTTTGAGCATCAGGGGTGTGAATAATCCCCTGAACAGCAGCGAAAGAGAAACAGTAGCAACCAGCCATCCTCTTATAGCATTGATCTTCTCCCAGCTGTTTTTTAGGACCCACCCACTTCTATCTTGTGACCATGTAATAAAATCCAACTGGCTTCCCCCTCCAAACAGCTGTACTTCTCTACCTTGAACTTTTCCTGATTGTACTTATGGTACGTGTCTTCTTCATTCCCCATGAGAGGCATGCTCTCACGGCATCTCTCTCACAGCACTGCAGGTGTTGGACAACTTTCTCAGGAACAAAATGACCTCCTAACACTCCTACCAATAAAGCTCTGTGGAAAAACACCTCTTCCCCACACTGCTGTGTGCATGTAACAGTGAAGCTGAGAGACTTGTGTGAAAGGCATTGGATGGTCTCCCTCTATACATGCACTGCCTGTCCTTACAAACACACCATGCAGCTAGAGGGACGACCTACCTGCATTCAGCCTTTTCTCCTCTGGGGAAAAAGGGCTCTAGATGTTTCTCTTTTCCTCCCTGAAAGAGTTATTTTCCTTATAATAGGGTGGGCAACTAAGCCTGAAAGCAGTATCCTGCCTGAAAAGGAGGGTGTTATCACCAGAAACAAGGAGACGGTTCAAAACAGTTTTCTCCCATAGGAGCAGCTCTGACTTGAATAGACTACTTAATACTTATCAGGTCAGAAGGACATGGCAAGCATAACCATGTACCCATGACATGTGGGGCTGTGGAAGCCCTGGGATAGACCCCTTGAGGTGAAGGTTGGTTGAAGGACTCTGAGATGTCTGCCTCCTTGAACACCACTGTCCCTGTTTTCTCTCTCTAACTTGAGTTCATGAGTTGAAAGGAGAGAGAGATGAACTGACATTCTTCTCATACTAAAAATTTCCCATTCAAATGAGTCTGTAAGCTCATCTTGGGACTCTCTGACCTAGCCAAACACTCCTTCTCTGATTCTGGGGATCAGTCTCTGAGACCTTTTGTTCCTTCTCTGACACTTTACATGCTTGCACTGAAGTAATGATTCAGACAGATGGGTTTAGGTGTGCAGTAACAGCTCTGGGCTCCCCAAACATGGAAAGGAACCTTCAGTCTCATGAAGACATCAGGAATGCCACTTTTCACAGGTGATGTGGCAGGAGAGGGACTCTGACCCAAGCACAAATATCCTCCAAGGGAGCAGATGTGGCACAGGAGCCTTTGGAAAAGACCCAGCAATCCTCCCTGCTTACAACAAAATGTCCCTCTTTTGTAGAAAAAAGCGATGACAGCTGGTATGAGGGAAGGGGGAAAAAATGCAGGGCAGCACCCTGTGTGGGAAAAGATTGTTCCCCTGCCTGCCCCGGCTAGCTTGCACTCGGAGCCCGCCAAACGGGTCACTGGCTCCAGCCAGCCCACAGTGTGGGAAGGGCTCACAGCCCACACGCCAGTGTCTCTTGGCAACTTCCATCTACCTCTGTTCTGCGCTGGCTCTAGGGATAAAAAAGCAACTCTATTCTTGGAGGGATGGGCAGAGGACACAGAAAGAGGCGGGGAAGACAATGGGTGCATCTGCCAGCTACCACTGCTTCTGGGCCAGAGCTGAGCATCTTCAAGAGCCACATGAGAGGGATGCTACTGCACCTCTCTTGTTCAACGTAGCTACCTCTACAGAGCTAGTATCCCACCTGCTCTAATTGGCTTCCATGCCTTTAGTGTTAATTCCTGCCTTTTCAGGTGCTGTTGGGCTTTCTTGCCCATTCCACGGGCACACATGGAGAAACACAATAGAGGGAGATATTAATGAAACATTATGCCACTGCTGTTAGTATTAAGTTTTACCTCTTTGGCAACAAATCTATGCTGTGCCTGTTCCTTTAATTAGTTGTCCTTCAGTCAGGAAAATCAGGGCTGCAAAGTGCTGATATGGTGTTAAATAATTATTTGAGAAATAGTGCTTGCATTGAACGAGGAATTTTGTCATTGCTGTTAGGAGATGCCTGCAAGGCTCCAGGAAGAAGCAGGGCTGGGGGACCCAGGAGTAGGAGCCCACTGTAAGGGCTGTGGGAGGCACTGCATGCAGCTTATGGTGGTTTAGCCCTCCCTTCCCATGCTGGTAGTAAAGCCTGTGACAAGTGGGGAAACTGAGGCAAGAAGGGACATATTTGGCCTACAAACATGAGGGGGATCCAAGAGTATAAGTGCATGACTTACCAGGCTGCTTTGTTTTCCTGTTATCCCAGGTCATAAAGAGAAGGAAGACTTTGCCCAAGCATGACCCAGCACTCATGTGAGACCTCTTTTTCATCTGTTATCTCTCCCTTTACACATGCAAAGAGCAAACCATATGTCTTCCTTCAATTTAAGGAGAGGAGAAGAAAGACACATTTATTTCTGAGGGAGATGCCAGGCATCATGACTCTGTCTAATTTTTTGCAATGAATATGTAACACCAGATGACATTTGCCTTTCAGCTATGTGGGTGGCTTTTATCTTTATGTGCAACGTAAACAGCAAAGGTTTTTGCCAGAGGTGGGGAAACACTGAACTTGAGGTAAAACCTTGGAGAAAAGTGCATGGCAGCAGGAGCAGCCCAATAAGCTCTTTCTCTTCACTGAGAGGTGTGAAAAAGGAGCAGGCAGTGTATCAAAAGCGTAGGTGTTTCATCATGTGAGAAAATGGCCCTCAAGGAAGCCAGGAGTAAATCTGTTGTTGCTGGGTGGGCTTAATGGCTCCTTGCAATTGAATCATGTATTCACAGCTTTTTGGAAAATGGAACAACTTGAGCTGCTGTGGGTTAACCCATTCATGCACCCATGGCCTCAGCCTTGTGCAAACACCTAGTTTTATTTCCGGAGCGACTACAGGACACTAATGTGAAACACTTCCCAGGAGAGAGCCAACCTAGTTTCTCAGCCCCCAAAGCTCAGAGTAATTTAATTGAGCTTAGGAGATTTCAAGTGCATACTTGTTCCAGACCTTTGCCTTCTGGGACATTAACTGGAAGGTTATCAGCACCAATGGATAACTCCTGCTTTGTACCTTCAGAGGACTTGTCCTCTGAGCACTTTTCAGCCAGACACAAAGGATTCCCCACAGAAGTGCAGTGAGCTGGAAAATACTGTGCAAAATACCATCCTCCACCTCAGGGAAACACCCTGAGACACTCGTGGGTGGTACTTGTGGGGGTAGTGACAAGGGCCTCTGTAAGGGGGCCAAGATGCACTGGCAGAGAAGGAGGTGTGAGATGGTCCCAGATGTCCCCTACTGGTGGTCACTGAAGGGCCCAATGGTGTGACATACGATGGAGTTCACCAACCCTACAGCCAGGTGCAGCCAGGCTCTACGTGCTGCAGCCATCACAGCGGCAAAGACATCATGGGGCACATCTGCCCCACAGAAAAGACGCAGGCAGAGGAACTAGCTCTGAAATGTGACTATCTGATAGAGCCGTGCCACCGGGAGTCATGACATGTCCAGTCTGGGGCTCACTGACTGAGGCAATCTGATGCACAGCTGTCCTGCAGATGCACCTCCACGTCATACTGTACCTATCTGCTACTGCATTATCTAGGCATGGAATTTATTCCTGGGTGTGACTGATTGTCCCTTTTATTTATTACTACTTAGAAATTTGTTCTTGCATTTTTGTACACTGCAAATAAAGTCTTTTAATTGAAGCTTTCTGATCTTATAGGTTAAAGCTTTGACACAAAACTCATATCCTGATGTGTGCCAGGCAATGAGTTGACATGTTTTGCAACAAGCAATAAAAGACAGCACAAGGAAGCCTCAAGCCAGGAAAGGAGGTGACCTACCCAGCCTGAAATTCATACTGTTCCCTGTTTTGATTTTGCATTCACTGAATAATTTTTTTTTCAAACTCATGCAGCAAGACCCACGGCGTGGGTTGATACTAAGAACCAAGTCACATTTCTTAAAATAAGTAGAGGGAGACACCATCTCCCTTTTGGATCAAAACCTTGGCTCATCTTTCTGGTTTCACTGTTCTCCAAAATCCAAGCCAAGAAGAAATCTCACAGCATCCAGAATAAAGATTAAATTTAAAAACCACAAGAACTGGCAGGTTATCCCCAGCAGAGCCTGCAGATGTGTACTTAACCTTTGTAAATTTTAATTCCACTGCTTGACTGATACCCACGGGATGGTCATTCCTTTCAGCTCACTTATAATTTCACACAGGATGGTGCCCTCCATTAATACTGCAGTTTTCCTTTCAAGAGGTGAAAGATGATTCACAGTACTTACTATCTGGTGAATTTAGCCAGCATCAGGACACACATATTAATGTATAACAGAGGAATTGCAATGAATATCTAAAAGGGCCATCAGAGGCCAAGTTGAAGCCAAATTCATGTGTGTGCGCATATCCCAGACAATACTGAAAGTAGGAATGAACTAAACTCCACCGACAGAGCGTTCCTACCCAAAAACCCCCTCCCCGAGGCAAGGGCAAGTGCCAAGGCATTTCTGTGGTCCCCCTTTCAAAGGTGAACAAGCCAACAGCCTGTCAAGTTACACCATGACTGCCCTTGTTGATCAGCCAGCCTCTGCATACTAAGTCTATTTAATGGGAATAAAGATCATCCTGACCCCACTTTGCAATTGTGGTGAGTCAGGGATTGAAAAACATTCACACACGTACTGAAACTTCTGCGTGTCTATCATGGCCATCAGGGGCTTGGAGCTGTGCCTTCATGCCACAAGCCTGCCTAATTTCATACCTTTTGGGCTCTGGTGGCTTTTGCAAGGCAGACCCATTGAACAGAGCATCAAGGAGAACTGTGGGAGGAAAGAGTCACCGTCTCCCTTAGTCCCATACATGACTCTCAGCCACAGAGCTCAGAGTTCCTCCTGGCATGATTAACTGATCGATTGGTTGGGTGCCCCATGGTGCCCCAGTCCCAGATCTGGCAGCCAGAGCTCACTGGCTTTTCACCCTGATATTTCACCAGCAAAGCATTCCTGACCCCTCTTCCTTTACGTCTCGTGTCTTTCAACTACAGCAATATATTCCATGCCTAAAAATCATCAGGAAATGTATTTGTGCACTTTGCAGAAACAGCTGAGTTTGTTTATACAGCTGAGCCCACGTGTGAAGATGAGGGATTGAATTATTCACTGCATGTCTCAGGCCTTGATGACTAAATTGGGATTTGCTTCTTCATCTTCCAAAGGAGGAGGGGAAGTGAAGGCTGAGACAGGGGAAAAGTCTAACAGAAAGAGGCCATGCTGTGTCCCTCTGCTCCACTGCTGAGAGCCTTGTGGATGCTATAATTAACCACCTATAGTAAGCAGAAGGTGGGTGGTACCCTGGGAATTACAACCTCACAAACCCTGTTATTAAATAGTCACGCATGGTGCTACCTCACTTACATCTCTCAGGGTTTGTTTACCTTTTTTAATAAAAAGGCACAATAACTCCCAGGCAATTTCCACAAGATTTTAACACATCTGTGTTAAAAATCAGCTTGGAGCCTCTGGATTAAAAAAAAAAAAACACCCAAGGTTTTTATGCTATTGGCAAGGTGTTGTGAAGGGAAAGGCCTGGTTATGCACAGGCTGTGTGATGTGCTGTGGTGGTCTGTGCTTCCCACAGTGACTTTGGGGTGCAGATAGAGGCATCTTTATGCAGCTCATTTGGCGGAATGGAAAAGATTGGGGACCTTTAAAAAACTAACTTCTGTAGGATATCTGAAGCTGAATACATACAGATGGAAGTGTCTACATCATCCTAATGCCCTCTGGAGGCTTTTGCATTTTAAACAGATGAATCCTTGACAAGGTCCCACTTGGTACAGTTAAACTAAGCAGTTTCTCACTCCTACTCTGTTTCACCCCACTACTCGGAGAGAAATGGCCCGGGTACTAGTACTGTGAGAGGAAAGGAGAAAACTCTGACACCATGTAGCTCTTTGCTCACTGCATGTAGAACTTAAGAAGATTTTGTACCATTTCTGTAAGCTTGCTGTGCACTCTCCCCTTTCTTCATCTTTATATAAGCAACTGATCAATGGACAGAATGGGTCAAAGTTTATTCTTTAGCAGAAAGGCAAAGAGCCTGGAGATATGTGCACTTAATTGTCTTACCCAGAGGTGGAGTAGTCCTTCAGGATTTGAATGATGCAATTCCTTGAGAGAATGTTAGAAAAATTCCAAGACAATAGGAAGTCTCAGCCCCCAGACATTAATTTTCAATGTATTTCCCTTCCCCAAGTATGTGAATTCCAACTGGAATTCAAAGAAAATTTGTGAGAAAAAGAAAGAAAATATCAGAAAGAGAAGATAGAAGCTGAGAAACCCCTCAGGAAACCCAGAAGAGGACTGGGACAGTGGATGCCATGGCTGAGAACTGAGATGAAGGCTTTACAGAGGTCCTCTCCTTTTCTCAGAGCCTTGCTTCTACCACTAGGCAACTAGTCACTGTAGTATCCCTTGGAAAAGCTGAGGTGACTTGTCATGGTCAGCCCCAGTGTCTAGGCTGTCCCCAGGTCTTGCCTTACAGCAGTAGAAGTGGTGCAAGGTCTACAGTGTAGCCTTATTGTCTGAGCCCATTGTCTGAGGGGACCATGGAACACTTTCCTTTGGACAAAAATTCATGATGCACACGGCATGTATAGAAATACACATGTCCCAGCATGGGAATCAGAGAAACTACATGAATAAAGGTGGGTAAAAAAGGAGGAGAGAGGAAAGAGAGTAACCAAATTCTGAATTATTCACATTTTCCTAGCTGAGGTACAATAGTCAGGAAAGCATTTGTTTTCTTGCAGCAGTAACAGAGTAAAAAGTTTCACAAATCCTCACTACACTGGTGCTAATTCTGGAGTGATGGATTTGAGCAAACAGGAAAACAGACATATTAAAGAAGCCTATTTGATTCTAGGTTGCTTCCAGCAAGTTCCTGCAACATACTATAAGAATGTAATTAGAAAATTTTACTCCTTCACTTCTACAAGATAAGAGATGTTCCCTTCTTGCTCTAGTCCAAGCACAAATAATTCACACCCAAAATCATTTCATTTATTGATAAAACAAATAAAGCTGTCTATTTTCTGTTTTCTTCCCCATATACTGAGCATAAAGCAGATCACATTCCCAAAGCTACAAGTGCAACAAGTTTTCCTTCATTACTGTATTAGCACAGACACCATTTCTCTGCCCAGGATTCTTGAAGTGTATAATTTTGTATTTCAATGTATCTTGAAAGTTTAGTGAGTGTGAGGAAAAGACATACTCTGTGTTTCTTGCTTGGACTTATTGAGATCCCAGTAATTCCCATTTAAAGTTTACACAAGGGCATACGGGTAGTGAGACTGGTCTCCTGAGGAACGGCGGTACTTTGTGTCAGCACATGTCCTGTAACACTGCTAGGGTCCTTGGGGCCATTTTGTATCCCCTGTTTTAATTCGTGCACAAGGCCAGGAGAGGCAGAAGTTAGATAGATCTTTCCTCTCATCTTCCCTTTCCTATCTCTCATTACATGCTCTAGTCCGTTTGACAAATTACATCCATGAAACACTTTGCATCTGTTGGGAAGCAGTTCAGTACTGCCTCCTGAGACAGACACACAAAACATTTTGTGGGTCCCATCCATCTCACAACATCCTGGCAGGACACACTATGAAGAGAGAAACCTTTATAAAACTCAGGTCCCATGTCAACAATGCAGCCAGTCAGCAACTTTGATTTCTCTGGCTTTTTTTACTCTTTTACCAGATCCTCTGTGTTTCTGCCAGGAGATTACCCCGGCAAAGAAGACAAAGCCTTGTACTCCCCCTTCTTCTCTTCCCTATGTGAACTTTACAGCAGTTTTGGGGCTCACTGTGTTGCAATGACATACACATTGCTGCAAACAAATTGGAGCATCATGAAGAGAAAGCTAAAAGAAAAATGGAGATAAGCTGGAAGGGGATGTCTGGGAAGATCTCATTAATAGGCCTGCACAGCTGAGGGGAGTTTCACGGCTGAACTCTCTCCCAAAAACAGTTCCTCTTCAGATCCCACAGCTGTACCCAGTGCTCGCTTCAGTCTGGGATGTACTGACTTATCCCCGAGATCATAATAAGGAGTTCCAAAGCATTCACCACACAAACACAATACAGAGTGCACAATTAAACTTTATTATTTCATATCAAACCCTTATTCTTTTCTCCGAAATAAAACTGCTAAGTCCTGCTGCGAGATTGTTTGCTAAAAGGTACTGTCTTCTTTTCCATAAGGAAAAGAATTAAAAGCATTTTCATGTAAAGGACACAAATTAACAAAGCTGCTCAACTCCGCTCAAAGAGCTCAGAGTTTACAACAAGAACACTTCTAAGGAAGGCATTTCTTAAAATACTAGCAGTACATTACTGAGGGAGAGCCTTCAGCAGGAGCTACCATTCCCTTCAATCCCCAAATCATGCCCCAGTTCCCCAGTGTGTGCCGTACCTGCACTCTGACAATACACACTTGCAGTTATACTACTACAATTGCCTGACAAATGAGCAGTCTCGAACAATGAGGCATTTTTATATGATTCATTCTTTTGTGCTGTTCATGGACTTTCTCCCCCATGCATCCATCAGTGGTTACATCACTCTCCTTTCCTCAGGCAGTACATACCTCCCAGGCTAATACTTTTGAATATAAAGCACATCTTGAGTTAAACATTAGTTGCACACTAACTGGGGCTTTGCTTTCCAACTGAACAATCAAATTGAAAGTAAAAAATTTTCTACAGCTCAGACGAGAGACCTAAAAAAGAGCTGCTTAGCAATCCTCTTGAAAGAAAGCATTCGGTATTGGAAACCAAGTTCCATTTTATCTATTTAAATTTGTCACTAGTAATTACTTGAAAGCTCTATCAGCTTCAGGCTTTAATGATGTAGTAACTGCTACAAGCATTTCAGAATAGGGGAGCAGAACATAACAAAAAGAGTTATTTTAGATTAAGTACATATTTCCATAAAACCAATGCAGAACAGAATTCCAAGAAATATTTTCCTGTGCTCCCTGACCAACCCCTGAGATGACACTTGAGGTCACCAGAACCAGAGCCGGGACAGAGAGTCTCAGCGCTCCATCAGAAAGGCAGTATTTATTTCAAACATAGTCTTCTGAAGGCAGCCCACTTAGCACAGGCTGACAAGGACAGCTAAATGTAAAGTCTGGAAGAAAGATAGCAAGCATTTGATTATGTTGCTGTAAAACGTGAGGTCTGGCCCCCTGCTGTCTGGGACCAAGCTTAAAATCCTGCCCCAACCCAACAGCAGCAAAGACAGGTTTTCCAAAGCTGCTGCTTCCAAATTTTAGAGTTTAAAATGCAATCCTCCATTATGAGTGAAATAAAGGACATCAGTTCTAGAGAGGTCTATTGTTCCACACTTATTCACAATATGTTAAGATTGCCTGGCAAACAGTTGTTTGCATGATCTGATTTTCTTCCAGGAGCCAACCCCCAAAAATGGTGCTTTGGAAGTCATTTTGAGGACAGCTGCATGGTGGGAAGTCACCTGGAAGCTGGGGATGGTAAATCCTGGTCCTGAAAAAGGAAAACACCTGTCACTGCACTGGGTTGTAGGTACCATCACAACCTCAGAGTGTTGCTGAAGCTGCCTCAGTCTCACTGACCACCTGAGATCAGAAAATATTAAAAAGAAAATCATTTTATCTAGCGGAATCTGTCCCTTCCTGTATCACATGGTTACAACACTAGGAAAAATACCAGTGCATAAATTATTTTCCTTTACTATCACGGCAAGCAGAAGTTGCCTCTCATTCCCCAAGTGTCCTTTGAGACACGGGTGTGTGACACAGCCTCTCACCCTGTTTAGCACAGGGTCCATGTTGTATGGTGCCATGTTGGAAAGTTCTCAGACTTGGAGAATGGGACTTGCACATGACGTATGTGGGCCTGTAAATGTGTTTTCTGTGCCTAACTCCTGAAGGAGGACTGGCTGATGGCAAGCTGGTCTCGGATATCACACCTGCAGATTCTTTGAAGCTCTGACAATGAATACCAACGCTTGGGATTACTGCAGCAAACATTTTTCTGAGCCTCAATAGGACCATGATCAATCAGGAACTTCCCAGTGAAATCCTCATGACCCTACTGTGTTAGACACACGCGGGATATCCGTGGCCATGCCTTTGTAAGCTGGCTGGCTTTGGTCACGTTATAATGTGGTAACTCGACATGAAGCAGGAACTGTGCAGGGCTTCTGTCCAAAACCCACTTCTGTGGGCACAATAACAACAATCAGTGTATCAAGCAGGGACAAAATCAAAGTAAAATAAGAACAGGGAGAGATTAAAGAACGAGACAAGATTAATCCTTCCCCATGATTTTCTTTTTTTTACCCTTCTGTTTCAAAGCCTTTGCTAAGTGTACTACAGAGAGTTCAGATTTGCTGGTTTTCTGTCTTTATTTCAGCTGTATTTATTATCCTCTCTCAAGACTGATCTTAGCACTCAAAAGGAGAAAAGTGCATACCTCTGAGGTCCCGTGAGGCTGAGCACACTGAACAAATGCTCCCTCACTCCTTCACCGTCTCACTCCTGCCACTCTCTCTTTGAGATGGCAATAGGCAGGTCTGGCACATGCAGCTGTTCTTATGCAGCTTGCAGGTGTGTAGGAGCACTGGGCAGTGTTGTGCCATCGACACCATCCAAAGCCAGGGAAGAGAGAAAAACAGAGTGCTGAGGGGAAAAGGAAAATCTACTTCCCTCCTTGCTACTGCTTAGCAGTGTCACAGCTGGTGAGGACTTCCTAGAAGAATGGCCATGACTTTTACCAGTACCAGTGGGAAAATGCTGCCATTCCCTTTCACGTCACAGCAAACCAGCTGAAGTTTTAACACAAGCTTTACAAAACCCAGGATGAAAAGTTACACAGGTCAGACACAGAGAAATACACAGGCACTGTTGATGATGGCTGTATCCCCATATTTTTCAAAGAATGCCCAAGATCCACTCGAGCCAAGAGGGATGCTGAAGTGGCAGCTGCATGCTGAGATCATAGTAGCTCCCCTGTAACAACCAGTGAGAACTTGGTGAAAGTCCTTTAAGATTGTTATATAGGCAGAATGGGAGAAAGCCTTTTGCTCGATAACCTGTGAACAATTCACCTACATTTGAGATGCTATGCTCTGCTTCCAACCACCTCTTATAAAAAATCACCTCCCTTTTGGAGGCAAAAAGGGAAGGAGTGAGAGCAGCAAACAGGGAGTGATGAGGATTTTGTGCTATCCCAAGCAAACTGATTTTCCAAGTGACTACAAGGTTTGCCGTTTCACATTCCCCATGTGTCCAACTCTCCTCAAGGTGGATAGTGACACATGTCACAGAGGCTTTCTACAATCAATTAGGAGTGAAATTGTCTCACAAGCTTCTTATGCAGTTCATCAATTCGGTGAGCACGGTTCATGCCTGGCTACCTTCCCTCACCTAAACCAAGGCTGCTTGAATGGGTCAGATCTGCAGCTTATGTAAAAGCTATTAAAAATTTTTGTAATGTGAAAGGCACAGTGGGATGTTTTTATTATTGTTATTTCCTAAAGGTGGCAGTCCATTTGCCTTCTTTCACAGCAAACCAAATGTCAGAAAATCCTGCACAGATGGTCATTTTTGATGCATTTTTGTGTCCTAGAAAGAGGACTTGTCCACCAAATTCTCATCTGCTCTCCCTGTTTCTGTGATTTTCATTTCTGTTCCCTCCAGTTCCCCTTCAATACACGCATTTGGATGCCCTTTCAAGACATTTTTTTCTTACATGTCTGTCTCTTGAAGAGAAAGAGGTGGCATTATACTGCCCAGTTCCAAGTTCACAAACAACACAGTCCCACAAGGGCTCCTCTGAGGTGGGTATGTCCATCAGAGTGTTCCTCTCCTCAGGCTTTGGCCACAGATGGCAGGACAGGGAGCAGGACGGACCAGTGAGAGCTTTGGTTTTGCTATAAAGTAAGGCCAGACAAACCACTGATATTTTTGTGGGTGTCAGGTCTTGCAACCTAAGACAAGCCTAGCGCCACTCTTTCTCCTAGAGTAAGGGCTGAAACAGTCTCCTGCTGTGCTCTGCACTAGGCACTGAACCTTCAGCCCAGAGAGAGTGCCAGTCAGATCTGGCAGAATGATCAAACAAGGCCTGAGAAAAACATGTATGTATGGTAGGAACCAGTACCTGAAGAGCAGCATGAAAACTGCACACACTAAATACTGACCATGAAATAGGGCAATTTGCCCTCTGGGCTTTGTTTAAATTAGGCTTTAGTACATTTTCCACCTGAAGTGACTAGGCAGGTGCTCATCTCCTCTGCTGATGCCTTTTAAGCAGGTTGTTGAAATGATGGTAGCCAGACAAAAAGAGTAAAGGAAGGAGTTCACAGCTCCTGCTCATCCATGCCCAGGCAGTCTGTCTGCAGGCTGGCATTGGGTGCCTTCACCACAGTAGCTTAGTGCCACAACATGCTCCTAGTAAGGGAGAAGCTATGATCTCCCTTGACAGCAAACCCCATTTGTTACTTGTGCTTGGGTGCATGACCTCTCTTTCTCACCTGTGTGTGTGAGCAGTGATTTAAATGAAGCATTAAAAGAGGTGGGGAAAAAGAGCAGCATGGAAAAGCCTGCACCATCCTATGGAGGCAGTAGAGCATTGAGATAAATTTATTGAATTTATTCTGCAGCAGGGGTGAGACAGCACCTGGAATTTATATGATCATTAAACTTTCATGTGCAGTGGCCCCATGAATTTGGAGCAGTGACACAAGGCCATCAACTCCAGAAGCATCGCTGCAGTTTATCAGACTCACAGATTTTCCCCAAAGTGGGTAATGGGACAGGGAAAGAAGATCATAGTTGATTCTTGTATGCAGTCCACAGCAATTACAAGCAATAATTTCATTGTACACCAACTTTTACGGTTCATAAAAATAATGAAAATAAAACTCATCAGTCATGAAGGTTTTGTTCAACCACTTTCAGAGTTCTCGGCAACTTCCCGTACAAATCCACAGATTCCCAACTACGGCCAGATATGGCATGGCACCAGCTGAGCCAAGAGCTGAGATGGAAACCCCACTACACTTTGAGATTCCACTTGTAAAACAAACTGTGGTCAAAACCAGCCTGACCAGGGAAATGTCTAACTTTGCCAAAGTGCCTTTGACAGTAAGGACTTCTTTTTATTCCAAATGGTTTATTTAAATGACCTGCCACTGTTGTTTTATTTTACCCTAGCCACATTAGAGATTAGAGTGTTCAGGTACAGAAGCCAGTTTTAGAAAATTCCTGAAACCAACACATAGCTTTTCCTGGAAAGGAGATGGGCAGAAGAAACACCTGATGCATTTTGGCTCCATCCGGGTATCCCCCAGTGTGCCTTTGGAAGTGAGAAGCCAAAGGTAGAAATCGTTTCTGGATCTCAAAATAACTTTCACGATCATCTGTAAAATGGCAAGAACTAGAGAAAAATGAAAGGAAGCTGGTGGAAGGGAACAGTCTGAGCAAAAATTCAGAGCGGATCAAAAGACAGGTGGTAAGCAATCAGTAAGACCTCAAAGGACCAATAGTTGCCAGGGAAGGAACCTGAAAGGGTAACTGAAAAGCTCTGATATACAGCTGTCATCTCTATTTTTCTGGTATGTAATAAGTATGAAATAAGAATGTAAGAGATCAGGCTTCACAGTAGCTCCATTTTTTGAGGTGACTCATTTGTCGAGATCAGCTGATGTATGCGTGGGTGTGACAAAACACCTTCATTAGCAGGCAAGGAGAAAAAACTTCCCGTGGTTGCATCCAGTGTTAACATCTGTGTCCACCAACATCTAAAGTTCATCAATGGAGTATATATCTAGGAATTATCTCCAGGTGGTTGCTGGGAAAAGCCTAGGTTATAATTTAGGAACCCGTAATTCTACCTAGTTTTGTTATATACCAATGTGTTTCTGCTTAACTGCCTTGCCTGCTGGTGTGAAGGCAAAAGGTCAAAACTTGTAGGCTTACCACTTCGTGCCCATTTCTACAGCATAGCCTCAGGCTCAGCCATGCCCAAGTGTTGTCAGTGAATTGTGCTCCTGTGGGTGCTTTGGTCGAGTTTTAGTTTCTACAAGCCAGATGTGGTGATGACAAAGACGGGAAGGCAGGAGATGCAGTCTGTAACCTGACCATTCCCCATCACGAGAGGGTAACAGGAACACAGTTTGAGGGAAAGGCATTGCACAGACAGGCTGCTTCTCTGTCTTGGTATTCAAAGTTGAGGGACAGGATGGTGTCAGTGAATGAAGAGACACGAGTTGAATCAATAGCATGGGCACACGTCAAAGGTCTTGTTCTGATCAGGATTTTAAACTAGGAGGTCCTTAAAAAGCAAAAAGTTCAGCATTATGCCTTTGCAGTTTAACGATTTGGCTACAGCCTGTTAACGTACCATATAACTGCCGATGATTTGTTCATTATATTAGCTTAATTGCTGTAAGCCTACTGTGTCTGAATCAATCAAAGTTAAAACAATAGAATTATGTTTTTACATAATCACTTTTGACTAGAAAGCAGTCTGTGCAGAAGGAGGTTCCACATGATGTTCTCAGATATCTTTTCAAAGGAATGATAATTAATTCTGCACTACTTCTTCTGAAGGGATAGAAGAAGATGGGAAAAGATAATGGGCAGCAGTGGTTGCATAATCCCTACCCATTCGATTTGCTGCAGCACACTGATAATGAACAATTTGCAGTATAAAGCTACTGTGAGCCCTAGCCCAAGAAAAGCTTAACACAAGCATCAGGACTAAATGCAAGTCTCCATTTTCTGCGCAGTAGCTGGATCATTTTTAACCTAATTCACAATGACAACTGAGACCCATTTACAATGGTTCTGCGAGGCTGAGTGCCAGCAAGCAGATTGCCTTGGAAAACATGTCTGAGTGCAGGGTGAAGACCATTTGCCATGCACAGCAAACCAGGGCTGAATAATCAGCTCAGCGTGTTCAAATCCAGGTTTTCAATCCAGGCTAGCCACCTTAACAAATTGACATTTATTCCCAGTTCTAGCAATGAGTTAATCTAAACTAAAGGTCCTGGTGAAGAAGTTTCTCTTTTCCTTGCTCATCCTTCCTCTCCCTGTGACGTTTTCCCTGCAATATACAGAGGTCTTATCACTTCTGCTGGGGGGAAAATAGATTGGAGAGCATCTTCCTTTGCATTTACAGGCACATGCTACTTTCATCCTTTCCCTCCATCTGAGCTCATTCTAAGAAGTGGAGGGATATTTGTAAGGAACTAATGGCATACATAGAGGAGCGTGTCACATGCTAAGTGCATGTTAAGTTTAAGTAAAAGCCAAAATCTTTTGAAAATCCTCTGTTTTGGAAAATTTCAGAAGTTTTTGGGTTCCTGAGCAAAACAAGGTATGTTCTTATTCAGCCAAAATGATCATTTGAGAAGCCAAAGGAAAAACATTTGATCAGTGAAAATTAGATGCCACTCTGGGCTTTGCCTCCACCAAGCAGTGGTTGTATATAAGATGCCAGAGAAGGTTTGGAGGACACTTCTAGTCAAAATAAGCTAAAACTTGTATTTTCAGATTGATTCGAGGCAGAAAGCAGTGGTTATAACTGATTTGTTTGACTGTACCTCTTAGATACCAATACGAAACAGAAACGAAACGATGCGTCTAAGCCTTGAAAAAAGCTGAGGCTGGATGAAAGTCCACAAGCGAGCTGTCTCCTGCTTTAACAAAGTTACTTCCCTCCTCTCCAGTTGTGTTGCCATCCTTCCTGTCTTATCGCATGATATTGTACCAACACAGCAAGGGGCAGCATTAGCCATGCAATGAGCAAACTCCAGAATGAACACACACATTACTCACCCAAATACCTGCCATTAATTCTAATACAACCCAATTATATTCTTAGACAGCTGGTTCATGAATCATGGAGAGAAATTAGTTGTTTCAAAATATATGGAAAAATCTTGTGAATCTACACCGTGTCATATTGCAGTACGTGCCTATCTATTATTAATTCTAATTTATCCTTACTGCAGAACCTGGAAAATTAAATGCCTGTATTTTATCTTGTAGAAGGTTCCTCCACTTCAAAATAATTTTGAATAAAAAAAATGAAACTACTTCAATTTACAGAAATGAATGAATTGTAGGGCTGCTGGAAGTACTCTAAGCATCTCTGAAGGCTCTTGATGAAAAGGACTACCATTCTCTGTAGCATGTTCAAACAAAAAATTGCTGTGATTTCACAAGACTCCAGAAAATTGGAGCTAATGCCTGGGTAAGGCAACCTAACTAGAAAACTTTGGTCTGAGAGCCATCTCAAAGTTTTGCACTACTCTAGCAGAAGAATAAACGCAGAGACGCAGCGAGGGACCTTGTTGCGGTCAGGAGCAATGTATGTAGAAACTCAGGCAAACTTAACATTAATGCTGCCTGATCCATGTGCTGCAAAACCTCAACCAATGCATCAATAGCAAGCACCAGCACATCTCCAAGGACTCAGCAAAAGGACCCTGAGATTAGCTCAGTTAGCTAGAGCATGGTGCTAATAACACCAGGGTCATTGGTTTGATCCCTATATGGGCCATTCACATAAAAGTTGGACTTGATGATCCTTGTGGGTCCCTTCCAACTCAGAATATTCTGTGAAATGGGACCCTGGTTCTGTGCCTTTGACTTTGTTTTCTCAACCTCCCTTTTAAGGTCAGGGAACATGAGGAAAGGATTTTCTTAAGCTTAGTTATTGTGATACCAAAAGAGGAATTTGCTCTGCATCTCTCCCATGCTGTCTTATAACATCCATAAATTCCTTGCCATGCTGAAGGCATGCTGATGACCCAGAGAGGATCAGAATGCTGAGAAGCCCTCATTAGACCAGACCCAAGATGGTCCCCTCCTCTGGGGGAGTGCAACACTTTGCAGACGTACCAGTCTGTGTCCTTTCAGCAGGGCTTTAACACTTCAGCTGTGCACTGTGTGAGCAATGTGCCTTGCACTGGGCACCCATACTGAAAGCTGGAATCTCAAGGTACTCAGCAACACAAATAATACTCATGGCATAGCAGGTGAGAGAAAGACGAGGTCTTGCAGTAGGAAAAAAGCTGCCAGTTCCTTTGACGGAAGAGGTTTTGGGGAAGAAGAGTTTGCCACATCATTACAAATGTTCTCATGGATGTTTGTGAATTTACAATATCATGATTAAAAGAAGAGCAGACAAACACCTACCTCATGCGAATTTGTAATTCAGTGTTCCCCCTGTAGTTTATGAATTTATTCATAAGCCCCAGCCCCTACGTACGTGCTGGATTTTGCCATTCCTGACACAAAAACAAAATACTCATTACCACCATAGCAAAGTTAGAGGGAGTAGTAAACAAGAACTTGTTACAAGAACAGCAAATGCTGTGAAGAAAAACTTAAGTCATTTTGGATTTGAGTATTTGTACAGCTAGTTTATACCATTAAAATAGTAGCAGAAGACAGAATATCTTTCAACCCAAGCAATTAATTCATTTAATATCTGATGCCAGTAAAGTGTAGACAGAGCTCTGGTTACATCTGCATAGTTTTCTTCCTTTTTTTTTTCCTATATGTTGCTATCAATTTAATAACCAGAATAACAGCCACATCAGAGAAAACATTGTGTCTGACTAAGGACTTCTGCCACTGGCTCCATATGGAAAGCACAAGAAGAAATTAACTGGAGAGGGCTGTGGCTATGGAAAAGGAGCCATATTCCTGTTTTGTTTTCCTTCTCCTCTTTTCAAAACCCTTGATGGGGCTCATCTCTTTCTGGACCTTCCCAAGAGCATGGGAACCACAAACATGGGAGTGCATCTCATCCTTCAGTGGGTGGGAAGAGAACTAAGACATCTCTGGGAGGAGTAACTGCACCAGGGAATCCAATAGTAAACTCCAATATTATTCTAAATTAAGTAGCTCACATCAGCGTTGAGGTATTTTAAAATGAATATATGCTCTGTGCCTGCAGAGTCACAAGTAATGAAAGAGGCTGGAGTGAAACAACTCTCAAACACACTGCTACAAGTCAGGAGAAAGGAATGGTATGCCAGCCCCAAATATGGCCTGGATTTGACGTGGGTTATGACACTGGAAATTTGCTTTGCTAACCTCTTAAAACAGAAAAAAAACCTTTCAAGACGTGAGGTGTCACAACACCTTCAAGAGAGCAGTAAGCTAAGAAAGAGCCTCAACGATTTGGGAATCTTACTATCAAATTGAAGGGAAACAAAGTTAATGTCTCAAGTTGGCAAACTATACAGAAGGTCTTAGTTTGCTCTGTCCTTTGATATATTTTCAGCTTTTGGAACATAAAACATTAACAGTGATTAACGTGCAGCTGGCACAGGCCAAGGCAACTTGTCATAATTCAATACATGGCTATTAAGATATTCTTCAGGGACAAGAGGATTGAAGACAGCTGGCTTTGCAAATTTACACCAGAACTTGTCAAAGTACTACAAGGAAAATAAGATATCCATTAAAATATTCTAGAATCCTCAAATCTACGTGAAGTTGTGCCAAAAACTCATACAAAACAAAATCATTATTCAATACTTGTTACTATTCTATTTATAAAGTTTCTGTCACTCCCTGGCAAACAGAGGTAATAGCATTTGACTTGGAAGACAAATCACAAACCATGGAAAGTGGAAAGTGAATTGCAAGTCATCAGCCTGAGCGTGTTGCAAGCTGAAAAGTGTTGGTCCGAACTATTCTGAGAACCCTTATGAATAACAAATACGCTTGAAGAAATCCAGATCGTTTCATGCACAGCTCAAGCGGAGAAAAACAGGCTAAATTTATGAGCATCACTCACAGTGGCCAAATTAATCAGCTCTGCAATGTGCTGCAACTGCAACCAGAGACAGTATCCAGCACCAAGCATGAGTAAAATTTCAAGCAGCATTCCCCAGCAGCAAACTGCAGCTCCTTTAATGCACTTTCAGGCTTTATATCTTTCCCAGGGGTGAAGTGGGAGAGATGAGTTGTCCCACGTTGCCTGTACAAACACGTGATGTTGGATGGGCTATTGAGAGTGTGCACTTTGAAAAAACAATGGCCAACAGTTGGGAATGTTTGCAGGACATGACACAAAGGGCAGACCACTCTCAGAAATGAAAATGGAATTAGGACAAATGTGATTTATGGCAGGGACTTTGGTGCGTCTATACCTCTTTTGGGTTATTCTTGACACAAGCACACTGACTCAGAGGAGCTAAGAGCATTGAATTAGAAAAGCTGTTTGGCTTTGGGCTTGGCAATATTGTGGTGACCTTGGCAATAAGAATCAAGGAAGAATGGCAAAATGGATGAACTGGGAGAAGGAAATAGCAGCCCAATCAGAGGCCTATAGGTTTCCCTTGTAGCCTCATGAAGGAACACCGTGCAAAGCACATCCAAGCCAAAACCTCACAGTAGTATTTGTGGAGAGAAAATACATCAAACTAATCCATAATGAAGTAATTAGGAGTCATCACAGAAAAAAATGCCACCAGAAAAAGGGTCCCGAAACCTTACAGACCCTGCAACTTGGGGTTTCCTTTTCACTCCTGTCCCTTATTGTCTTCACAGTCCTGGTCTCTCAGACCTCTGCCTTCTCCTTACACAGCATCTTCCTGACCTGGACCTTTCTATTCTAAATGTCTGCAGTCTCTCTGGCTTTTGTATTGCTGATTTCTCTCTTCCCCTATCTGGATGATCTTAGCCTCTTCCTGATCTATTTGTGTGACCAGCGTCCACATAGGGTACCCAAAATGTTCTTTTCCTTTTTTTCTGTGACATGATCACCTAGAAGGTCTGTAGAATGCCCAGTGCCCCATCCTGCTGCCTTTATTCCCCACCACAATCTGCTATCATTGCTCTGTGGATCAAAGTGATGGGTCTGCTTGTGTTCCTCTGTCCCATCTGCTCATTTCCTTCAATCACATCCCTAATCCTTATGCCTTGGGTAAAAGAAGCTGATGGATGCACACACTTATAAACACAAGCTTTCCCTTCCACTGCCCTTAGCAACCACTTCTACAGAGGCCATAGGGTCCATTCTCCAAGACTGCTTAGCGTCTGGAAAAGACTACCCAGGGAATTGGTCATGGCATCAAGCCTGCCAGAGTTCAAGAAGTGCTTGTGCATCACTTTCAGGCACATAGTGTGGGTTTTGGGGTTGCCCTCTGCAGAGCCAACTTTATGATCCTTGTGGGTCCCTTCCAACTCAGGTTATTCTGTCATTGTACCTCTAAGGAACAGACACAGGAATTCAAACACCATGAGGAAAAGATGTCAGAGCCTGCAGTGTCTTCCCTCAGACAAAGCAAATTGTGGCATGCAACCCACAGTCAAGGTTAGCCTTGTTAAGACCACCTGGTTAGTTGTATAGATGAAGATGTAGGTTTGGGCTGCTTTGTTTTAAATTGCATCATTCAAAAATGATTCACCAAGACCCACAAAAATATGCACAGTCAAATAACCCGGGGAAACAGAAAAAGAGACAGATGGAGAATCTGCCTGGCTAATTTTCTCCCCTGTGGCTACTGTGCTGTTTCTGCTAGAAAGGATGTGGAGGGAGACAAAGTGAATAAATATAAACTGACTTTGTGGGATGCATAGATAACTATAATATTTCTCTAAATCCACATGAAAAACTCCGGTGAAAAGAAAAAGGATTAGCAAAAGCCAGAAAACAGACTTTAAAACTCACACTAACAGCAAAATGGAATTCCTTTTTTTTCTTGAGCCTGGTAAAGTTCCTTGTTCAGTTTTTTTGCAAACACTTTCTGACCTTTATTTAGTATATTTAAAGGGACATTCCTTTTTACTCGAAGAAAAATTCATGAGAGAGCATTTTACCAAAAAGGAAGGAGTTCAGAGGTTGCTTCACCCTGGACCAATTTGATCCTTTATATTTACCAAGCGCCTGGCTGTGAGCGAATCCAGGGGCTGCTCTGTCTTGCATCGTGGAGCTGGGAAGGTGCTGCTAAGGGGGTGAAGCACGTTAGGATGCACCATGCACAGCAGCCATCAAATAATCTCTAAGCCACAGCATTATCTACCAGTGCTACCTGGTGGTGGACAGGAGGCTCCATCGACACCCCGGAATCAGAGCAACACTAACGAAACATTACTGGCCAGAACCAACACATCACACAGCCATAGACAAACCTATTTTCCACCGTGTCCTCTGAGTGGGGCAGCAGAGGCCAGGGGCTGTGGGCCGGGCAGGTGTCACAGACTGGAGGCGGGCTGGGGAGCGGGCAGGCAGCACGGGGCACGAGCGGTGCCCAGAGCGGTCACCGGGCGCAGATGGCGTGTGCCTGGCTGCCGGTGGGTGCGGCGTGCCCTGCTTTCCTTGGAGTGACATTCAGCAGAGGGAAGCAGCAGCTGCTCCCTTGTGCGCCCCAGGGATGTTTCAAGCAGTCCTTTTCCCCTGCATTCCCCCTTTCCCCTCCTCAAGCAAGACTGCTGCCCGCTGTCACCTCCAGTGATTTCCAAGGGGCGGTTGTGCCATCTGAATCCTTTCCCCTAGTTCCCCCGAGCCAAGTCTATGTGTCTCCTGGTCCTTCTTTGGTCCTTTTAGGCAGTTGCAATGACTTGACCTGGGTCAGACCCAGTGCTGTCAGTGCAGGAGCCAGCAGTGTGCTGCGACCAGTGGAGACACATTATGCTCACGGTAGCATGCAGGTTTGAATCTTTTTTTTTTTTTTGCTTGTTTTCTGGCTTGCCCCATCACTTGTTCCTCACTCACTGCATTAGGGAAAGGCTAGCCATAAAATCCTGAATGCATTTTTCTTAGCATGTCTGGCTGCTTAGTCAAATGTCAAAAATACAACTTCTTCAGAGAACTGGTTTCCTTTTATGTACAGAAAGAGAAAGGCAGAGAAAGGGAATTCTGCCGATGTTAAATATTTTCTTTGCTTTTGTTCACAAACGGAAGGAATTAGGCAGTTAAAATAATAACAAAACCTGTAACATTCATTTTGAATGTTGCTCTAAGTGGGCACTTATTTTTAAGGCTTCTGTTCTTGCTGCTCCCTGTCTTCCTCTCACTGAATAGAAGGGAAATTGCCTAATTTAGTTTGGTTGCTCAGTTGGCCATATTAGTGCATCTTACTCAGAAGAGCATCCCTGAGAAAAATGGCATGTTTTTAATGCTTACTAATGTCAGTCTTTGCTTTTCTGCTTAGTGTTGATTAGGGAAGTAACTCAGAAGATACAATTTACAAGCTATTCTCCTGCTTTCTGGAAGAATGTTAGGTATTTCTCAGCTGTAGAATTGCTGTACTTGTAGCTTGACCTCCATATGTAAACATCTGCTCTGTTCACCCCTTGTAAGGGTAAAATTGGAACATTTTCTTGTACGCCCATTTATGCTCTCCAGCTGCATCTGTCCCTGAAAGCTCTGTGCTGGTCTCTGAGATATTAAGTAACCACCTCACCTATCATGTGAAACTATGTTGGATAGAGTAGAACCTGTGCACAGATGTGTTTTGTCTTCTGCAGGTACAGTAGGATGGGTGAGTGATGGCAGTGGCCATTCCCATGTTCACACCAATCCTCTGAAAAAAACCAGTAAGAAGAATGACTTTGCAGAGTCAAGTTCTGCAGGGTCAAGGAGGCACTATAGTTATACAGAGCACTTGGAAAACAGAAATATTTGTATTTAAATTATCTCCATCCAGAAGCATGACTGTTGTCATGGAGCAGTGCCCAGGGACAATTTTTCTGAGATGGACTATTAGAGGGATAAGGTTTTGTCTTGGCAGGACTGAGGAGGACAACCAATGGGTGACATAACAGTGCACATGGTTACTGGCCCAGTTCAAAGTTTTTCTGGATTTCATCCTATAGCAAAGGTCCAGAACAGACAAGTCCTTAAACTGTTATGGCCTTGGGCCCCCAAAGTCTGTGCAGATACTGTGACAGCAACCAGGACAGACTTGACTATTTTCAGCAAACCATGAATTCAGTGTATAGCCATGCTTTCACATGTTTCACCTCTCAGCAACTATGACACTTTCCAATTGCAGTTGTTTCTCACCAACCTCAGATGTGCTCTCTCAAAGAATGAAAAACTTTTTGAAAGTGTACCAAATCACGCTGGTGGAAACCCTTGTCTGACAGCTCTTGCAGAAGAGGAAGTGGGCAGCACATTAAATATCTCTCTTCAAACAAATTGTTTTAAATCATTTCCTCCCTCCATTACCAGAGTTCCCATGCTGATATGGGTACCATCAGTCATGTGCTCCTGTTATCCCACATGGCAAAGCCAGTGGTGAAGACCAGTCCAGCACATTACTGAACACATAACCCTCCCCATCACTTATGCTGGGAACAAGTTCAGCCCTGACATACATGGGTGTTGTTTCCATTACAGCTGTTCAGCAGATATGAAGGACACAAAACTTAAAGGAAGAGGGCTCCGGAGCTACCTTTCATCCTTCTGTAATCTGTTTGTTGTACTAGCCTGCAAGGCTCATTCCTCATCAGAATAGGTCATGCTAATTGGCCACTCACACCCATTTTATCACAGACACGTACCCAATATGCAATTTACTCCCCCAGTTATAATCACAGATGGCATTAGCAGAGAGCCTTCCTAGGTATTTCTTCTGTTTTCGCAAGCTCCTGCTGGGCTGAGTTTGGCATATTCCAGGGAAGATCCTTGCAATGAGACTGAGGACAACCACTATGCTACACTGAAGACACTGCACTACTCTGAATGGCCCCAGCTTCTGCTGATGGTTTGGAGGTTCAGTGCCCAACCTGTGCTCATTGGGAAACAGGTTCCACTTGGCTCGAGAAAGCATGTTAACAGTAAGTAACAACAATACAGGAAAAAAAAAAAGCATGAATACACCCAGTTCTCTTTTCTAGTGCTCAGCAGGAAAACACCATTGAAAACAAAAAGATTACTCAGTCTTTAAGACAATGAGTGATACTCCCTAAACACATCTTTGTAGCTCTGAAGTTAACTTTTACCAACCTTCCAAACACACAAAAAGTATCAAGACACCTATTTCCTCACTATAATTTACAATAGATAGCCAAAATGTCAGGAGCCTACAACCCTAGCAAGGCTGAAGATGAAACTGTGAAGCTTTTAAATCAGATAGGATAATATGTGCAGAATCACATACAACTTCTTTCATTTTTTCCCCTAATGGGAAGTTTACACACCGATTCCTTCCATTTCAAGTTAACACGGACACAGGACAAGTTATCACTTACGATATGAAGAACTGTTTTGTAGTGCAGAACTGATGGCTCAGCAAGGAAGGGCAGGATAACTCAAAAGCAGAGGAGAGCAAAGAGAGGGCAGCAGGGCAGCATGGGGTCTTTAACAGGTTTAAATAATCACCCACACATAGGTACAGCCTAATAGATAGAGAGATATGGGCTCACCCTCTGCCAATCTGCCTGGGGAAGGCAGGCATTCAGGTGTGGTCCAGCTAAAATCAAGCCAGCAGGTAGATTTGTGTATCAATTGCCATGGCTGGTACTTGCATGACCATTTATTCTGTTGCCCATAGAGATTCCTTGCAAGTTATCAATGCATACAATGGTTTTGCAATGCCAAGTTTCTGTATCTGCTGCTGTACTCCAGAAAAACAACCCAGAAGACTCAGTCTGTGCTCAGCTCTCAGGGCATCTGGTCAAGCTCATTTCTCCCATTTCAACTTTCATAAATTTCAGTTCAAATTTTCAAGATTGATCTGGTATGAGTTTCTGATATTTTTCCTGGGCAGACTTGGAAATTGTAGACTTCCATTGCAGCACTGGAAGTTTGTTCATCCCTCTTGTATCTCTCTGCTTCTCTAAGCAACTACCCTATCATATTTTCCTCCAAAATGCCTGAGGCTGGGAAAGGTAGAGCTGGGCAGCAATGGGGATGCTCAGGCACTGTGCTGGGGTAGTGAGAGATTGCTTGGGCAGGGGGAGGCAAGATCCACCTGCACATAACACGTAAAATCTGGCCTGTCTGGAAAATTCTGTCAACTCTTTCATGAAAAAAAAACAATGAAGGATGTCCAGTGTAGGGCCACAGCTCTGAGACAGAGGCAGGAGCTTTATAAAAAGACAAAGTAAACAAAAAGAAGAAAAGAACTGTGCTATGCCCCAAAACAAGATGTGCGATTAAAATTTTCAAACAGGAATATTTTCCCCAGCCTTACCTACTGCGTTTGAAGGGTTACGCAGGGAATGCTTCCTTTTCCCACTCCTGCTACAGCTGCACAACCTCAATGTGACGGTGCACTCCCATTGGCTTATGAATCTCATAATTTCCCCTTGATGGGCACTGACAGCTCTGTGGTGAGTGGTGAGAGACTGATCTCCCCACTGAGATTCGACACGTGTGTGATAACGACTCTGTGCTACCTGTACACGTCCCTGTGCTGTCAGACATAATAAGGATCTACCGTAGGATGGATGGAATTGTCAGAGCAAGGAGAACTGGGGCTCTCAGAGGGAAGGAAGAGGTGAGATGCCCCCCAGCAGGAGCCATACACCTTGCCTCCAGATGATTTTGTTCTGCAGAACAAAAAAAATCCTTGGGTTGCTGCTCAGTAAATTTCACTGCCTGGGGATTGCAGGCAATGAGAAAATTTCTCCCCTTATTTATGGAAGTATGAGTTGTCTGCAACCGCAGCTGTTCAGTGTTGGGTGTATGAAAAGCTGATAATCTGAGCTTAACTCCTAATAAAAATGATCCTGGAAAATTTCCATATTCCTTCAATTTGTCTTAAGTCAATCTAATTAGGGTTGGAAAAGAACTCTAAGATCATCAAGTCCAACAGTCAACATAGCACCACCACCATGTTCACTACTAAAGCATCTCCTCAAGTGCCATAACCATATGTTTTTAAATACTTCCAGGGACGATGACTTCACCGCTTCCCTGGGCAGACTGTTCCAATGCTTGCCAACCCTTTTTTGGGGGAAAAAAATAATTAAAAAAAAAATAAAATTCCTAGTATCTAGTCTAAACCTTCCTTGACAAAACTTGAGGCCATTTCCTTCATCCTGTTACTTGTTACCTGGGAGAGGAGGCTGATCCTCACTTTCAAAGGCAAGTTCTTCAGTAGCTGGATATGCTGGGATTAAATAGCACAGTCAAGTTTTATTTATGCTCTTTTTTTGCACATTCATTATTGCACAGTTTTTAATTACATCCTAGACTTTGCAAAGAACTGACATCTCCTTCCTTGAAAATGTTGGGTGGAAGAAAGGAGCAACGTGGAGTTAAAACCCAGGTTCCTGGCAGGGAAGATTTTATCCCAAACTGCTGAAGTCTGGCAGACTGTAAGTAAATGAATGCAGGGTTTCCCACCACAAAGTGGCTGGTAAACTTAGCTGTGGCAAGAGCCCTAATGTTAATAGTGCAATGACTCCCGTGGGAAAACCAATCTGATTTAAATACACTCCTCTTTAAACATTCTATTTATATGATAGAGATATCATAAATGCATATGAAATGAGACAAGAGAGGTTTATGGGGAGGGGGAGAGGTGGCAAGGCAGGGTGGGAAGACTATAGATGCTTTTAAATCACCGGGAAACAAACAAAACCTTTAGGAAGTTGGCCAGTGTGATTGCCAGATAATACTTCCTATAGGCCTTATGGAAAAAAATGTATTTATGCAAAAGAGATACGAACTGTGAAACAGCAAATCTGGTTTAAATTTTGAAAAAGGCCTATTTGCTTGCAAATCTCTCGTCAGCTGCAGAGAAAATACAAGAAAAGGATAGGAAGGAAAGTCAATTTGCTTGCAAATCCTACAGATAAAGACAGCACTGGGATGCAACTGAAGAAATACATACATCATTTTCCTCATTTTGTCATTTGGAGCTTACAAATTTTTTCTGGAGCATATCAGCAAGTGAGTTTTCAGGGGTAAAAAAAAATGGACTATGTTTATTCGAACAAAGTTTAGATAGCAAGTTGTCTACACTTTGGCAAACTCGCAGTTCTGTGGAAGCAAAAATAAACTGGGAAGGTAATGAACTCAAACTGCTGGAAACAAGAGTAGTCACTGTTGTTGCAGCTTTTGAAGCAGTAAGCTTTGGTCTAAGTTATGTTCAAAACCGAACAACAACCAGAAACGTAATATTCGTAATAGCTATGCAATTTTTCCCAAACTTCTTTTTTTTTTTTTCTATTTTTCTTTCTGTATTTGTTAGTAAAAGCTCACAGAAGCAGAAAACCATTATATTCACTTTGTAGATCATATGCCAAGTAGAAAATTGTGTATAAGAATTGTCTCTTCTCTACATGCAAATGAGTTACTTATTATAGAATGAAAAGGATACAAATGCAAATTATGCAGGAGCATTTTCATCAAGCATCTTAAAAAAAAAAAAAAAGCTTCCAACAGCAAGATTAGCAGCTGGTGCAGCTCTGCATTTCCCTTTTCCTTCTGTCAGACCAAACTCTCTCCTTGCTCTGGTCACAGTCCTCAGGGGCTGCCCACCCCGAAGCCCAGCGGCAGCTCCCCACTTTCTCACACACCTTCCTCTCTTCCGGCACTCACATCTCCCACTCCCCCTCTCCAACCCTTGGATTTACATTTCCTGCTGCCCTGGCTTGGCAAGGGACCTCTCTGGTAAGCAGCCTGCCACCACAGGGCACCCACACCTTGTCCCTTCACACACACCCGTCTCACATAGGTTTGTCTGCAACCTTCCTGGCACACAGAGTGTGCACCAGGACCGTGTGTTCACCGTGGGGATGCAGTCCACGACTGCAGCGTGCACATTGGCCAGTGAAAGGAAATAATATGGTGTCTGAAAGAAGAACTTTACCAAGGTGAGCAGTGGAAAAATGGTCTGTGTCACACATGCAATGAGCGAAATGAGGCTTTGGCAGTACAGTCCAAACAAACCATATCAGCTGAACAGGGCTGAGAAATGACACAGGCAAAATACAGCAACACAAAGCTGAGTAGATAAAAGAGGAAAACCCCTCAAATCAGGATGAACACCAAGAAACATAAACCATAGATGACAACTGGAGCATACACAGTCCATACTGATGTCAAAAGACCCTTTAGCAGTTCCCATTCACCGAGGCTATTCCTGTTTACCTGGCAAGCCTTCAGCAGGCAGGCTGCGGTTTTTAAGGCAGAAGATGAGCATCAGCCCCATGATTAGGCTGGGATCACACAGCTGCCTTCATTCTCAAGAACCATGTGCCATCAGATTATTTCTGGCTCTGCTCAGCCCCTTCCTGTATGACACAAGAGATTATTTCTAGTTATCAAGGAGCACGAGAGATAAACTCTCTCAATTATCCTTTACTGCTAGCTTCCAAACACCTTCCCTGCCCACTTAGTGACATGAATTCTTATTGTAAGACCAAGAGAGAGCTGTGATTTGGCTCAATAAACCATCAGAACATCTCTTGCCCTTGGGGTCAGCATGCCCATGAGTCAGAGCTGGCTTCAGTGGTCATATTTGGGAAAGGGAAGATGTTTCATGCAAGGAGCAGCCTCTCAGAGGGGCACTGGTGAATGGAGTCACAGAGCCCACCCTGAAGATCCTTCGCAACACCCTCACCTTCCCACAAGCTTTCCCCAATCCAGCTGAAAGCCCTCATGACATTGATTGCAAGAAGGAGAAACTACATCTAATCCAACCTGTTCTTCCTTCCAGCTGCAAAACAGAAACAACTAAACCTGGAAGACCTTGACCAAGGGAAAAATGACCAAACTCCATGAAACCTGTAAAAGACGTCTGTTGCCTTTGTGTAAGAAGCAGGCAGATACTCAAGTGAATGACCCCCAATAAAAGGTCAAAGTTAAGAGGCAGGGCCATCCTCCCAGTTCTTCTTCAACTGGCATCCCCATCCCATCCCTGCTGGCTTGGGCAGACACTGACTCATGCCTGCCTGGAGCTGTCTGGCTACAACAGGGCTGGGTGCGGAATCAGCACAAACTCTACTTCACAAGTGACTTGTTGCATCTCCAAGTGTGTGTGTGTGCTGCCACAACTGAGTGAGATTGTCTGAAATGTTGGGACTGCTTGGACAAAATTAACTTTTTTCCTCTCAGCAGCCTCCAGGACGTGGGAAGCACTGATGGCATCAGCTTCTGGCAACATTTTTGTCCGTGCTGCTAAACCGGAAAGGAATTCAACAGCAAACATAAGCAGTGGGGACTGGCATTTAGACTGATAGTGCTCCATTAAGCCATTCCCATCGGTTGTAAAACTACTCTGGGATAAACTTTAGCAGTCATGGCTCAGTGTGAGGAAGTGTGAAAAACTACTGCAGAATGAAAGCCCAGGACGGGAAAGGTTGATTTATTCTTTCTGTGAAAGCACACACTGCAACTGGGTACTTTAGAAGCATTCTAATTTTCACAGGTATTATGCAGGTAAGTGTGGCCTGAAGACACAAATGATTGTATGTCTCTGCTTTCCAATGGGAGAAGAACAAGATATGTTAGTGACAATAAATACAGCATCTTGCTTACCTTTGCTGAATTTAACATCACTAAAAAGTTCACATTTTTGAAGAGCTGCATAGGCAAGTAGCCCCAGAATGATTTTTTCTTTTGCAGTGGAAGCCTCACTCACTCAGGCATGTGGGAGGTATAGTACTTTTTTTCACTGACCATACAAAATTTCTTCCATTATCTGTCTCTCAAAGTAAAATAGGCTGTGCCAAACTCACAAGACTTCACACACATGGCTGGTTAAGAAATACCATCCCTGTTCTGACAGTCAACTCAGGGGATAGGGGGCCAAACAGCTTTGCATCCCAAAGAAGTATAATCTACGTGAAGAATGGAACAGATTTGTGGCTTGGGCACTTGGTTAAGATGCAAAAGGATTGAATTTAATTCCTGACCATTGCATTGCCTGTGCCTTGCAGCAAGTCCTTTACTCTTCGTGTGCTTCAGCCCTCTGCCTGTAGGAAGCTGCCCTGATACCTCCAAGTCACAGGGGTTCTGCAAAGACAAATTCATTGTGTTTGAGTGCCAGAGAAAAATAGAGGCAAGAATAACTTCTGCACCTTGTGTTTGTGCTTACTAGTTTACACCCAAATGGAGTGAGCATTATTTACTGTAGGAGACAGGTAGGCTGTAGATTGAAAAAAATATGTCTTTTCATCTCTGAAGAACACATCAGAAATTGTTTAAGCAGCTGGATCGTAAGTTAGCTGCAAATTTGGCCAAATACAGTTTTCGGGATGAAAATTCCCAAAGGTTGGACTGTTTGCCTCTAGGGTTATGTATCTGGCAGATGTCACACTTAATCTATTTTGTCAAACACACAGCCTTAATCAGGGAGTGTCACATGAGGGCTAAGCACAACCAGATCACAAAGGAATGTACTGTCTCCAGAATGCTAATGAAAGATTAGCTCTTCAATTCAGCTTCTGAATTTTGAAGAATCTTTTGTTTTTAGTTTAAACTAAGGGCAGAATAAGTAGTAAAGCATGCAAATGAGGCACTGTCATGAGAAAATAATAATTTGTTTCACTGCAATAAGAAATCTCATTTACATAAAATGAGAAATAATTAAATTGAAGCTGAACTGTGTGCCCTATCAATTTAATTGAATCTGAGCTACATGTCTATGGTTGATTTACTGGGGCTGGTTCCTGGAAAGCATTTGTTATTAGTAATTTTTGCAGTGAAAAGATGAATCAACATTTCTCAACTGAGCAAGAAAAATATCTCCTGAAATAAACTCCTGCTGAGCACCACAGACCGATACAATGATGTGCCTGTAGAGCTGGGGAGAGTTTAGTCAACAGGGAATTTAAAGTACTGGTGAAGAATATTGAGAAATATTGGCAGATAGCTACAGCTATCCGCTCTGACTCTTTTTGCAGCTCAGGCCATATGACTTCACCACACAACTATCTTCCTTCCTAACCACATGAATGAACAACATTAAGCCCATTAAGAGCCATTTGTCTTTCAGGACTGGAGTTTCCCCATCAAGAGTGTCCATCCAGCCAATTTCTCTTTAGAAAGTGTTCCAGACTTGTCTGGCGCTAAAGGTTGAGTTTCTCTTCTTGTTTGCTTTTAATTTTAATATTCCCACATTGGATGGCCTCCTTTTTTTCCTGTTAAATTATAAAGGGTGTTGTCTAGAAAAAAACCCCCAAACATTAACAGCTTGACTTTCATGCTTTTCTTAGAGAAGTCTAGTAGAGTGAAAACACTGCTTTCACAGTGTAAGGCACATCCCCAGAGTTTTGTGCTATTTTACAGGTCTTTCTGAAATCCCTCCGGTTAAGTGCAGACACCTTGACTACAGAACATTTCCAACTGTGACTTTATCTCGCCTCTTTTTATATGCACCTCTTTCAAAGTGCCTGAGCTTTAGCGAAAGGTTTGCAGTATGTCCACCTACATGGTAACAAGGTCCCTGGCCCTCCCCAGCTGCTTGTGAATAGACTTTTTTTCATTTATTGAGCTGTGGAGCTCTGCGGATCCTTCTCCTATCTCCATTTCCAAGCAGCTACACCTGGGAAATCGCCTTTTCCCTGTCTCCGCTTGACACAAGAATTTTTCTTTCATTAGTCACAACATTTCGTCAACAAATCCTGATGAAAAATACTCAGACAATGAGTTGTGCATGATCTAGCCCTGCTAACAACATCTGATGTACATCGGTCATCTGGGTCACATGGTGTTGTTTCACTGATGAAACTAAGTTTTATGAAACTCTATGTTTGGGACTATGATGAAACTCTAAGTTTGGGACTCACCAGATTGACTGGCTTAGGAGTGACTGCAGAGGGTTTATCATAAAAAGGGTGAAATCAGTGATCTCATGCTGTATTTCAGCAAGCCTCACCAGCTGCAAACACACTGTTCCAATCTTGTGCCGTGCTCCTTCCAACACGTCTTTGGAAATATGCGCCTCAACCTCCCACTTGCAGACCTCTGCTTCAGGTGTGGCCTCCTGTTCTGGCAGGTCAGGGCAAGAGCCAAGACTGAAAGAGCAGAAAAAGCAACCTGCACTATTCAGTATCTGCCTGAGGAATTAGGGGAATAACAGATTTATTGTTTTGTGTCTGCTCCTGCACTATCAGCTTGTTGGCACAGTTCAAAGGTGTGTTTGGGACTCAGACAACAGAATGGAGAAATTGGTGGTGTGCAATAAATGCTATAGTCCCCAAAAGACAATGCAAAGAAGTATATCTGATGTGCCTGAAGTACTCAAAGCTTGAGTATTCCATTAAAACTACAAAGGATGCCTGGCCAGAGAAATGGAGCGTATCCCCAATCCGTATCAAAGCCCAAAATATCTTGACTGTAAGAGCAATACTTCCAAAAGTTCAGTGTTATTTAAAATCAGTTACAATCAAAAGCTATGAGCACAAATGTAAGTCTCACACCCACCAACAGGCATCTTCATCCTGCTGAATAAATCTAGACAAACCCTCAGGGGGGTTGTGAATGAATTCATATGAATGGCCAATCTATCTCCACACAAAGATTAATGTCAGAAACAGACTATTACTTGTGAACCCTTGGTTTCTAGACTCAGGTTTAATTCATCATTTAGAAAACATGGCACTATGAGAGAAATAAACAAGAGGTTCATATGCAACTAGAGGCATTTTTTGTGGCAAAAGCTTTGATGAAATTTTTTGTTCCATGAATTTGGGAGCAAGTTTAGCAATTATGCATGAATTTTTATGAATTATTTACTAGAAAATATTCAAGGGAAAATATTTTCCCTTGAAACTTATGTCTTTTATATTTCCTTAGTGAAACATTCAGAATTTTTGATCTGAAATAAATTTTATTCTAATGTTCCCTTTCTTTTTTGTTAAAACAAGAAGTAAATATTTTTTAAAAGAACATAGTGCAGAAGTCCTGTTACCTACCATTTGTCCTTTGTCATATAGCTCTCTCTGGGGGAAGTTAAAAAAAAAAAAAAAGTTTATATCCCATAATCCTTAGGAAGAAGAATAGAAGAATCACAGAATCACAGAATATGCCAAGTTGGAAGGGACCCACAAGGATCATCGAGTTCAACTCTTGGCCCTGCACAGCAGCATCCCCAAGAGCCCCACCATGTGCCTCACAGCAGTGTCCAAATGCTTCTTGAACTCTGTCAGGCTTGGTGCTGTGACCACTTCCCTGAGCAGCCTGTTCCAGTGCCCAACCACCCTCTGGGTACAGACACAATATAGGCCATGGCTTCAAAGAATATGCATTTTAGGTATTGACTGGCCAAATGTCTTCTGCAAACGAAATACGGCAAAGCGTCCAAGAGGTATTTTTTCTTCCTCGGATTCCATTTTTTCATGAAAGGTAATTTATTTAGGGAAAAACATTTGTGACAGCTATCTTTTTTACTAAATGTATTTGATAATGAGGATTGATCCATAAGTGAAAGTAAAAAGGCAAGGAGGAGAACTGGTAGGCAGCACTCTCCCTTCAGCCTCATTTCCTATGTCAACGTATTATTTTAAAAGCTCGTGAAAGAGTAAGGACCAGTAAATTTGAGGTTGAAACAAGCAAAAGAGAAAACAGGAAAAAATAGGTTTGTAAGAGATGTGGATTGAAGACTGTGATTTTCCATCTTCTCTAGTAGCAGAGTTCCTCTGGAAAATGTTAGTTTATTGGTGATAACTTCACGCAGAGGAAGATACCTTTTCTGGGATTTGCAAGGGGAGACAGCTAGCGAATGACTTCTCCAAAAGCTGATGTGTACTACAGATGAAGTACACCTGCACGTTCTCTACCTGATCCAATTCCAAGCTGACCACAGCCCTGGGAGAAGGAAAACTTACTTTGGTTATCCCCTGACTTGCTGTTATCCCTCTCCTGAAACTCACCTTTCAAGCAGAGGACCTATTTGTCCTTCTCAAACATGCTTCTTGTGAGAAACATGACATTTCCTGCTTCTTTTGCACATTTTACTAAAGGCTTTTTGTGTAGGATGACTCTGTCTTACACACCTCAGCCAGCCTTGCCCAGGAACCAAATGCAGTGCGGCCACAAGGCAACTGTGCCTTTAGCTGGAACTGCACTTGGTAGCCACACCAAGGCCTGAACCCAAAGAGACCTTCTTCAGGCTAAGACAAGTTCACACTCATGCCTCAGAACTCTTAGGATTCTTTAGGCAACAGTACCCTTCACCTTTGCCATGTCTTTCAGGCAACATCTAAAAGATATGCCTCTTGTTGGCTCTCTCTGCTGCATTAGAGAGGAGGTACAAGAAAAGGGATCAATAGTTTAGAAGGAAAACATTTTATCACTAAGAAAGTGATAAGTCTCAGTGCCTGAGTATATGCAAAGACTTGATGGGTCTTGAAAAACACTCAATGTTAAGATGCTCCTCATCTTAATAGTATTTTTTTTTTTGCTTAGCTTTTTATACATAATTATGAAGACCCATTCTGAAGATCAAAGATCATCTCATCAGGGGAGACCTCCCCTCCATCTGTACTTGTGTATTATCAGCAGTACACTGACAGAGAATTGATTCTCTACTTTAATTGTACCTCCATGCAGACCCCAAGGAAACCCTTTAAGAGCATCAATGTAGCTAAAAAGAAGTCTTCTTTCCTACCAGCCTTTTGAAGCTGTCTCTACTGACAGCAGCAAAGATGCCATTTTAATCTTAAAGGTAAGTTTTCAATGACATATTAGACACTCAAAAGTGTGGTGAAGAAAATGCCTTGGCCTGTAGGTATTGCCCATCCTCCTCCTGATGGGGACTAATAGATTGATGAGAAATCAGTTTTTCAGGGCTCAGCATTATCTCCCTCTAACTTTTTCTAGATAACTACCAGCTTCAGCCAGATGAGAAGATTTGCCAGACAGGCCATTTGGGTTACTATGATGTTCCTTAGGACATTTCTTAGTAGCAAACAGGGATCTTTACTGAGGCATTTGGTCTTGGCCTGATCTTGTCCAAGCACTATTTTTATCTTCATACCTACATCAGTTTTGGGAGAGGGGCATGGAGAGAGGTTTGGTGGGTTCACAGAGCAATTCTGTTTATAGAACCATCCCATGCCTCACGCTTCCCATTACAGTGCTGCCACAGACCCCACAAGGCTCCTCATTCAGATCCCCAGCAAGACTGGCTCTTGCTCGTGGCACAGTCTGTCATCTCACAGAAGCTCTGTTATTGTTATCAAGGTATTTTTATCTTTCTAGGTCAAAGGCCCGTTGGAGGTTCTCTGACAGCAGATGATGATGGAGAACCGGCCGCCAGGCTCCCAGGTGGGAGTTCTGGGAACAGGCACCTCGCTGGGGGCTGAAGCTTGCTCAAAACCCACTCCCTTGGCACAAACCACTTTCATGTTTTCCTACTCCATTATAATACCTTGGAAAAGGGTTGTAGAGAGTGACCTTCATACATGGAACAGCAACAGGCAGCTGAAACAAGAACAGAGCTTTTTGCTATTTCGATCCAAACAGTGAATGCTTTGGGCATTTTGGCATAGTGACTTTTTCAAGCAGTAATTTGAATGGCTTGGTTAGGCAATGTGTTATTCCTGCCATGTGCTTCTCAAGGAGAAAATTGTAATTAAGCCCAAAGAAATGTTTTAAAGGAATTTTATTGCTCTGGGAACCTGACTTGTTTAGAATAGAGGTTATTGGAAAATATTTGTTTTAAATGAGGAAATAACAAAATAAATTTGAGCACGTGTCCCTCCAAAGCAAATATTGTTTCTATAGGAGATGGAAATCACCATCTTCAAAATATTAGCCTCCGTTTTCTGAACAGTGTTTTTTTTAGCATAATCATGGCTACAGATGGGCAGGGAAGGTTTCTTCTCTAACTTGAAGGTTATCCTCTGCTTATTCCCACTCCTTAGCTGCATGACCTTCATGTGGACACAGAAGGATCCACCTGCCAACCTACACCCATGAACGTGCTGGGAGAAGAGAGCTGTATTCACACCAAGGTCTGCTTTACAGTGAGGTCACAGTTTTGCAGAAAAGGCAAAACACCCCGCATGTTGACAGAGCTCTACCTGTCATCTCTCCTGGTTCACCTAGTTTGTTCAGTCCAGCTGCAGCCAAAAAACATAAATGAGTAAGCTGATGCAGCAAAGACTGGGCGAGATCCATCACCCATCCATTCAGCCATGTATCATTCACACATTGTTAAAGGTGAGTGAATGGAACACTCTGTTCTCCTTCTACCACTTGATTAAGCAGAATAAACACTATATATTGCCTTGATGGATAGAAAATACAACCCGCTTTTGAAATCAACCCTATGAGATATAAATGACTGTTAAGGTAAAAACACCATGTTGCGTCTGAATAAACACGTGACTCACTTTTCCCCTGCTTACACTGCTACCAACCACTTCCTCAAGCCCTGCCATCCTGCTGGCAGGAATCCTCCCAGCAGCACACTGGTGACACCTCTTCATCTGAGCAGGGGAACCTGATTAACCCCGGAGTCTTCACAGTTCTAGGAACTTTTGGAAGACATGGGTCTGACATACCTTTCACTTGCTGAATAAAACTTCTATGAGTTATCCCATTTGAATTCCCCTTTCTGGTGCAATTGCTCAGCTTCAGGGACATGCAGCAGCTCAGTGACCATTGCTGCTGCCAGAAGGAAACCTATCATCGTCTCTGTTCTTGTTTTGCATCTAAATGGTGTGTATGGCAGCCCCGCAGCACTCAAGAGCAGATCAGAATTCACTCCTGCAAGTCCTCTCTCTGGGAGTACTGGCATAAATCAAGATTAATTCAAATGGACTCAATGAATTCCCAGTGCTGAAGCTAAAGTGAGCAAGCAAAGGGGTATAAGCTGCCATGCCTGGGTACATCCAGCAGGCAGGAATTACCAGCTTGAATGTAGTCTGAGCTTCATCCAGTGCATTCATGTCTGCTATGGAAACACAGGCCAGAACCTTAAAACAGTGGTGGCAGGTATTCTTTTCCTCATTTGCCAGGGATGTAAGACACCATTCTCCTTGCAAACACCTGTGAATTCAAAGCTCTTGCTGTACACTCTGGAGCAGTCTGCACAGGCAGAGAGACCAGAGAGTAGAAAATCTACTAGTTTTGCACAGGGAAACAAGGCAGTGGATGGCCATTGTATCTCCCTCTCAACTATCCTTTCATTCATTCAGAAAGGCTGAGCTACAGTCTGTCACTGCAACTTGCTTCATGTATTCAACCTTACCAATGTTTTAGGACTAGCAATTTCATTCTTACTTTTCCCTCACTGGATTGTGGTGAAAAACTTAAAGGAAAGCAAATCAAAAAAACAATCTCAAAGACGGAAATATGTGTATAGTGCATAGGGCTCAAGTAAAGAATAAAGAGATATTTTTATTGTAAACTGGGTTGTTCATCTAGTTACACACCAGGTTATTCTGCTAGGGATTTTTTAAAAAAATATATTGGTGTGAAAGCGAGATTAGACTCTGGAAGATCACAGTTGTGCAGAGACTTCCAGTGTGGACTTGGCACCTACAATAGAAAGTGAATGGGACTTCAGTACCTGCAGGCTTTTTTGACCTCTCTCTGGACCTCAAGTTCCCTCATAAAATAGAAATGTCAGAGCTTATTTATGTTTTCAAAAGGCTGTAGGAAAAGTGCCCTTGCTTGGTCTGATGGTTTATTTAAATCAGTATGCTCTTTTCAACAGCAAAATTATCATCTTTCACAGCTAGAGCTGTGAGAACTAATTAATAGCCTTGCTTTCAAATGTGCGAAGAACTGTGTACATGTCAGCACAAGATTAGCCGTGATCATTTTAATATATTGCCAAAAGCACTTGGTGCTTATGTCTGAAATGATCAATTGTTTATAGAACAGCTCAAAGGAGGCCCTAGTCTGTGGAAGAAGCAAGGCAGGTAGTCAGGAGCCCGCCCTCCCAGTGCCTGGCTAAGCTTTTGTACTCCGCTATGTGCCTCCACATCCATAATAAAAGCCCTGACAGTGCTTCAGTAAAACTGGAATAGGAAATAGTGAGAATGGTAACAGAAGGGAAGAAGACAGAGCAGTGGTCACTGCTGAGGAACTGACCCTGCAGCCAGGCTGGGGACAGGACAGGCACATGTGGCTGGTGGATGTTGGCCAGCCAGGATCTGAGAGTGCTCCCACCACAGCCTCCAGTCAGAGCAGGGGCAGTGCTGAAGGTAATGTGTTCATGTTTGAAATGCAATGTCACTTCAAAATTCCATCACAAGACAGTCGGATTAAACTATAGCCCTGGGGAAATCCCTGCTTTTTAATTTACAAGGATGCCTAAAGGAACAGAGGAAACAGAGGCAAATAGTAAAGCATTTATACCCAATTGAACACAATATTCTAACATTTCCTTTTTGTTTGTTTGTTCTAAGGTCATGGCTATAGATACGATTTGTGGCTCTGAACATCACTTTATCTCCTTTACTCTCAGCAAAAAAACTGCCATCTTTCTACTGTAGGCTTCCTACTGCAGCATAGCTAAGAGTTTCTCCAGGACATATCCAGAGGTGTATTGCTTTTCTTCCCAAGCCAAGGCTGTTTCCCTAGTTCTTTTCCCACTCCAAAATCTTGCCACGTTAGCAAGATACTCCAGTAAAAAGTAGCAACACTCTGTTTGCACACAAACTGTTTATCTTAATTCCACATATATGCACACTAAGTTGGGGAAAGTGAAAAAAAAACCCCACCCTAAACACCCCTCCTCTCCCTCCCCACGCCCCCCACCCCAAAGGGAAGGTGTCAGGATGAAAGCCATTTGAACATGAAGAATCACTGCAAAGGAAGAGTGGGAAGCCATTTCCCCTGCCCAGGTCAGGCCAAGAACTGGTGGTCTAAAACTGCAGAGAGGGAGAAAAAGACCTCTAAAGCTAAGCCTAATGCAGTATTCCAAGTATGGCAGCAGGAGGCTGCACCAGAATTTAAGAGCAGGTAAGACCATTGTTTCCCATAGACGGTCTTAAAAAGCGATTTCCAGATTGTGGCAGGATGTGACATTTCAGAGGCCCTTCCACCTCCTTTCTTACCATTTCTGTAACAGCTGCACAGGCTGAGGTTCAGGCCTAGAAAGCTAAGATAATATTGCCCTAACTTCTCTAGATATACTTTATAAAACCTCAGCCTAAGGCTTCACTTCAGGCTTTGTTGCCCCTGTTGGATGTTCTCCACCCCATGCCAAAGCCAAATTCTCACTTCAGCCTGAGGGCAGGTCCCGCTTCTCTTTTATGTAGGCGAGAGAACAAGCCAGCTGCACCAGTGAGCCAGTAAAACCCACTTAACACTTCCCATCACAGTATCCACCTGCTAGCAGATTCATGCCAGAACTGATAGCCTGCTATGATATCTTCCTAAACTAGAGTTTTCCTGCAGTAAAAATACTCCAGTGATGGCTCAGCATCACTTCCCTGAAGATCAAAGTATCAGCTTCAACACTACTATACCATTTGATATTTTGAAACTGTTTAAAGCAACCTCCTGAAAGCCGAGTACTAGAGAAATGTAGGGATGATTGCTCCTTTTGATGGCAAAACCCTGTAGCAGAAGCACTCCCAGGTGTGTTTGCAGCTTGCTCTCTTCTGTAACACCAACCATGGACCAGTTTTTGAACACAAAAAGGAGTTGCAAATGTTGCAGCTCTCCAAGAGCATGAAGGAGAATTCTTCATCTCAGCTTCATCTCACAGTCCTTCCTCCTCTTCCCCCTTAATTAAAAAAAAAACAAATAAACTCTGAAATAGTGAGTCAGTGCTTAACTGCGCAGTTTGTTCACTGTTCTTTCTTCTTCCTAACAGATGATGAGTGCTTATTGATGGTGAGCCTCAGGAAAACTCAGTTGTTAATTTAAATGATGCAGAAACCTGGTATGTTCACACCACTGTTGCATAAAGAGGTGCTTCACCTCACTTCACTACATCTGAATTCTGCAGAAAGAAAAGTTGCCTTTAGTTTAATGAACTGAAAGTTTGTTCGTGCTCACACGGAAGCAGCCATGTAGCCCAGTGTCTCAACAACTGCTGAAGAGGAAACAGGAGGTCCTGGATTTGACCTACTGTTCACCCTACGGAACGCTGCCTTCCAGCCCAAAGGGCCCTTCTCTTCTACTGTTATTTCTCCTGTTGGCCACAGAAGAGTCATACAATGTATATTATTTCCGTTTTTGCCAGCTAAACACACAGCTGAGCAAGCTTGGGAAAACTCAGATTTCTTGTTCTACATCTTTGTTACAAATGAGCATTTGGTACAGTCTTTTATACCTCTGCAGTGTAGTCCACGCTGACAGAGACCTCCAGCCTTTACTTGACAGCAGCGTTATGAGATGAGTTTAAAGACCCATCTAGGGAAATGTTTGCCATGCTGCATATGAAAACCACTGTTGCTCACAGCCGAATCACTAAGCAACACTTCTTCATCTTTTGAAGATTGACTGTACTAGTGGTTAAAAGGACTAAGAATGAATTTGATATCTCACAACTGAAGACAGAAAAAACCCTCCACCAGTAGGATCTTCCCCAGTACCACTGTTCTAAGCAGATTAGTGAAAAATGTCACAAAATTTGTTCTCAGTTCAGCTGTTATTTACACTTCCTTGTATTATTTTTTTCTGTTAACCCCAACAATGCACTGCTGCCAAGTCAGCCAAGTAAAGCACTGGAACACACTTTAAGCCTTCAGAAGACTGCAAAGGGTGTTATAGAGAAGACAACTTTTTTGCAGCAGCTTGGCTGTTCCATGGAGGAACCTGGGCTGTCCAGGTGACTCAACCGTAACTTCAGCGCCAAGAGCCCAGGCAGTCATTTGTCAGTTTTGGCAGCCTGAAGTAGAAGAACTGGTTGAGACTTAGGATATGCACAGAAAGAGCAAATTTCTGTTAATGAAAGAAAAGGATAATAATGCTGGATGTCTTGCCTTCTCTTACTCATGAGTGACTACTCACACAGTAATGAAGACGGGACTCTAAAAGAATTGCTTCAAGAGCCATGGGAGCATGGCTCCATATAGTATAATCAGGATTCTGCTTTTGATAGATCGTCCATGAGGAAAACAAAGCGAGTATTCTTTAAAAGGACATTGCTATGGAGCCAACTGTTGGTCTGTTATATTTGTCTGGGATGCAATGAAAACAAAATACTCACATCTTACATAAATAATTTATGCAGACGGATAGACAGACATCTACACACATATACACGACAGAGCTGTATTCTCTCACATACAGAAAGAACTTCAGAGCTGGGTAGGATTTATCATTTGGAGAACGAATATTCCCCAGTTCATCACTTTTGTAATGAAAAGAACAGTGGCTGCAGACTCACTGAGCCTCTGTAGAGGGACCCAGATGTTCTTCCTTAAGTGACTGAGATGTGGGGGGATTGGAAGAAAACATCTGATAGACTGTGATCTCCAGCCAGCACACAATCATTCTTTGCTACATTGCAATTATTTACTTTGAGCAAACACGTGACAGAGAGGCACCAAAAGAGTTAATCTAAGGGCTGCTGTGTCCTAAAAAAGGCAACTCAATGTCTATTATTCCTCAACCCTCAGTAACTGTAGGGCTGTTGATCACAGCGTGTTTTAGGACCTAGTGATTACAAAAAATAAAACCTCTTTGTCTACCTGTCAAGTAACACTATTTGATCTAGAAATCCTTAAGAGACCACAAAAGAAACCTCTATTCACACACATATATATATATATATATATATACACACACACCACACTGATGTTACAAGAATGGTCTTATAGCACATTTAGGTCCAAAAACGTAGCTCATATTTTCTGCTAACTTTTACGATTTCAAATAATTCAGGTTTCCTATTTTAATGAGCACTTTAGCCCCTTCTTGCTGAGGGAAATGCTGCAACTCTTGCTCTATGCAACAAACGATAAAAGCAGGTAGGAAATTGTTTGGTTAGAGTTTCTCACTGATCGAAGGTCTCATTGGAGGTGTGAGAGGGAATGGAAGAATCCTTAAACTGCCTACAGACAACGTTTCAATGCAGGTGCAAAGTAAAATGGGCAATGAAAAATGGGGTAAAAATCCAATTTCTTATGGTTGAAATAATAGAGAGAAATAATAATTACCCATTGGAATATGTTCACTCATTCCAGTGGTAGGTCTGTGTCTTACATGCCAGTTCAGTAAGTACAACAGAAAAGTGCAAGGTACAGAACATTGTCAAGTCTATTTTACAAGTATTCATTATGTAAAGATCATTGGGAAGCACAGAGGGGTTATTGGAGGACATTTTGAAGGGTGAACTCGTATCTCTCATATCTTCTACTGTAAGGTAAAATTACATATCAAATACTACCAGAGTCTGCTCAGTTCTTAGTCTGCTTCAGCTTTTATTTTCACTCTTTTAACTGACAGGTTTGTGTTAACCAAGACCAGGTCCCTCAAAATCCCGGGCTATGTCAGGCACACTCACGCTATCTTTCCTGTGTGCATTTGTCATATCAGGACCTTTGGCTGCAAGCTCTGCAGTGAGGGCAGACCCCCATGCTGGCACAGACACAGCACTTGCTGACGCAGGATCTCGTCACTTCTGCTCTGCCAGCACTGCCACCAAACCCAAGAGGATTGCCTTGAATTGACTGAAGGCAGCAGGATTTAGCTGTAAAGAGGAGGCATAGGCTGTTGAGACAAATGGTTTGTCACACCTTCCACTAGGCAAACAATCTACTGCACTAGACAAAGCAGGAACAGATCAATAGCAAATTAAGAACTCTCTCAAAACAGCAGAGAGTAAAAAATAAAGCAGTAAGTCTTGGGAAAACTCTGCCTCCTTTATAGGGAATTAAAGGGGGAAAAACATGACTCATTTCCATAAAATGGATAACTGGTGTTCATTTCAAATGTAACCCCAATTTGACTTTCCATCCCACATCATGCCTTTGCAGAAAGATCTATCACACACAGGTGCCACTTCACCCCTAGCTGATCCCAAGTGTACAGGTGCCCTGAAATGTTGGACTTGCACAATGAGTGTTGCTGATGTTGCTATTTTACTCTTTTGGTCATCTGTGACCTATTTTTAAGCCTCTCCAATAGCCAGCCCTTCCAGCACCTTCTACATGTAGGCTATTTTTAGAAAGCGTGCTTTATATTTACACTTACATCTGTCATCAGGAGATCTATGGCCAACATCTTATTTATGTTACTGTACTTTCACACATTGTCAGACCTGCATTTCAGCTGAAGTTTGATGCTAATGTTGGAGGTCATGTCTTTGGTAGAATTTGGACAGGCAGTCTCCTAATGCAGGCTCTGAGCACTGATCCCACCCAGCTCCAAGAGCACTGACTAGGGAAGGAGTCAGCGCTACCCTGCCACCCTCGCAGCACCAGGAGGACAGGTGAAGGAAATGACCAAGTGCTCTCTTTGAAACAGCGAAATGTGGTGGGAAGGGCTAGAGCAGTATGGTTTGAAAGAACTAGAACTCACCTTGGATAGCCTTTGAACAGCTAATGAGGAATGACCAGACATAAATATTTTTCTTTGTAATTACAAGTGTATTTTAAAACCCCAGAGCTAAAAAAAAACAAGCCTAAGGGAAGGTTACACAAAATTTGTCAGCTTTAAGTAGAACATTGTCCTTTCCACAGAAAGTGCAGTCCTTCACAGAAGTCTCCCAAGAGGCAAAGGGGGCACTCATCACAGCTGAGTAAGAGACACAAATCTGACTTCCTTTCAACTAACATTGGTGCAATGTGGCCATCTATTGTTATTTGGATAACTCAGAGAGGATCTGTGCTCCTCCCTTTATATTTTGCCTTGAGATTGGTATATGAAGCTAGACATAGGCCAACAGGTAATATAAAAACCCAAGAAGGGTCTTTCATTTGCTTCATCCCTGTAAGCAAGCAGCTGAGTGCTGATTTGAGACAGAGACATGGCTCTGGGAATGAGTTATGCCCCTGTGAGGGAAAATAAGGGGTGTCAAGAGCAGATGTCTAGCCCAAACCCAGCATATCTGTCATAACCATCACCTCCTTAGCCAGAAAAGCAAGCAGCAGCCCCAAGGTTCTCCACAGGGAGACACATCCTTCGTCCTGCAGCCACCACAGGGACCCTGCTGCCTTACATCCTTCCGAGGACAGTAAATAAAGGACAGTACCACCTATGGCTGCTGGACCATAAGACATGCAGAGACCAGAGGTGTGTGAGCCTTGGGGTGAGAAGGAGCTCTTCTGAGTCCTGGTTTGAATTCAAGCACTTGTGTCAGGCTATGCCGGCTGACTCACCTGTGGGAAGGGCTGGCCATCAAAAAGCGTTTACCTTCATCCCCTTCTTGTTAAGGACATTTTTTCTTACTTGGATATTAGACAATGGTTCTTCTTCCAGAGGGTGGTTGAGCACTAGAACAGGCTTCCTCGGGAAGCAGTGACAGCACCAAGCCTGCCAGAGTTCAAGAAGCGTTTGGAAAATGCTCTCAGGCACCTGGTGTGACTCTTGGGGTTGTCCTGTGCAGGGCCAGGAGTTGTACTCGATGATCCTTGTGGATCCCTACCAACTCGGGATTTTGTGATATCGTGATTCTTTGGTGAACCTCAGTGCATTTCCTAACAGAACTCTGACCTGGCCCACACTGAAGGACAGAGGACAAGCAAGTCCTGGGACAAACTGGGACCTGGGATAGGGTACCTGCAGGCATGGGTAACCCAATCCTAGGAGCCTCCTGCGACACACAGAGTGGATAAAACCACATTCTCAGCTTAAGAGCAGACACAGCCATTTGTCCTGTTTCCCAGAGGAGGAGACAGAGGCAGAGAATGATGGTAAGGACAGCTATCCTGGATCAGACCAAGCATCCATCTAGCTTTATTTGGTACCCTCTACATTTTTGCTTTTGGGAATTACAGGGCAGAAATAAACCTACCCATAGGATTTTTAACCATACTGATAATTCCAATTGTCAGGCTTAGAAATAGTACAGAAAGTACACCAGGACCTGCATATGAAATATCAGTTTTGTTGCATTGCCCAGGATTTCAGAACAAGTTCTGTAAAAATATGCAGACTTACTGCCTCTTCATTGTTATGCAGGTCTTTAATTTAGCTCTGTCCTGTGTGTAGAAGCAACTAGACAGGATAACTAACCCACAGTGTAAATCACTGTACCACGAGCTCACTGCTGCTGCTGTCCAGCAATCAGTGTATCTGGCTGAAAGGAGGCGGCAAGATTTGCCTCTAACCACTTATCCCTTTTCCTGGTTATCAGTGCCAAACCCTTATCTCCCCCTTGGATGACAGGTTATGGAAACTATCACATGCAGGAACCTGTGGCCTGGGAGCTAGTGTGCGTGGCTGTTCTCCTGGTGGGGAACTGAACAGCTGCAGGATTACACGATTATCTACATGCAAATCATCCTGTGTAAAAATAATGGTGTTTCATCCAGTTTTTGGAAACAATGCACCACATTTTAGCCAGGGCAATTGTTTGGATGGCTGGGCAGGTCTCTTGTGTCAGGCTTGTGGATGGAAGTGTGGGCAGAGGTGGGATTACAGGGCATTGTTTCCACTGTTCCTGCCTGCCGTATAACCTCACCACACACATCCCCCTGTGTGTGAAAGCTTGGCTGAGTAGCATCTCATGGGGATCTTGATTCAATCTCTCCATAATACTGATTAAACACACATGTGCCAGATCAAAGAACCTCACCTTTATTCCAGATAACCAATCTTCATCAAAAGCTCTTCCCCTAAAATTCACAGGTAGGACCGTGTATGCAGCAAACCACATCCTGCCTCCACTCTCGTTCCTCAGTGTTCAGCCCCAGGAACAGCTTTTCACCATTTTTTTAAAGGACAAAATGTTCAGGTTCCAGTAGACCAGGAAAAAAAAAATGAGAGTGCCAGAGCTGAGCATAAGAACTGTGTTAAAGCTCATGTATTTGCCCCTTCCCCCTTTCCATGGCATCCAACCAGCAAGGGCTACATCATCCCCAGACACATTTTGTAGGCAGGAGGAATTCACATCATTGTAGCACCAGGCAGGGCCCCATGAATTACTGCCCTTTTATGACATTTTATGACACAATGAGAATGACATCATACCCCTGAGAAGCATTACATTTTCACTGATTCCTTTGTCTAATTTGAAAAGCCAAACCTTAAAAATATTCACCTGCAAGAGATGTCATAGGAGAGAGGGGCAAAGTCTGTCCGCCTGGTTTAAAGCCTGGGTTTCCCTGGAGGTGGAAACCCTTTTTGAAATGGAATTGCATCATGCTAGAAAAAAAGCACCAGGGGATTCAGAGGCTAAGACACAAGATTACCAACTGGAGATCCTTTTGTGAATCCCGTAAATGCTTTGCAAGGTGGGTAAAAGTTATTGTCCTCTTCTGTTGTATGGAATTCCATGTCTGCATTACAACCCCAAATATCCACCAAAAAACCACTGAGGCTCAAAAGTCAAGCACTCAAAAAGTTGGTTGGAGGGAGAAATTAAAGTAATCTTATCTGTCGTAGGAATCTTTAACTACATGATGCCATATTACTTTTTTTCCCAAGCTTCTATTTGATTCAAGAAGGAGCTACTGAGGCAAACCTTCCCCTTCTCCCGCACACTGGATGTCCCATATCTCATCTACCAAACGTTGTGACTGTTTGCCTGTGGTACCCTGCGCCAGGTCTTTTCACTGAGATTCAGCAGGACACAGGTACCCAAAAGAGTTCTCTGCCCTTCAGCTGCAGAGGGGCTCAGTAGGTCATGCCATGGCATTCAGTGAGCAGAGTATGCTGAGGCCCACTTCTTCACTCCGGACTCTGCAGGTGCTTTATAGCAGCAGAGGACAAAGGCTCAGCTCTGTTTCAGCCCCTGTGCAGGCCATGCTTTAATGCTCAGGCCATTCTGCCCTATTCTTTCCTGAACTCTTTCTAGGGCAGGTTTCTTTACTCTCTGCCTCTCACTTGCTGACTCTTTGGTTATCTTGGCTTTTTTTCCAGGCTCAGTTCTGCCTCAATGCACTCGGATCCCTCACAAGCCCCTCCATTTTCTCTAAGTTCATTATTCCTGTGCCATTGTCCTCCTTTCCCCACCATATTCCAGCCTCAGTGCTTTCCCCACCAGGTCCTTGCCCCAGACTACCTCAACCATTCCTCTTAGAGGAAGCCTTTGCCTTCCCTTGAATTAGGCTACAGCTTAGCCCATAGCTTTGGCTTATGAAAAGAGAAAAACAAGATGTTGGTTTGGGGTGCTTTTTTTGAAAATCTTTTCTTAGGTAATATGGGAGGCACAGGCAGCTGCAGCTGTCCCTCAGCCAGCACTGCATGAAATAGCCTTCCCTTTATCCTCAAAGGTTCACATGTGGGATACCCTGGCTTCCCTTCAAGTCACCACCAATAATGGGTGTAACATATTCCCTTTCCCAGGGCACTGCGCTGGGCTCTACCCACAACAGGAGAGGTGGATCTGAGTTCAGCCGTCCCCCAGACCAGAGGGGTTCTTGTTTTAGCAGCACCAGGCAGCGCTCCTGCCGACTGCAACAGCTGCAGAACGAGCCTGCAGGAGCTGCGCTGAGCTCTGACAGGCACAATAACCATCACCCAGAGCAACACGCTCCGCATCACATATCCCAGCCAACGCCAGGTACGTGCTGGGTGAATGCTGAGCGTTTGGGGAACCTACTGCCACACAAAACCTGAGCACTTGCTAACCTGTCTGTGTGGTGTATGAAATACTGGCTTTCCAATTAATCACTTAAAACCATCTCAGGTGCCATAAAGCAGCTGTGAAGGCATCTGGCTGGAGTGAGCAAGCCCATACATGAGGTGTTTGTTCAGCTTCAAATCCACAGGCACAATATGAAAGAAGCAGCTGAGGATTAGAAGGAGCAGACAACTGCAGACAACAGAGAGTTTCCCTTAACATCACAGCCCTTTCTCTGTCCCTCCACCCAGTTTCCTTGTGCAGGCAGAAACAAAAGACCTCGCTTCTCCAAGCTCCAGTCTTGCCTGCTTCTGGCTATGGCAGAACACAAAAGCAAGAACTTACATAAGCAAATGGTTCTTTTCCCAAGACTGATTTCATTTGGAGGTTTGACTCCCAAAGGCCCTAGTGTACTTTCTCCAAGCTAGAGTGTCTTGAGAAAAACTTTTTCTTTTTTTTGAGAAACTCCTATAAACATCTACAAAGTGTCTCGACTGCAGCACTCCCTTGACAAGTTACCCAACGACCTGACAGCCCGTAGGTTGCCCTAGGTCCCCCGTTTGTGATAGTGATTACCATTTTGTTACTCCCTTGTGGTCTCCTGCATGTCTTGAACCATTTTGTCTCAGACTGTGGAATTTCTTAGTGGTGGGGATTCATCCGCACAGCACCTACTGTGCTCTGGGGGGAAGTAGACAGTGATATTACATCTTCTCCTCGGGTTTTGCATGGAAAAACTCTAAGGAACATCGCAGTTGTTCACTGTTGCAAAACTGACACCTCTCCACCAATATATTTCATCTTTTGTAGTTGTTCCAGCTGAGAGCTCACTGACACAGAGGAGCGGGTAATAAACCACTGTCTAAATGTCAGATGATGTAGCAAAGAGCTGGCTCCCAGGAGGGAGTGTTACGCAAAGCAGCTCCCACCTTACCTGCACTTTATTATCAGAGCAGTCTGCTGACACTGCACCTGCTGCTTCTAAAGTGTGGTAGAGGAAATCTTATAATATTACAGCTATTACATTACAACCCACGTGGCACGTAGCAAAGAATTGCACAAAGCCCCCAGCGACAGATTGCTAAGTTATAAATAGGTGCAGGACCTACATAACTGGAGTGACTTGTAGCTGAAGAGCAGGGCTCCAAATTAATGACATTTATGAAGTTTCTGGCTGCAGCTGGCTTGCTGGCTGCAAATAACTGGCTCTGCAGAGTGGGCAGCAGCAGCTTCCCTCCAAATGATGACAGAGAAAGAGAGACAGTAATGGGTACGTCCAGTCAAGACAGCTTGATGGAACATGTGCAAACCGAACTAAGGCCTACAGGTAGGGGGAAAATATTTTATCCAAAAATATATTTTATATATTTTATGCAAAACACTTCACTTTTAGGGAACATTACATTCATAGCACAGCCTGGATGCAATGCCAAAGCTTGTACTGTTTCTACACATAATGCCATACAATGAGATAGTCCCAAGAGTAACGTGGATAGAAAATGAAGGAGTTTGATCTATTTTCTCAATCCAATCCTCATCTCTTCTGCCTGCTCAAATGGTTCTGACTACTGCTCATAAGTAATTTAATTTAAAAAAGGGGAAAAACCCAAACAAAGTGATTTCTTCATAGCGTTTTAGCAATGCTTACACCTGAGATCAACTCAGTTGGTTTCGGCATGGTGCCAATAACACCAACATTGTGGGTTCAATCCCTGTAGGGGCCATTCACTTCAGGGTTGGATTTGATGACCCTTGTGGGTCCCTACCAGTGCAGAATATTCTGTGATTCTCTGATAAATATGCACAACTTCAAACACTCCTGGGAAAAGCATGCTGGGCAACAAGTGTATCCACTGGATTCTTTTTTTTTTTTTTTTCTGCCATAATAACAAAACCAGAAAGTTTTTTTAAATACCAGCACTGACACATTTCAGAGTTTATAATCTGCTAAAATAGGGACTGATGAGCTGTTCCCAACAGCCTGTGGGCTCCAACACAGCACAATACAGCATGCCAACTAATTGGCAGTAACTTTCCTTGGGCATACTCTCAACTCAAAGAGTACATAGTAACTGAACTAGCTTTTTAAAAAAAAACCAGCAACCAAAACCACTACCTAAAACCCCGCTAAACTAACTCAAACCAGCTTGTATTTGCTGTGAGACAACAGCAAGCCAGCAGATGGCTACGACAGATTAGCCAAGGAGAGGCAATCTGCACTTTTCCAAACCTTATGTAATACAACCTCATATTTTGGCTGAGGTTTTAACACCTTCCTATCTCCAAGAGTTTGCAGCAGCATTTTGCCTTCATGGGATACATCCTTGGAAGCCAACTCTCCGACTGAGGGAAGCAGACATTTATATAGACATAGTACTGAGAAGTCTCAGATGGGATTCAGTCACATTGTGCTGTGGCCATATATATTTATCTTCCTGGCTGTAATCCATATCTCTATATTCTTATCCTGAAATACTGGTTGTCTAAATAGCATGTCAAGTATACTCTGGTTTCTAAGAAAGTCTTTCTTTGGCATTTAAATTTTACATGTTACGTAGGAACTATAGATAGCTGGATTGCTCGGAGATTTCCCATATGCCATGGATACCAGCACTGGAAAAGGCGGGTAAGAGTACTTGAGTTGCTCTAAGATTATGGGCCTAACTGATTCAGCAACAACCCATTGCAGGATCTTTATACTCCCTAAATATTTGTATTGTGTTTTATGTAATCATAGGTATTACATCTTACACATGCAGCCTCATTCTTTTTTTTTTTTTTACCCCGAATTCTTGAGTGCAAGTCCCTCCTTTGGCAAGAAGTGCCCTGCAATGGACAGTGTCTTAAACACAAAGAAAACAAATTCTTGTTTTCCCAACAGACAAATGCTAAAGAGGCTGAAACCAAAACTAGTCTCACATCCCCAGGCTAGCAGAGACGTTGTGCTTATTTTCCTTTTCACAGCTTCCCCCCCACCTTTTCTGGTTTGGGTTCGGGGGGGGCTTGTTGCGGGGGAGAGGTTTTGTTTGTTGGGGTTTGGGAGGTTTTTCTGCTTTTTAGCTCTCTTTCAATGTAAAATCCCTTCCTCTCTACAGCCACCCTTGCTCACAGTTAATCCTTTTACCATCTCTTGATCCTCCCAGCACTAACCTATCCTATTTCTTTCTAAATCAAATTCAGAAATAAATATGTGGTCCTCTCTCTTACCCTATCCTTAACTTTCTCTCCTGGCACGCCATGAAATGTTTTTCCTCCTCAGGGACCCACTGCTTTCAGCTTTCCAATCACCTCCCAAAGCCCCTGTCACACACAGAATTAGAATCACAGAATGGCCTGGGTTCAAAGGGACCTTTAAAGTTCATCTAGTTCTAACACTTCTGCAATGGGCAGGGGCAACTTCCATTAGACCAGGTTGCTCCAAGCCCCATCCAACCTGGCCTTGAACAATTCCAGGGATGGGGCAGCTACAGCTTCTCTGGGCAACCTGTGCCACTCCCTCATCACCCTCACAGTAAAGAATTTCTTCCTAATATCTAATCCAAACCTACCCTCTTTCAGTTTAAAGCTGTTACCCCTTGTCCACTCACTATCTGCTCTTGTAAAAGGTCCCTCTCCAGCTTTCTTGTTGGCCCCTTTAGCTATTGGAAGATTCTAGAAAGTCTCCCCAGAGCTTTCTTTTCTCCTGCCAATCCCAACCCACATGCCCTTGCTTACTGAAGGCCACGACAATTTTATTGAGTGTTTTGAGTTTCCCACCAACTTTGGCAGTGTCTAGCAGGCTGTGTCAGAGGAGATGGAGCAGAGCTTGGCATTGCAGTCAACGAGGGTGCCCAGAGGAGCCATGCAGTGTTCGTGCTTGGCTGATCAGCCCAGGAACTGGGCACACCAAGCCACGTACATCACTGGGCTTGTGAAGCTAACACACAACCAGTTTTCAGGAAAGCTTGAATGCCTGCTGGAGAGCTGACAGGCTAGAGCTTGTAGTGTTAATGGCAGGCCTAAAAATACTCCCCCCTGGGAATCCAGAGTGCATGGCATAATCATTAGGACTCCTCATTTCCCATAGAGTCATAAGGTGTTTTATCTATAAAAAACACCTGATCTCATGGAAGTTTTCAAAGAAATCTTCCGGCAGTTCCAGCTGTTATTGAAGTGCTTCAGATTAGGTTTCATGCAGAACGTAAGAATAGAAATACACAAACAAGCACAAACCCTTCCCCACGGAAATAGCACCTGCAGTGTCCTGTGATAAAAGTTGTCCTTCAGCAGGCTGAGGTTCCCATTCAGTTACTGCACATACAACAAAAACTGGGACTGGGAGTTGTGGAAATACAACACAAAGCAAATTTTGGAAAGGTAAGGATGGGGCAGATAGAGTTTTGCATCCCAGCTCTCCCCACAGCCAGTAACATTGCCTGGTGGCAGCCAAACACATCTTTCAGTGGATGGATCTGTCCTTCCATGTAGCTCACTGGAGAGCGGCTCTTGGGAGCTCTCCAAGGAGCTGAAGATACTGAAATCATAGGGCATACATTAGGTTAGAAAAATGCCTTTCAGCCTGCTAAATCAGTGTAAGGCAACAAGCAGCATTTTAGACACTGGGATGAGAAAACTCAGCCCTGTTTCCAGTTCTGCCACTGATTTGCTGTCTAAAATTGGTGACTCTGTTTCCCCACTGGTGACATTTCTCTTCTCTCTTAGAAGCCCTCAAGTGCTGATAAGAGCATGCAATGAGAGCTAGTGGAGAGAAAGGGAGGGAAAGAGGGAAAGAGAGTAATTTCTTTCATTATTATTTGCCCTGTTGTTTTTAAGGCAACCTCACCTCACACATCTTGAAAAAGATGCAAAAAGGCTGAAGAGACATTGTTGTCTTAATCTTCAGCTAAAATATTTAATGGGGAAAAAAAATCCAGCTCTTTTAGGAGTGATTGCTGCTAGCATCTCAGTGAAATCTAAAGCTGATGGGCCTCAGTGAATAGTCCACCTCAAAAATACAAATTTATAATCATTTGGGCCTCAGGCAATGCTGGCTAGAAAATTTGTAGCAGGAGCTGACAGAAAATGTCATGTTGCTCTGTGTAGGGAGGACAACTAAAAATAAAGTAATATCAAAGCTGAGACTACTGTGCCATGCTCTTTGGACATTGTTTTGATCTTTCAGTGCACTGGAGGTAAAGCTTATAATTATAGATATTATTGTGAACGGCATGTAAATATCACAAGACAGAAACAGGTTATTAGAGAGAAAGCAAGGAATAAAAATTTGAGACAGCAGGGAGAAACCAGCAAAATCTGTTCTTGGCTACAACTGTGCATACAGAAAGGTTTTAATTGGAAGAAGTGGCTTTTTCTGTCAAAAACAGTGCTATGTTGTCATTGACATCCCATCAACAAATACAAATGCATGAGCTCCTGTTCTGAAAAGCATACAGGACAGATTAATGTGTCATTATCTTCCACAGACCTCCAAATCATGCAAGTAATCAGGGGCGATGAGCTCTTGAAGCATCCGTCCCTGACACAGCTTTCTCATTCAGCATTACAACCATGATTTTAGCACCAGGATCTTGTTTTGGAGGTGTCAAACCAACAGAACTAAAATATACACCCATACTTTTTAAATTATCAGCAACAATTTCAACTATTTCCTGCCTCAAAGAGGCTGAATCTTGGCTAGATCTAGCAATTAACAAGGAAACACAAAATCAAAACAAAAACCAAGCGGTGACACTTTGGTACGTGCAAGTGCTTTGACTGTTCATTTTGGACATCACAAGTGGACAGCCCAAAATGCTGATCTAACTCTACCTCCTGCCATTTCACACAGCTAAAGATATCTGACAGGGAGATGAAAAAAAGACATGTACTATGTCTTATGAACTATCGTGATTTAGAAGCATTTTATTAAGTAAGCTAGTATTGAAGATTCCACATTCAAAAAGAAAAAAATCCAAAGATTCAATAATTTAAAAGCCCTCAGCTTGAAGAGGTGAGCAACTGTACACTTGAAACAACATCAAAACCCAAGCTGTAACACGCAGCCAAGTGCAGAATTTGCTAACTAACAATACAAATTTAAATCTAAAATAATAGACGATTGAAACAAGAAACTAAATTGAGTACTAAATAAAGAGGATTGGAGTTTTCTGAGGATGCTAAGAAAGGAAACACAATAAAGAAACTGTGGAGCTATCTGTAATAATGAAGAAAATACAGTAGTAGTTAATAGATATTTTCCTGCTACAGAAATAGGTAAAAGAGCATCGGCTCATGTCATGTGGTGATGAAATATGGTATCATATGGTGATGAAATACCTTGTGTTATAAAAATAACAGACGAAGGTTAATGAAAGCTAAAGCGGATTCAAGTTTTAAAACCAGTTGTCTGAAGAGTTGTTTAGATCCCTGAAGCTGAATCTTTAAACTTTTGAATGTTGGGGAAGCTCCAGGAGAGGACAAGAACGTGTGTATTGTACCAGAAAGGCACAGTTTTGACCAAAACATGGCTGGTGTGGGACTCCATAACAGAGGTCATGTAGTTTTTACCCTGCTGCAGTAGCTTGCCTTCCGGACCAGAGAATGACAACAATACCCATCCATGTGGCACTCACCAAGTGGCTCTCGACCTGGAGAGCCATCAGATCTGCAGCAGCAGTCAGTAAGGGATCCTTTCCAAACACAGGTGGGGTTTTGTAGGCTTCTGTACCAACCAGTCCTCAGCCGGTGTTATTTACTAATTTTTGCCAGTTGCAGCACAAACAAAATCACTCTTTGATCCAGGCTGACAAATGACAGAGAGATCTGAAGACCAGCAAGGAAGGAGACAGTGATGCTTGCTGGCCTGGACTGCTGGTGAGCCTAGAACAGGAAAACAGCTTCTGTTCTAGGAGAGGCTCCCAAGCGGCTCTGTACCCCTGAGGGAGTAACCCAGGCCGTGCTCACCAGGGAACGAGCAACTATTAAAAAAGGCTTATGTTGACAGCACTTATCAATCCTCTGTGACTTACTGTGATCAGTATAATTAAAGCATGCAAACAGGGGAATATCAAGAAGCCAAACAACCTCTCATTTGGCTCTGTTGCAACTACTGCTGTGCTCCATTCTGCTATCCACATGCCTAGAAAGCAGCTGAGAAACTGTAACGGGTTCAGTGAATAATGAAAACAGTTTAAAGAAGGAAGGGTGTACACAACTCAGTCTGTTTCATTTATGGAAAAGACTATTACAAATGTTTTCTTCACAGTTTAATCACCAATTTCTGGCACCAACTGCCATAACTAATGGCTCTTACATTCAGCAACCAAAAATCTAGCAGGAATCGACTGATGGAAGTGGAAGTAGGCAAATTCAGCCTAGAAATAAAGCACAAAGCAAGAGTGGAATGACTGATTATTTGGATTACATATCCCATACCTTGTGATGTATCTTCCCTCTCCCTGCCCAGGAATCTTAAGCCAAGAAAAAAGAAAAAATAAAGTAACCACCTGAAAGCTATGCTCCAGATCAGCTCTGAAGTGGACTTTGTGTTACTGTTAATTCTGGGGAATTGTTATGACCTTTGCAACACCAAAGCTAATCACTTGCATTCCTATGTATTCTCCAAACGATTCTGCTTGTAACCCTGAACATCAAAAATGGAAATCAATATAGTTCCCCTCAATTATATACTTTTAATCCATTTTGAGGCTTCTGTGCTATCCCATTAGCTCATAAGGATATATATTTGTACATCTGTTATGATGATTGCTGAGAGTAGTTTCTTGGAATTAGCAGATATCAGCATTAAAATTCAATATTTGGCTCAACTCCATCTCAGCAACAACATCTGAACTGGCATGAAAAGAAAGAAATTAAAGAAAAAGGTGAATTCAGACACATAAAAAAATGTCCTTTCTATCCATCTTTGATACATTTTGAGAGCAAGTGGGGCAGATTTTTGAAAGTACCATGGGCTGCTCTATCTGAAGACAAGAGGCAGTTGTGTGTCTAACGTTCTTCAGAAGTGAGACTTCGGCTGGACCATGCCATGAACATCAGCAGAGTTAGTCCCAGCGCGCTCTGGGCTGCCACGTCCTGCTTCCCCACACCACTGGGCCATGAGCTGGGTGCTTGTGGCAGCACTGCCATCCATTTCCCCAGCTCTCCCAGGTTTCAACAGCCAAAACGGCTGCTGGCCACATTTCCACTGCTCCCAGTAATAGTCTGCCTAAGCTGGTAGACCCATTTTGAGCTCTGAAACCCTCCCGCTTTTCTTTGTGTTGGGGGATGAAGCCTAAAGAGGGAGACATCCCACTTTGATTGTGGATTTTCCCAGGAAAGTAATTTTGAAGGACAAAGATCTTTTGGTGACTGAGGAGCACATGAGCAACAAAGCATACACTGTGTTTGCCATAGCCTGGTCGCACTTAACTTACAATCCAGGGGATTGGGATCTCTCCTGTCATCCAGAGGGAACCTAATGGGCCAAAGCTCAAACTGGCTTTGTCGTGACAGTCTGCCAAAATCAGGTCGGCTCCTTCAGTTTCTTAGATTTGATACTTTAATTTCTTGAGTACTTGAAGGAGACCCTAAAGCTTACTCAAACCCAAAACACACTTAAGTGCGTTTCTGAGAGCTAAAGGCAAGCCCAGGGTTGCTGGGATTGTTGCTCTGCCACCTCCTCAGCTCTGATGAGCCAAACTCTTGGCTCTCCAGGGAGCTGAACTCATCCTCTTGCCCAATATTCATTTACTCACCCCCAAAGTGAAGAGCAGAAGAACTTCTGCCTGTGGGTGCAAACCCTAAATTCAAGCTGGAATAAAGGAGCTGTAGGAAAACTGCAGAAGCCTCCTGCCAGTTGTATGGGTCACTGCTAGCATTTCACAAATAAACCATGAACACTTCATGTCTCACTGTAGTCCTCTTCCAAACACAACTGATTGGAAGGTGCTGTGAGGCATAATGAATCAAAATGCCTAATGCTGTTTGATGCACAAGTTACTTAATTGCAAAAAAACCCTAGTCTGCCCCCAGATGTTTACAGAATGCCATGTACAACTCAAGGACTCTCATAGAGAAGTTATTACACAACTCTCTTATCATTGACTGCCTCAGAGACTGTAGTGTCTATAAGTTATCCAAAGCCAAGCCTGAAATACTCAAATGGAACTATCTTGAAAACTGCAGCCCTTTAGGACATCATCAGCAAAGTGGGTCATGATAAAGACTGCAAGAAGATAAATTTTCATAGAAAGGGCTGTCCTATTTAAACACTGGACTAGCAAAAATCAAAGGTAAGTGGTCTGGCAGAGATGGAAAGAAATGTCATGCCTTTTCCTGAAGAACAAGCATGAGATACAGAAAACTAGCTCTGGGACAGCCCGTACTACTACAGTCTGGCTTCTGAAGGGACTTAGGATGGCAAATGCCTTTATTATTGTCTCCTATGAGATTCCTCAGTGTGATGATGAAAAGAGCAACCTCATTTTGAAGCTTAAGGAAATGCTGTAGCTGTTTATCAGACCTTATCCACAATTGCTACTGTTCATAGATGTGGTTGTTCTAAGGAACAGGTGAATAAACCACCTTTCAGGAGGAAAAGAGCTCATAATCAGTCTACCACAGGTGGACCAGTCCTGAGCAATGCACAGTGCAATCAGGATAACCTAGCATTCCAGCCAGGAAATGCCTAGATTCAGCTTAGAGTCAAGAACCAGAAAACACACCAGAAGAAAATGAGTAGGTGAGCATTTATCCTCCGAAAGTGTCACAAGGGCATTGACAAGGCTGTATTGTTGCTCCACACTTCTGGATTTGTCCACGGCAGACCCAAGTCCCAGCCGCAGTTTTCCCCTCTTTGGGTCTGATTCTCTGCTGAAATAACTCAGCTGAGCACTTATCTTTGAGCTGCTGCAGAAAATAGGAGACTAAAGCTACCATATAATTGTAATCAGTAAAAGGAATAAAAACTGTCAGGATTATTACTTTGCTCTAGAGGGATAATCGGAGATCTTAAAAATCAAGGTTTGGATGGCAGGAAAAATCATCTAGAAAATAAGGCTCTGCTTTATTTCCGTGTATTGAAGGGAAAGCAGTGCCTTTAAAGGCTGCCTTTTTAAGAGGGGTGTGTTCACTGATACATACATGACTCACTGCTGCTGCGGGTCACGCATGGACAGCATGAATGTCAAGGGCAGAGGTTTCACGTTCACACCTGGCCTACTGCACAAAAGACTCCTGGGACATTGCAAACGAAAGGGGAGGGACAGAGTGTATAGGTAATGTTTGATCTCTTCCTGCCCTATTAATTCAAGAGCATAAATTACGTTGGGTTTTGCCCATTGAAGTGCATATATCTATTTCATGAGCCCATGTATGTTATTTCTTCTTTCAGCATGTTGAATGCCTGCTATTCAATCACTGGGAGTGATTTGCCATGATAGACCCAGAAGAATTTCTGTGTTCTGAAGAGGAAGAAACTCAGGATTCCGACGCCCGTTTTATGGTGGTGCTTCTGCTGTTTTCAGAGATGAGAAAGAGCTATATTATTTTTTAATAGACCTTGAGGCCCAATATCACAAAAAGCACCACGAGGAGAACTCTCCTCTAAGATTTGTGGAGTCCTTCTCCCTCTCCTTGTTTCAAAATATCCATTGTGTATCCTCTGATAGTTCAAGTGAATTAAGTGCCGTTTTGGACAAATGGCAAATACTGCAGACAGCAAAAAAGATGAAGCATGCATCTTTATATAAAGCTTCATTTAATGTCCTTTGAAACCAATGTAAAGCCTTACATTGACGTCAGCGAGCTTTCAGTCAGACTCATATCACTGTAAATGTAAATTCAAGCTTTCCAGTAGTAGAACTCATGTAATAAAACCCATTTTTGATGTATTGAACAGCGCAATCAGGCTCCCTTTTGATCATTCACAGCAATCTCCTTCTGTGGATTTTAAAGCATGCTATGAAGCGAGGAAAGTATCATCAGCCTCAATTTACAAGTGAGAAAGAAGAGGCAGGAGGAGACAAAGTGATTAGCAAGGCTGGCTAGTACGTCACTACCGAAATGAGAATATAGCACACGTTTCCCGACACCAAAGTGGGCTCTTATTAGATAAGTCACACTGATTAGAGGATCTAGTTTGTTACTGAGATACCAAACCTTCCTCTTTATCGTCCTAGGCAGAGCTTTCAGAAGGAATGAGCTCCAAAAGCTTCCGACACAAATTCCAATCAGTACAGAGGTTAAAAAAATACAACCAAGAAAAAAAGGACCCCCCCAAAAGTAATTGAAAAAAATGAAATGGGGTGAAGTCCCTGTAAAAATCTTACGTAACCTCTGCAGGGTTCAAAATCCAGCTCAGTCCACAGTGAAGTTTCATATGTGAGCCTTTCTTTTAGCCAGCAATCGTTCATGGCAGCTATAACTTGGGTATCTCCTGGATCATTTCTCCTCCTGGGGGTGGGCTCCCTGAGCTGATGAGATTTTCATGACACACCATTGTCTCCCTTCTTCTTGAATGGGTCATCTCCGTGCCTCATAACGTGTTCTCCCAAGAGGAGGTGGCCTCACATTCCAGCCATCTAGGAGTGTAGGGTATCCATGGCTCCAGTTTCCACACAGAGGTTACCTAAACGTCTGAGGGGGCAATAGCTCTGTGCACAGCCTTAGCCCTGCCCAGCTGTGGAGTCATCCATCCCTGTGTTCATCCCCCCCAGCAGTTAGTGGCTGCTCTGTGGACTTGCCTGCACAGTGCTCTACCCTTTGGACACCATAAACCTGCCATTGGGCTGTTCAGCTACAACACTGCACTGCACCCCATCCTGGGAACTGCTCAGAGTCCGCTGCTGGGGCCCTGCAAGCCCTCAAAGTGGAGGAGGGGGGAAAAAAATTTAGTTTCACAATTGAAATGTTTCATTGCTGTGGTCAGGTATAGTGCCATGCGCTGACCTTACACGGTGCACCAGATACGAAAAGGAGTAAAGCCTTCATGCCAATTTATGTTAGGTGAAGCAATCATATAATTATTCAGGGGTTTTTTTTAAAAAAAAACAGATTCATTCAAATTAAGCACTTATCTAATATTTTACACATGATTTCCCCTGCTCCAAAGCTACAGCACTATCTAGCACCACTGACAGTGATTTGCAAGTAGTTTGCTTTCCCTAAATTTCAATGGACAGCATGAAGATAGTAATATCAGATTACTTGCCAGAAATCCTCCTCATTTACACAGAGAAAAGCCTGATTAATTAATCAGTCTTTATTTAAGCACAGAAGAGGAAAGGAAAGCGGAGATACACAGGCACTCCAAAAGAGACTCTGTAAGGAAATGCTATTTTTAATATAAAAGATTGGCTCGCAGTGCAGTGTTCAAAGTCAGAAGGACTTAAAAACTGTTTTCTATTTCTGTTAGCAGAGCAGTCGCAGTCAGGAGAGCTGGAGCCCACTATTGCTTGTGCATCAGCAGCAAGCCTATTTATGTAAGCTGCCAAGCACTAATGTACACAAAATCACGGCGGGCACAGTTTGTAAACAGCCAGACAATGCCAGGGACACGCACATGCACATTCCTCGGCCCCTCTGAGAGGAGCGGGAAATGCCATGCGCTGAACTACCTGAACTTTGCATTCAGAGGCGCCTCCACGAATCGAATCTAAAGCTGCCAGATAAATGTTCTCTGGGACGCGTCCGTGCACATCGGTGTGACATCCTGTGGCAGGTTTAGTTAGGCTCAAGCGCTTGGTACCACCTATGTCTCCCTGCTGCAGCACCACAACTCCTGTCCCGCCCCTCTCTCCCAGCCCTGGGAGGACAGCGGCTGCCTCATCGCAGTGTGCTGGGCTCAAGGCAGAATGAGCGAGGGGGTTTTGCTTTAGTCACCTCCTGGCTTAATATCTTTCTGTCTTTTCGTGTTTGGTAGGCAGTGTTGCACCCTTTTTATAATCTCCTCTGCTGGGGGATACAAGCAGCACCCCGAGCCCTCCTGTTATTTTCTCCTGCTGCCCTGCAAGAGTCCCAGGTTCTGTCAGGGGACATGGGGCACTGCCATGCTGTTCACTGCTTATCACATCATTTTTTAGTATTTCACACACAGATCCTGAAACAGCAGTGCATTTTTTTGTGTCACAGGACATATACCACATTGCCAAGCTACTGCCACAGACCCCCTGTCCCCAGCATTCTGTGTTTCTCTAGGGTGCTGTTAAGTTTAATCCTAAATATTATAAAATCCTAAATACCTCCTCTAAGGTATTTCCCATTCCTCTAGAGGACCACAAGCAGTAGCTTTCCTCTGTGTCAGAGGAAAACATTCCTTTAGGTTTTTGAGCTCTGCCTTGCCCCAGAGGGTATCTCAGATTGCTCAGAGACCTGGCTGGCAGCTTCACTGGCACGAAACACATGAGATCCTTTATGCAGATGGCATCTGAGATAACAATGGCTGGTTGGACCTAAGGAGGTCAACATCTTAAACTATTTTAAAAGAGGCTGTTGACATGCAGCCAGTGAACTGACAAAGTCCAGGGAGCCAGGCTGTGTCCCTTTCTCACTGGGTGGTGGTGATGGAGCCTGTTCACACCTCACGGATGAACAGTTTTTTCCATTAAAACAAAAAACATAAAAGGCATCTCTATTTATTTGCAGCAGCACTTGCATAAGAACTGCCTGGAGCAATATTAGGACTGTCTCCACAGAATTTACTATTCTGTCTCCACAGAATTTACTATTCATGCATAAAATAGGTACGCTGTTCCCCTGGGACTTGTTAAGAGGGCTGGGGGTAGTTGGGGCTGAGATTGCCCTTCTTCATGGCTAGGTGGGAAAGGGAGCTCTGCCTACTGGAAAGGCTTGGGAATCACTGCTGGAGTGGGCCGTGATTTAATGCTAGGAAAAACTGGATCCCCTCACAGTAAATGTACTTGGACTAGATTTTATGTAAGCAAACTCAGAAAAACCTTACTCATTCTTATGTCACTAATCCACGCACCTCATAATTTGCACAGGGTAGGGGGAGGAGAGGAAAATCGTCACACTGCCGCTTGCCAGCCAAAACATAACACGGATTTCTCACTATCTGGATTTCATTAATTTTCTGAAAGACAACAGTAGAATATTTACTAATATACCAGAAGCCACACACATACCCCTGTAGGCATTTATTGCCTTTGCTCACCAATAACTGCTATGTCTGACTGGATGTCTCTGCGCAGACAGATGCAGAGGCACAGCTTTTTTTGACATGCTATGTTTTAATTGTCGTAATGAAATGAAAGTATGCCAGTGGCTGCTGTTAGGGACATCATCCCTCTAACTTCTGTATGGTTGAAGCTCAAACATTTTACAGATCAGTTTGCAGGGTCTTAAAATATTCTAGAGACAAGTCAGTCTCCCTCTGCATCCTTGTGCCTTTTCTGCTCTTGAAAAGACAGAACAGTCATTTTCTCCTCCGCTTTTCCATCCTTCCCTCTACCCACAAACACTTCAGAGTCATTGACTAATTCAGTCACTGCTTTCTCAGAACTGCCTCCTTACCCAATCCACTGTGAGAGCATACTTCTGAACAAGAGCAAATAACGAAAGAGCGTCTTTGAGGGAGTAAGGGAGCCTGAATGCACAAAGTGTATGGTCCCTCAATCAGTAGGAATACACACACGTCAAGCCCCACCACATGTCAGATTAACAGTCATACTCAGGGACTGGATAAGCTTCCACTCCATGAAGAAATGGATGTGTTTTTGTCCCCCACTGGCAGCACTGAAAGAGTGTCTCTGCATGAGCAGGAAAAGCAAATTAATTAGTCGCTAAGACCTTTTCCAGGAACCACATTACCCTCAGATGTAATGATCTCATCTGCTCGTTGCTGGCTCTGTGGTTCTCCTTAACAGCTCCTGATTCTCTTGATCCTCTTTCCCTGGGAACGCTGTATTTTTCGTACACAGGCACATAATTGTCAAGGCCAAACGCTAACATCCACTCTGTTTGAAGTTATTGCTCCACAGTGTTACGAAAATGTCCCAGCACCCACAAATCTGTCTTGTTCTTCCTTAATCAGGCCCTACAAGACTTCAGGACTACAAACAGGAAGAAGGAACTGAACGGATACATTCACCATGCAAGCCAAAACAGAAGTATTTACCAAAAATTTTCTAAGTGTTATTGCCCTTGGAAATTTTGGTACCCAGTAGGTTGTGGAAAGTAAAAGGTAATGTCCTGACCTTACTGCCCCATCACGTGGCGTTTGGTCAGAGAGTCTCCCTGCCTCTTCAGCCAGGCACAGCCCCCCACCCAAATTTTGCTTTAGTGACCTCCCACAAAGGGAGCTCCCTCCAGCCAGCATCTGCCTCACCCATCCAGCAGCAGGAAACACCCATGTCATCAGCCCTGACAGGTCCTGCTCACAGCAGCACTTTAACACAACATGGACACTGGCACAAGCGGAGCCAGAGGCACCCTCAGGATTTCAGCTAGCAACAGCACAGCTCTGCTGTCATGAACAGTAGGATCTCCTCCCTCTAAGGAAAGGGGAAGAGGAGGATGAGGACTCCTCACTCACACTCCTCACACTGTGCTGTAACCCTTCAGGAAAACACAGCATAAGCTTAGGGAAACTTCACCCTGCACATTTCCTGTTTTATGTCGCCACAAAGCAGGGGAATGTGTGGGCACAAGATCATAAGAGCCTGAAGGAAGATGACGACAAGTGCTCCCAGCTCTCCCTGGCCACAGCCAGAAACCCATGCTTTGGAAGAGAACAAGTCAGTTTGGAGACCCTCCCAAGGAAGCCAGCTCCCTGTTTTCTGAAAACAGGACACTGATATACAAACAAAACCCCCAAACCAGACACTTGTGAGTAGTGCACACCTCTCTGGTCAGGTGTGTTTCACCACAGCTGCTGCTTTAACCACTCCTAGCAATGAAGGCACAAAAACTGATACCAAGTTTCACGAGCTTTAGCTGTGCTATGGTTCTCGTTTTCCTGCAATTATTATAATTTAAAGATTTCTAATTGTTATATTTTGATCCTATTACACCTAATCAGATAAGACATGGGTTTATGACAAGGCTGTTCTTTACACCAGTTGATGGCTATTTAGTTTTATGTGACATCCAGCATTTTAAGAATTTTAATTCCCATTTAATTTCAGCTTTATTCCAGGTTCATGACACATTTATAACGACAGGGTGGATTCCTGTTTGCCTTTGGGGCTCGCAGTCTGTAGGCTGCGGTAGCACAGTCCCCTGAGAGAAGAAGCAGCACAGGAGCCACATCTCACCATCGTTGTGTCACCAAGTCAGGAGTGTCTGCAAACTTGCCAGGGGGACAAGAGGCTGAGCACATGGTAACATGGATTTTGGTAACTCATTATTGGTACTTCATACATGCATAAAACGGTATCTCACTCTCCCTGAGGACCTCTCTTTGCAAGGAAAGGCACTGGGAATGTCAGGATCTCTTGGGAAAACTCACCGTTAGGTTAGGATGAACTGGAACGTTTATCACAGGATTTGGTGCAGACATTTTCAGGCAAGGTACAGATGTCCCAGACTCAAGACTGTTTTCAAGTCAGCTTTTAAGCTCTGGGTAACAATTCCATCAACCCATCATTTCCTCTGATGGAAATCTTTATTTACAACTGCCCATTTCCACCCTTTCCAATCAGTTAGAAAATGTTATTTCTTGAGCAATCTCAGTCATAACCTATGTCCTCTTAACCAAGTACCCCCTTCAGGATCAGCAAGGGACAGATGTGGAGAGAGGATTATGGCTCTGCTTATTATCTAGAAAGCTACTTATTCTTTAAATATCTTAAATTTGCTTCTTTAGAGATATTTAATTCAACTCTTTCTCACCCCAAATTTTATGCCGCTAAGAAACACTAGTCAGTCCTGCCTGGCAGCAATTACTATGGCCCCAGTTTGCTTCAGAATTTATGAAAAGGCTCCTATAGATTCTGGCAGCAGATTTTTTTTGTTATTTTTATGGAATAGACTGCAAGTGATCACTGTGGGCAAGAGTGTTACTGATAAAGAACTTCCTTCAGGTTGGCAGTAGCTCAGTTTCGCTGCCCATGCACACAGACCAAGAACAGCAATGCCTTTAATTTGAAACTGTGAAGACTGAGCTGCCACTCATCAAATTTCTTACATATTAAAAAAAAAAAAAAAAAGGGGGGGGGAAAAAAAAGAAAAAGCAAAAGCATATTTTAATGGAGGAGTGCAAGTTCCAGCCTACAGCAGGGTTTTAGTGATGCTGAAATCCATTCACTACTGACACATTTCTCATATGCCACAGGTATCTCTCAGCTTTTGGAAACTACGGCTTGGACTGAATCTAACAGGTGACCTGACAATACAGATGGACTTACCCTTTCACCCTTCTGCTGAGCCACAGGGTTAGCATAAGCTACAGAGTTAACACTCAAAACCAAATTAGTTTCCCAAGTAGAAACCACGCTGTCCATTAGGGAGGGAGGAAACCGGAGGAACACGGTGCTTCAGAAATTGAATTTGTCAGGTCAGAGTAGCTTAGTAGTAAGGCACTAACTTCTTTCCAACTTAGAAGTTAATTTAAGCTATTCACTGGAATTTCAAAACCCAGCATTGCTATCAGGATTGTAATGCAGTAAGTATATAAAAACCTCAACACAATTAAGGTAAAAACGTTGTAAAGTATGTTAATAAAATAATTACATTAAATAATTATCCCCTTACTTGCATTCAAAAAGAAATCCTTTAAAAGCTTACTGAATAAGCCTGAAATAAAATCAGTCAATCAGCCAGCTAGTATGTGATTAGGAGGACAGAAGGCAGGCTGGCTAACTGTTTGTGGAGGGTTATTTCTGTGGCATTCAACTTCAGGGTCAGGTAAGGAGAAGATTATGAAGGAACAAAGCTGAGCAAATGCAAAATAAACAGCATGAACTACCAGTAGCAGGAAAAATATGCTGTCAGTGGTTCAAGGTGGATCAAATTGTGACCGTGTCCAGTGGTCACCACCGTCCATGGAGTCGGGGCTATAAGCAGGTGGTAAAAAGATGGTGCTAAACATGACAAGGCTTAAAAATCTGGGTTTAGAAGTAAACATTTTCAAACAAATACACAGATTTTGGCTTGAACTGCCTACATTAGTGAGTAATTTTAAAAGCATGGGTACAGAGAGGCAAACATTTTGTAATAACTTCAATACTGTGATTTTGATAACGAGATTGGAATTTGAACTTTCACTGTTATTTTCTGGGTTAGAGTGGGGCTGATAAGGAAGAAAAAAAGGACTACCTTTTCTGAGAAATACTGCATTCTGCCTGAATCAGGGTAATCAAGTGGTCAAAACATAATAAGAAGGGAGGATCTAATTAAAAAAAAAAAAAAGGAAATTTTCATAAAGAAAATAACCTATCTCAAAGTTTCCATTTCCAGAACCTGAGGAGAGGAGCAAGAGGAACCAGGTCTGTGAAAAGGGCATCAAAGCTTCTAGCTCCCTGAAAGCTTCAGGCAGCGCCTGCAAGGCTTTTGAGATGAGCAGTTTGAGAAGGTTTCACTTTGCAGGAGTTTAGAAGCTTTGGGGACTTCAGCCCCAAGGCAGAAAAAGGAAAATAACGTGTTTAAAATCAGGTTTACTCATCAGTCACCTGGACTCTGTTAGAGGGCACAGAGCTGTACATGTAGAAGCACCAGACTGTCTCTTGAGCTACATCACTTCCCAGAGCTGAGTCTCACTAGGGTGAGTCACCACCTCTCCTCGAGAGAAGAAGATGCCCGTGCCATCTCCAGTGGGTCACCAGCCTGACAGTGATACCCATGGGTGATACCCTAGTATCACCTATGCAAAACCGAAACTGTGCAAACAAGACATGAGATTCTGAAATTTACACTTTAATAGAGAAATGTTGCTGAAAAATTATTTTATTATTTAAAGTAATACCTTTTGCCTCATCAGTGGAAGTATCGGTAGGAAATGTAACAAATACTCCCAACAGCTGTCCTGCAAACAACATGCAGACACTTTAGTTGGTATTTTGCCTCTTTTTTTTTTTTTTTTTAAAGAGCACACATCTGAATTATCAAGATATTAAAATCTCTTTGAGGCATAATTTGCTTGCTTCTAACTCAGCCTTAGATGTAAGGTTCTCCACAGGATTATGGTTTCATCATAATTATGAACCAGCTTGTTCTTTTCGGCACATTTTCAGGTGATTTTCTTACACTGTATTGCAGGTCTTTGTAGCAGCTTTTGCTTCTTGTTCTCTTTCATCACAGAGAAACCAACTTCAACATGACGCTTTCTTCCTTTCACGATTCTCTTGACTGCATTAGACATCAAGCCTCCTTTAATTCAGCACTAATCATCCCTGGCGAATACCTAAACCCTTTTGCTGCATCTCTGAATGACCTGGTATAATTATATGCAAAGGCGTGGGGGTCATAGAGCTGAAAAGACAACAGGAACGTTTTTCTCCCAACATGAATTAAATGCTCTGAATTATAAAAGCCACGTATTGCCTGGTGTTCGGGCACACCGTGACTTCTTCTTAGCATCTTGCAATGGGAGCCAAACGCTTTCCCTCCAGCTCGGAACAGGCACGGCACTTCAGGCACGCGGCTGCCAGCCCAGCCGAGCACGAGGGAAGCAGAGCTGAACGAGTCAACCCTAGACAATGTGAGGCCCTCGGCTTGGCTTTCAAGAGAGCAAACTTGGATACTCCCTGCATCTTGAGTTGCTCTTTGGCAATTCAAAGCACTGTATTGACTTCAGTTGCATAACACAGTTTCACAAACTTGTTAGTGTTTCTGATCTAATAATAAGCATTCCTATCCCGTTACAACATGCAGCATGTCAAGTGCTTTCAGGGCGAATCCAGAGAAGTGCACCACGGTGGGAGTGGAAATAGATGATCTTTAAGGTCCTTTCCCACCCAAACCATTCTACGGTTTCATGATTTTCTGCTTAGGCCACAGATTCTCTTGAAGGGCTTCCAACCTAACTTCTTCAATCCACACTTCCTGTGAGGAGAACTGAGCCCTGAGACATAAGCAATTCCTTTCCCTTTTTCTACAGATGAGAATGCTGAGGATGAGAATTAAGACCGCACTTCAGCACATAAATACCTGCCTGCCCAGAAAGAGCACCAGAAACAAGGAAACCTCCCCTGACATAGCTGCAAGGTGAGATCTCAAGTAAGGGAGATCAGCCCCTGCTGTATCCCCTACACTGGCTGGTGGCCAGTCTCAGGTCAGGATGTCTTTCAGTGAAGGGCTGAAGGAGCTCACATCCCTCAGAGTGTGAGCACAGCATTGCTACAGCCACACACCCCCACTGGCAGTGTGATTTGGTCTTGATTATTGGCTTGGAGTTGACAGTTTCCAGGGCCCCCAGCTGGGCTGGACCCTTCCATAGAGATCCAACACTGAAGGTCCAGCTCAAACACATGTCTCGGCTCAACAGCAAACAAGGAATGGCACTTCTCAAGACTACAAACTTAAAACTCCCATAAGTCTTCCTCTTACATTTTCAGAATATTAAGTGAAGGTTTTTGCCAGCATACATGGCTGAATGCTTCTAGTCTGAGTGAGTGCTCCAGAGGGGATCAGACAAACAAACATTAGGAAGGAAGAAAAGAAATACCCATGTAAAATATGTTGTAAGGAACTGTCATCTAGAAGGGAAGCTTCACTTCCCTCAAAGCCTGGCAGGCTGAAGAGGCTGAAGTAGTAATTTGGGAAAGCCTGAAACTCTGGGGAGCCTCTGTAAGTCAATATTTATTTTAAGGTCTCTCATGAGCATAAGACTATGTCATTATTTTCTACAAAGAGAACTTCCCCTTCACACTGAGGCTGAATTCAGGGATATGTGTCTATTTGGACCCCCCTTTGCAACCACACAGTCTTGGTAGCACAAACGCATTGCCAACACCTGCCCTCCAGGCAAGACACAGTCACTATGCAAACGCTGTCTGCCACTGACACGGACATTTTCCTTTCCCAGCCACAGCCCCACAAAGTCTGGTTTAGCAGCAGCATGACCACAGAGCCTGTGTGGTGGGACAAACCGCCTGAAGACAATACAAATAGGACACAGGAGCCTCTTTCTGTTTTTCCTCTCCCACCACAGCCAGCCAGGACCCTTCTCTTACCTGGCTCCAACCACAACTGAAACATTGGACTCACCTGGAAGAGCAGCAGCCACATTTCAGGATGTCAGCACGTTGCTCTCACATCATTAACAGACCTGGGTAGTGGAGGCTGTGCACCAGTGGTCCTGCTGGTGACCCACACCAACCCCAGCCAGGTATCTCCACACCCTCACGGTGCTTCAACGACTGTGAAGCAGACAAGACAGGCAGACAAAGCTCCTCTCTCTCACACATTTACTACTTGGTATTATTATCCACTACATTCCTTATTGGAAGAAACACCATCATTAAAAAAACTACCTTCACTGAGCCATTTAAAAAATGGTTCATTTACAGATGACCAAAAAGTTTTGAGGAAAGTCAGAGCACTTCTTCCCAACAGCAACTTTATTTCATTTTTAGATATGCATTCAGAAGTCCTTTTTTGGGGTGAGCAATTGAACAGTTTCATTGCAAAAAAGGTCAAAGCGACATCATTTGACCTCATCAAAAGGTTTCTTTCCAATTATTTTCCAAACAAAAACCTCAGTAGAATTATGCATTCCATGCAATGCCTTGGTGTTAATGAAATCAATCATTTTCCTAATGAAAACTCAATTATTTTCATTTTCCTAATGAATAAAATCAAAACACCTTATTCCAAAAATTCTCATCAGTTCAAGTTAAAAGAGAACTACCTAAGAATACAATGGCAATAGAGCAAATCAGCTTCAGATGTGCCCAAAGGGGCACTCAGCCTTGGCATCTACCCAGCATGGAAAATTTTAGCCCCAAATAGCTCAGGCTCAGTATAAGGAACTGAAACCTGAGCCTTCTTGTGATAAATACAAGGAAACCACAGTGAGACTTACAGAGCCAGCAGGGTGACGACAAAGCGCCCTGCTCAAGTCCCCTACATGAGGAGACAGAATTTAATCTTCATGGCAAAAGGGCTGCAGGGAAGCCAAAATGGCTCTCATGTGGGCAAAAGTGCCAATGAGCTGGACATCCAGCTTTGTCTCCCAGCATTAGGATTGCAGTTGGACCCAACTAGCTTTCAGTCAGCTAGCTCCAGGCCCATCCTGGGAAGCTGGGGATCCAGGAGGTTCTCAAACCTTTGGCACACAATGACTCTGTTGCCTTCTCAATCCAACTCTCCTTGTGGCCCACAGCAGGGACCAAGTTGGACTTTTGGCCACATAGAAAGTCCCTGTCATCTGGTCACTGTTTTCTTCTCCCTGAAGCAGGCCAATATCATACACAAAGGGGTGAAGCAAAATTAGTCGCTTGCTCCAGCCCAGCTCCCAGGACCCAATTCTTTTCCCAGGCAGCAGCTCATCTCGAGAGGTCCAGCTATCAACTGCCAGGGGGTGGTGTTCCCAATTCTCTACCACTTGGCAGATATCCCTCAAAGATTGTCAGAGACTGTCCCTCAAACCCCGGGGAGGAGGGGCTCTCACTTCTGTGCCCAGTTTTCCCTGTGCATGCCATCCTCTGCTTCTTCACATCTCCCTTACTTTTCAACAAAGTGGTTATGACTTTTCCACCCTCCGATCATTAAAAGCCTGATGTTTTTTCCACCTCAGGGGTGGAAGCAAAGAGAAACGCCATCTCTGGCTGAAACAGAAATGAGAACTTTAACAGGCAAAACATCACTACTCTGTGAGTGAAGACCATGTGCCTGGAGTGCTACTGAAGGCACCTGGCAGACAGAAACATAGAATAGGAGAGGTTAAAGAAGTAAAAATACTATCGTATACTTCCTTGGGATTTTAGAATGACCCAAAAATCCTTTTGCTCAGTTTCTCCATACATGACCCTTACTCTGACAGATTGCACCAAGCCATGGTTCCTCTGCTTCCCAATGTACAATCTGTGGTCATCCTAGTGAAAGCAAGGCAAAGGTAGCAGGAGTTTATTTTCTTAATTCCCCAGTGGTTTATCCAGCCACATCCAGCCCAGCCACCTCAGGATTTCAGCTGGGAGCACCACTAGGTTGAGCATATCCTGGATTGGATGGCTTGCAAGAATCAGCTCTTCACAAGGTGGTCGGTGGAGAAGGGCTCAGTTCTACAGACGCCTGTCTTGAGATGGGCTGGTACTGACCAACCAGACACAGCCAGCTGCCAGCATTCAGCCCACACATTCCCACCTCCTCAGGGCCTGCTGTAAGATGCTGCTGCCTAACCCTGCAGTCTTCAAAACCAATATGCTATGCACAATCAAAAGGAAGAAAATAGTTGAGGAAAAAATTCCCAGCTTTCAACAAGCATTATTATCCTGTCCCCAAACCAAATCTCCTGTCTGTGCAATACTTTGTGAGCTGCACACCACACACGTACAGAAGACTAGATCCCCCTTGAGCAGCCAAAGCAGTGGTACCATCACACCTGTGCTTGCCCTGCACAACCTTCCTCCCCCCAAAACACCAGGCAGGCAGCACTCTGCATCCTGATGCACTCACTGCCATAAGCAGGAATGTTTCCTGAGCCACTGTCAGGCCCCTACTTTGCCTATCTTGTGTGTAGTCCCTGACTTCAAGCTCCTGCCATGAAGATTTCGGGATGATTGCAACAGTACTGAGTGTTGTTATAGACTCAGGTGCAGTTTTCGAGAGGATCTCACATGTATCTCAAGAGAAAATTTCTGCAAACATGGCTTGGACTGAAGTCACTGAGGACAGCAAGGAAACACAAACCTGGCTTTTTATCAGTGCTCACTATAGCCCCTGGAAAAGCTTTGTGTAAGCGTTGAAGAGGAAAGGGGAAAAAGAGTACGGAGAGGCACAATAGCAGAGGCCCTTCACCTAACAGTGCTCTCTGAATTACATCCCTGTCTATAAAGCAGAGGTTGTAGCAGTGCATGCCAGCTTTATTCAGTGGGGTGAAGGAATGCAACTCCCACTGCACAGGTGCTTGTGCTATGCAGGTGATGGCCACTGGCACAGCCAGCAGCCCCACCACTCTCTCAGCCACAGGAAATTCTGGTGCGATGGTTCACTGCTCACCACTGGTGGTTAATGGTCAGACTTGATGATCTTAAGAGGTCTTTTCCAACCTTAACAATTCTATGACACTGACTGCCTGCACTGTAGGTCCTGCCAAACCAGTGCTCTTGCTCAGCCTAGGCTGCATAGACATCAGGATATATCCTCGCAGCCTCCCGAAATGCTGCAAAACCCCCCATGCCCTGGGTCATCTCCACCATGGACGGGCAGCCTGGCCAAATGGAAGTCCCTTCGGGGCTGTGTTGGAAGCTCATCTTTTCCAAATACGTCAAAAACAGAAGGCCAGGGCTGGATGCAGGTTTGCTGAGATCAGGGCTATTCTGGTGCAGACAGGCTATGCGCTGCTGATAGGGGAGGATTAATGAGCCAGGCTGCTCACCCGTTGCAATTAGAAGCAACACTACAACTATTTTGGTGCCATTTCTCTGCAGAGTACTCAAACAGCTTACCAGCCCCTTCTGTATCTCCACATAATCGTGGCTTTGTTAAATATAGGACGGTAACAGCCACACACACGCGATACTGTACGTTTGGAGCTAAGGTGCAGAGGACCATTTGCTAATGCTCACACAGCAGAGGAAGGGGTTTAGTGAATGGCACTAATAAGCCTTCAGTGTCACTTCATGGAAGCTAAAATTGCTCTGGCATTTTCAGTGCCTAGAGGACAGCCGGACACAACGAGGACCTAATTAGCTCCGGCTGCAAGGAGAAGGGCCTCAGTGTCCGAAGTTGCAGCTAATCACCACATTTATCAGCAACCAGCTGAAGTTTTAAGAAATGGCTATGTGATGTTAGTAAAGTTAAGAAGAATTCTAGCTCCTGGGCTCTGTTCCTCACACTGCCCCGTGACTGTAGACATGACTCTCATCTGCCCGAGCTGCAAAATGGAAGGGACAACACCCATTTAAAGGATGAGGTCTTGCCTCCTGCTTTCACACTGTTATTTACAAGTGTGGGTGATACTTAGAGGCAGAGGGGACTGCCAAAGAAACACAACCCTCTCTTATATCCAACATACTATGTCTCATACACACCCTATGGAGATTTAAACTTTTTATCAGCTGGATTCCCGGAAAAAGGTTATGTATTCATGACCTTGCAACCAAATCCTCAATACACATCAATATTCAGAGCAGGAACTGACTGTCTTCAAACTTTCTGATATTTTACTGATTCTTCACAGACTAGAGTTCAGGCCAGGCAGCTGGAAGCAACAGCTCAGCCAGCACACTAGACTTTCCCTTCCAGGCACTGTTATAGATCCCAGCCAAGAAGAGCTAGGCCCAGACAGGTTTCTCCATGAGTTGCACTCCAGCTGGATTCCACACCATGACCTGATGGTCACCGCAGCCCTCATCACTCAAGGAGCACAGCTGAAAACCAAGGAGGGTTTGGACAAGCGGCATAAAGCACCAGTGTGCCCCCTGGCACCTCACTTGGGAAACAAATCCTTACAAGCTGCTACCAATAACTGCATAAGTTTGGTCTCAAGCGTTGAGGTGTTACAAGAGAGAGCAAAGCATTTCAAAGCAAATGCACAATACTGCGTCTAAGCTGGATGCCTGGAAAAGAACTTTCAAATGGATGCTGACAGGGCAAAGCTTGGTTCAGGACTGTCAGACCTTGTCCAAACCTCTGAAAACATGAATGGCTCCAGGCAAGCTCCTCAGCCAGCTGCCAATATCTAATAGTTTTTCAGACCAGCATCCCCTTCCATCACCCCAATGGATTTTAACAAATGACCTGAACATGCCCTCGGGGAAGCCGCTGTCTATGTATCTGACTAGACATTTTGTACCTGCATGTGTCCTGGACCAGAGAGAGATCTTACAGTCCAGCAGGTCTCTATTCAGAGTCCCTGCACCACAGATAAACCTCTGCCCATCCTTATAGCAACTTACTACTCTGCTCTACAATGTGATCTTCTTTAAACGCTCCACTGGCGTCTGCCAGAAGTGCAACTTGATATGAAACCCACAAGTGCCAGACAGCTCCTTCATCTCTCCGTGACAAATAAATCTTCATGATAAATCCATGCTCTCCAATGTCACCTCTTATATATAGACAATCAAAAACGCTAAGGTACAGAAGTGTGAAGACAACGCATATGAGTCAAATTATATTTAACCTCTGGTTTAGTGATTCTATCTATCAGAAATAGTTTGTTACATTTTTAACTTAACCCCCTGATTCACGTTAGTTTTTTTTTTTTTTTTTAAGTATTTCTGGACTGCGCTGAACTCTTCCCCTCCAACATGCAGCCATTCTTATTCTCAGGAATAAACCTTTAGGTTATTTTTCCTCATCACTGAAATGAACTTAGCCCTGAGGCAGGAGCTCAGAGGCTCTCTGCTCAATCCAACAAACTCATATCTCGGCCTGGGAAGATGCTGAACAGATGGGCATCTCATGGTGGAGGATTTAAGCCAGACTGGATCCAGTCAAATTCAACAGGACCTCAGACAGTTTCCAAAGCCAGGGACTGCATCTCTACATACTCAGGGATACATAAAGATGCAAAAAGCACATCAGTCAGTGAGTCAATAGCAGGATTTCTGGCTGCACGTTCAGTAAGTTCTGCTATGGCTCATGGTACACCTGACAGGCCTCCCCACCTAGGCACTACCAACTAGAGACTGACACGGTGCTCAGCAAGGGACTGGAATAAGCAATTTTGCCATCTCAACAGTGTCCCCTGTTCCTAGTAATGAGGCAGTTGCAAGCTGGAGATGTTGCAGGAGAAGGTCCTAGGCTCTGGGCTCCCTAGGAAAGATGCTGCCTGGATAGGAACCAAATCAAATCAGGAGCCCAGAGTCATTGGAAACATTCATCCTGCTGCAATATGCCTTAAAAATGACTGACCTCAAGTTGCTTTCCTCCAGTCTGAGGAATGACTGGAAAAGGTGCAGAAGATAGCTAAAACAAGACAAGAAGGAGCCCGCTCCTCCAGCTCATGCTCCACTGGGACAAGGACCCAACAGAAGGAGTGCAGATAGCAGAGGAAAGAAACTCCTCAGCAAAAGGAGCACCGGACTGAATGGAAACATTAATACTGTAGCCAGCAGTGGGAAGATGACAGCGGCTGGCAGCACCCAGGACCACTCCTGGGAACATGGCAGGGCTTGAACTTTGTTGCCAACAGCTGCAATCTCATGGAGAAAATAAATGGCTCCAATTATCAGTTACTGACCTCAGGCTGCGCTCAAACCATTTGAAACCAGCTTATCAGTAACCTCCTCTGTGGTACCTACAGTAACAGCAGGCAAACAGGCCACAGGAAAGCAGATACGTGCTAATGAGACAGCCATCTCGCTCTCTCTCTTTGATTACTTCCTTAACTCAGTCAAGAAATAGTATGTTTTATTTTTGTCCTCCCTACTGAATCAGCATCTTCAGTTCCCAGAGGCTTTTTGTCCTCCCTACTGAATCAGCATCTTCAGTTCCCAGAGGCTTTCCTGCTGCTGGTAGTACACCCTCCAGGAGCCAGCTTCACCATGGCTAAGCAGGTCTGGAGGCCAAAACACTCCCCCATTTGCTTGGCGCTTTCCCACAGCCCTTGTGGCTCCCAACTCAGTCTCTTCAGCTGCTGCCTGTGCTTTTGAACACACCTCCCTACAATGAGTCCTTGGCAGATCTTGTGACCGTAAGGTACCAACATGCTTCCCATGGGATTGTTTCAGCTCAGAACAATCCTAGCCTGTACCTGTCAAGTGTGTAGGGGAGGGACCTTTTGTGCGTCTTTCCCCAAAAGATGTTGGCACATTTGTGAAACATAAAGCCATGGGAAACCTCAGAAAATCATCTGCCAAGACAAAAAGGGGGATTCGGCTAGCCCTGGTGTGATCAAGAAAAACAAAGCATATGAGCTGCTTAGCACAGAAAGTTAAACAATCTACTGACTTCAAAAGCCAAACCCTTAAAATCGGGATAGTTTTCAAGATGGTTAAATTGAACATTTTTTTCCTTAACAGGGCTTCACAGCAGGTCTTAACAGTCTCACACACTGATAGGTCACCATTTGTTAAGAGAAAGTAGATTCACGACCAGAAGCAGGACTTGCTGCCAACGCACTGCCTTGCTTTACAAGTTGGATCTCAGGGACCCACTCACAGCAACTGGATCTCAGTGGTGATGTTCTCAGAAACAAGCACTCAAGAGAGAAATGGAAAAGTAAGTTATGATTATGAAGGAACCAATTTTCCAGGACTGTGTCTATTTTAGTGCACTTAGTACACAGGCACACAATGCTGACGCTAAGCAGGGAAAAGCAGGTCCTGTCCTCACCAACACCCACGTGTGCAACAAAGGCTACTCAATGATTTTCCCATTTCTTTTTAGCTGTGCCTCATCTTGGAGCAGCTGAGGGGGCCACTGCAGGCAGCAGTGAGAGCAGGGGATGGGTGATCAAGCCTCAATTCTGATCTCAAAGTCAGAAATAACCAAAGCAACACCAGTATCTGCTTAAACCCCCTCAAAACTGTGGCTCCCACCCCTTCAGCCTTGCTCGCTCCCAGAAATCAGGGAGCTCCAGCCCCTGCCAAGGGAATGGGTCTGCACAATTTGGAGAGTTTTGATCAGCCTGTCTCTGCTACCAACAGACCCACAGCAAACTCTGCTCACTCACAGCTTTGCATTGCCCTGCCCCATCATTTTCAAGATCATCACACTGGAGAACAAAGTCAGGCACTGCTTCTCATCGTGACAAGCACACAGCTTGACAGGATTCCTCCAACTCCATATCCATGCACGCAGCAGCAGCTGCACTGCTCAGCCTTACTGAGGCAAACACTTTGGATCCTCTGCTGCCAGTAACTTACTCAAGGCTGCGAGGGCTGCTCATTTGCTTAAGTAAAAACTAAACACGAGTACTTACATGGCTGCAAACTTCATCCTAAACCATGGCAGCATGTGGCGAGCGAGGCTGAACCAGAGGGGATGCTATGAGTCATGTTGGTGCAGCATACCCTTCCTCCCTCTCAAGATGTTCAGAACAGGCCATTTAGAACAGGAACAAGGAAAGCAGTAACATGGAAGATCGATTTATGAATCAAGTCCTCCTTCCCTTCATGCTGAGTCCCAGGCAGGCAGCTTGCAGGCTCCCCTTGCTGAATAACCTGTTTCCCTAGCAGAGCATTGGCACTATTACACAGATTTAAAGCCACAAACACAGGCTGCAGGAGGACCAACTTTTGAGCCAGCCCTCAGCCCTACTGCAGCTGCTTTTGCTTCTCTGGCAAGAAACAAAGAGCTTTACTAACCTCCTCCCTCCTATCAAACAACTGGCACCTGCAGTTCATGGAGAACAGCTGGAAGAGGTTGGGCCCAAACACAAGGAAAGGGGGGGAGGAAGGGAGCAGAGCGTCTTTGCCAAGGAACCTCCTTCCTTCCTTCCCAAAGCACAAGGCTCCCAACCAGCAAATGGTACCTTCTCTGTCCAACCACTCTCTCCTTAGCCCCAGGAGTGGTCACAGTCCACAAGGTTTTGCTCCTGAAGGCCTTTTCAGCCGAAAGACCAATAATGATCATATAAAAGGAAAAAATTTTTTAAAAAATCAACTCCAGTAGAAAAATAATTTAATAAAGGGATAAGTTTCAAGAAAATATCTGTATAATAACAACATTTTAAGTAAAATGTCCACAAAAATATACATGTCTACTGTGATTATACATTAAGTTTTCCAACAGGTCCTGTTTCACACTTGGTTCAGTCCATCTAGGAAAAGCCTTACTGCTAGCAGACTTCCTGGGATAGATCAGTTTGCACAACAGAATCATATGATAAATGTTTTCTAACTCATTTTAGCCTCACACAAATAAACTGGAGTTGGTAACAGTCCAGAGGAGATCAGGTTATACCGTATCACTAAAAATTAAAAAAAAAAAAAAAATTAAATACAAACAAGGAAATCAAAAGTCAGCCACCCAAGGGACACTGTCAGGCAGAAATAGCAGCCTACAATACACACCACACAACACTGACACAGCTGGAAAAGCAGGGGGATGAAGGGAAGATGGGCAAGAAGGAGAAGAAAATTCCAGGAAGAGGATTCCCAGGAATTGTGGAACTGCTAAACGAGGGGGCTATAGAGAGGTAGGGGAAAAGCACACATGTGACCAACATGTTTCTAGAAACCGGACAATTTTTTAACATAGAAGATAAGCTAATTACAGGAATATGGAAAGGAATCAGCGGAGATTGTTTATTTCTTATTTTTCCAAATGGCTACTGAGCTGTAGAAATAACAGGTCTGACCTAAAGAGCCCTCACCAATAGTCCTAATTCAGCCAAACAGAAGAGAAAAATCCGGTTACAGAAATCGAAGGATGCAAGAGTACAGTAGAAGGAAAACATGTTCCACCAGCAGAGGACAGGAACGAAACACGGAAGAGGAGATGCCAAACAAGAGATACCAATTTTGTCAAAGGGAGATGCACAGTGCCACAAAAAATAAACCAAAAGGAACAAAGCAAAAACCCCACCCCATAAAAAGGAAATGGAAAATTGCTAAAGAAATAAAAGGACACACATTTTCCAAAAGATTTTTTCTTTTATAATCAAATTTTTTTTACATAGACAACTGAACACACCAATATTTTGTGCGAAAAATATTTTTAAATAAACTTCTCAATTTTTGTACATTCTGATATACATATGTAACAAGGTTTATGGCACTGTAACCAGGATCAAAATTATATAAAGGAACGAAAAAATTGCTCTCATTTATCCGTTCTGAACCAAGCTGGCTGCTGTTGCACTATTAGACTAAAAATTATTATTAGTGGGCAGCCAACTCTAATTGGTTTGAACACTCAAATCAAAGCCCAAATTATTATTGCACAAGAAGCCAGTGAAGGCATATGGCATAGAATGATCGAAGTCCCTTACTGTTAAAACCTTACACCCCCAAATAGAAAAATAGAACTGGAACATGAAACACGCCAAATAAACTTTTTTTCTTCTTTAGAGTCAGGAGTGTGAAAAGTGCCTTGCAGACTTTTTAAGCTGCTCTGATCTCCTTTGCATTGGTGAGCATTTTGCTAGGTTATCTTTAGCAAAGCCTTTGCAGAATGAAGGCCCTTATGTTTCAGGGAGGGTTTTTTCTGCTTTGTTTTGGCTGTTTGTGTTTTGTCTTCAACTTAGGTTTCTTCAGTCTATGAACCTGCACAGACTACTTAGCCATAAACTCTACAAGTAGCTGGAGAGGTGGGAAAAATAAAAATTAAAAGAAAAAAAGCCCAATATTTCTTCTTCTTCTTCTTGATTTTAAAAAGTACTCCTTTTGCTCTGAAGCCTCCCTGCTCTGCCGGTGTCTGAGAAGGAAATCACAACAGCATCCCAAACCCAGCAAAGTTCTTGGATCTTTTAAAAACCTTTCCTTACAAAAAAGGTTTTTATTCACAAAAAGTTCGCCACAAAACTCCCCTTGAAAGCTAAAAAGAAAAACCCACAAGCCACCACCCATCACTGCCCCAAATCAGGTGAAGAATAGGTTGACCCCTTCATTGACCGCCTCCTCGCAGCTTCACCGTCACACGACAGTCTCTACGCCGATCAGCTTTGGTGTGAGGATTCGTGGTGTGACACCGTTGTTTAGATCTTCTTCGAACTCCAGTAACTGCCCCATAAAGTTAAGGTTAGGGGAAATGATTGGTCGTTTGCCTTTTACAAATTTATAGGCATCTGTCATGGTCATGCGTGTGTGCTTCATCAAGTAAGCGATAACTATGGTGGCAGATCGGGAGACGCCAGCCTGGCAGTGGATGAGGAGGCCTTTCCCACACTGATGAGCTTCCTCTGGAAACAAGAAAGACAGAAGAAAGTAAGATTTTTGCCAGTTCACAAATTAGAACAAGCTCAGTGCAATTTAGAGTAACTTAACGTGAAAAGTCCCTTGATTTGATTACAAGCACAGCAGCATCTCCTCCCCTTTACCTCCAGCCCGTCTTCCTCCAGTGTTTTAGAGTTACTGAATGTGAAACACCCAGTCCAGTCTGACACTGAAAATCCTCACGTCCAAATCCTTATCTCTTTACTAGATGAGCCACACAGCGAGAGATGCTACTGCACTGCTCACGCCGGTGCCAGGGAGCATTTATCTGGGAGGTCGAGGCCCATGATGAAGCATCGGGTTCCATTTCCACCTCTGCTGCTGTGTTACATTGGCGTCTCAAGCTCCCTGCCTTTCAAAGCAGGGCACCAGCTTTTTAACAAACAGGTATTTTCAGATTCAATTCATAACAATGTATCTGTTTCAAAGCCCTGTTCTTTGAGGCTTTTACAAAGCTACTCTTGAAATGAGCTTCAGTGGGGCACGCTAGCAGGAGCTGGATAACACACACAGACACACGCTCTCCACCACAATACATCGCTTAGATGGAGGCAACCTGGGCAGGATTTAGGAAGGACAGAGTCCTTGTAACCACCTCTTAACAGGACATGAGAAAGAGGAGAGTCACTACCATACCACCCTCGTCTCCCACAGCTTGCATTTAAAACAGGAGATAAAACTTTCAAGATGTGACCCTTCAATATACTTCTTTTGTTTTAATCCGCGGGAGGAACGTGAATTTGGTTTGCAAGTTTTGGCACCAACCCAACCCCACCGAGAGTAGAGTTCATCCCACCCCACATGTTCAACCTGTACTGTGAAAGCATAAATGAAGCCAACTTCCCTCTAGACATTTTTGGCAGTTAGTATTTCAGAAAGCTGAAACTCTCTAACGTATTTTGACACACTTTCACAGAGAGTTTCTGATGATTTCACTTCCTATGGCTTTAGTGTTAGCTAAACCTGGGGTCGGTTGTGGTTTTTTCAAGACATATTTAAAGAAACATAGGCCAACAATCTGCTGTTTAAACATTTCCAAATCTTCTCAAATGCAATTTAAAGTTACCCAGAGGAAGGGAAAGCTTTGACTAGTTATTTCCCCAGCTGGCTAAATTTGCTATGGAGAAAAACTCTCAATGGAGAAATATTTGTTTATTAAAAACAAAGACAGACCCCCAAGCTGTAATTATTAAAAAGGAAAGTAAAATGGGTTTTGAAACACTTTCTAAACCTTTTCAGAGCAAAGCTGCTTTCTCTGCCCTTGGTAAGGTCACAAGCCAAACACTATCTTTCAGTGGCTTTGAGAGCTCTAATCCTTCAGCTCATAGGGATGATGGGTGCAGAAATCTCCATCCTATCCCAAAGGACCTCAGTAGAGCTTCGCAGTCTCTTTACGTAAGTCTAGCCTACTGCATCTCCCCATCTTTTTGAACTCGAAGTTTAAGGTTTTATGGGATTTCTTGGCACAGCTTTTTTCCCAGAGGATCAAAGCTAGGCTCCCTCTCCCCTACCCCTCACCCAAAACGGGGTGTTCACCTTCCCATGCATATAGTAATGAGCAGCTTGGGGAGCTGACAGCACTGCTGATAGAGCTGGGGCTGGGTTAGGAACACTGGGGAAAATTTGGTTTTAAACAGAGATTCTTTGGTCCTTCACATTGTATAGGACAAGGGCTCCTGGTAGAAGCTCCCAGTGGTAAGACTCAGGCTTTAAGGCTGCTCTCCATCTGAACTGCAGCATAATCAGTGATTTCTCTGTTCACCTTCACTAAAGTAGCACAGCTACAGAGTGTACACATCAGCACACCACAGCCCCCTGCCAACCCGAACACGGCCAGGGGAGGCTCACGAGCCATCTGCCTCAGAGGTACCAGCCCTGCCCAGGCACACAGCAGGGGCAGATGGGCTCAGAAAAACATGCTGAGTTTGGACCTCCAGCCATGGGACCCAGTCCCACAACTGGGCACCAATCCTTGATGAGCCTGGGAGCACCTCCACAGAGCCAGCACAAACAGCCTCAAGCTTCAGGAGCCATGAACCCACCCCCTAACTCAAAGGCCATGAACACTTACGGTCTCAGGGCAGGGAGGAACATGGCCCTGTATCCACTTCAGTATGGGGTCAGTCAGGGATCTAAGCTGTGATGCAGCACAGAAACACGCTTCCCTTGTCTAGTCCTCCACTATCAAGCATGAAATACTGACAAAGAGATTAGCCCAGCCTCAGCACAAGAAGGTAAAATTATATATCAGCAGTCCCCCCCAGCATATTTCAGAAAACCTCCCAGGGCACATACTTCTGCTGGAGCAGCACAGGTGGACATTCACTATGCCACAAAAGCGGTGTCCACAAAGAGGGGCAAGGGAAGGTCCTCAAAAGCTTTTGGTATCACATGCTGAAGCCCTCTCTGATCAGCCTTGCTTAAAGTGGCCATCTGGCTTTAGCCTAGCTGACCAACCAGAGCTGAGTGTGGCCCTAAACTTGGCTGAGGGCTGTCCTGGGTTGATCTAGCAAGGTTCAGAACAACATGGGCAACGTTGCTGGGTCATTTCTTCAGCAACCTCTGCAACAAGCTGCATGTCCCTGGTGAACTCTCTCACACAGCCTACAGGGTTTAGAAGCTTATTAATGCAAGTTTTCATCACTGTCCACTCAACCACACATACACTTTGAAGCTATAAATCTAATGGTGGAACAAGCAAAGTGTGAAAGTTTGTCAGTTTTCTCATTAAGTTAGGAAAGACTGAGAATTGAGATATATAATTGAGGTATAAATATTGAGAATATTTACTGTCATGGTTTAGCCCATCCCCCTCAGTATTAGGGCTAAACCCATGACATTTACTATGAAAAATTGGCTGTAAGCTGCTGTGGAAACTAGGAATGCAAAGGAGTCAAGAAGAGTGGGATGACAAAAGCCTCCATTTTCTCAGGTTTCTTGAATTTAGAAGCCTGGAGGTAGGAGTCAGTATCAATGGATAAAAATTGTCACCCCAGGCTACTTAACTGGATACACCAGAGATGAGAAAGAGAAGAAATATGAGTTGCTCAGCATTTCTGACAACCTAAACAAAAGCAAATATGGCCTTACTCAGCCTTCAGAGTAGTTGGCAAAGCATAAAATTCACTCTAAATTCTTACAACAGGTAAAAAACCCAACAAAAACAAAACAAACAAAAAACCCCAAACAAACAAAAAACCAACCAAAAAAACAAACAAAACCAAACAAAAACAATCAAACAAACAAACAAAAAAAAAAACAAACAAAAAACCCAAACCAAAAAACAGAACAAACAGAAGCATTTCTAGTCAAGGGTAATTACCAATGAACTCAAAAGCCTCTTCAAAATACTGCCTGAGATTCTGCTTGTTGCTGTCAGTGGCCGGGAGCCGCTTGTAGTTGAACATGCCTTTCTCGTAATGGTACAGGGGCAGGTGGGTGGTCACGTTGATTACGTAGCCTATGTTCATCCTCTGCATTTTCTCCAAGTCCTGAGCATCATGCTCATTTCCGAGGAAGAGGAAGGGCAGGATGGGGGTGAGCTCAGCGTTCTCGATGTCTGGCGTGGTGGGGATGGACTGAGGTAGCATGGGGGGCACAGCGGAGGCACCGCCCCCTCCTCCCCCCTCCGGGCACTCTTGCAGCTGGAGGGAGTTATCGCAGAGGTTTTCGTGGTTCTGCTTGAAACCGCTGAGTCCTCCTGGGAAGAGAGACCAAGTAGATATTTTGGTTAGATACCCCTTTCTTCAGAGCACATGCTGGGACCACCAGGACTGGAGCTGGCTCTTCTGTCCCCACTACCACCGTCACAGTGACCAGTGCGGGGCTGTCAACAGCAAGGGCAGCACGAATCAGCAGCAGGCATCGTCCTCCCCTCTGCGAGGCACACGGTGCCAAGGAACAGGCTCACAGACAAACGCGCCTCTGTGCAACACCAGTGTGCTGGGGCTGCCTCACCTACCGGCCTGTGAGAGAAGGAAGGTATTTTTCCAAAAAGGAGAACATCACCAAAACTAGGGGCAAATGGCCTATTAGCACACTAAAGCAGAGCAGCAAGCCAGCTGGGACAGTCTTAGCTTTACCTGTCCACAGCAGATTTGCCTGTGCGAACAGCCCTGCAGGACATCCCCCCATCCAACACCTCCGGGGATGGGTGCAGCTCACCCCGGCATCGCTCCAGGGAGCAGTACGTACACAGTTGTGCACCTAAACAAAAGAAAAGGTTACACTCCTTGTAACCTAACAGAGATTGAGGTGTTTGGTTAACATGTGGCAAACAGCTCTCCTTTTGCTGCCCCGGCTGCATGAAAATATCTAGCAAGAGCTATTTTTAGGACATTAATATGGATTGGAAAATGAATCTGAGGTGGGGAGGGAGAAGTCACTCTTTCAGCTCATGCCTCCCCTGGCTCTGTTGCATGCCTTGCTGGCTTTCTCAAGCACCATGTGCCTCCCCATCCATTTTTTTTTTTTTTTTTTTTTTAGGAGGGCAGGTCAGCTTTGCAGAGCTGGAGCAAGCAAAGGGAGCCTTCTTTCTACACCTCATTCGGGAATGACATCAGCCCCAGGCTCCCCACCTGCCCGGTTTCCATAGCGATTGCACAAAGCACACAATGACATCAGCTGGCATGACATCAGCTCTTTGAGTGCAAACAATACAAGAACTACTACTTTGTGCGAGGCCTTTGGTAGGAGGCAGTGGCGTTCCTGGGAGCCGCTGATGTAATGCTAACAGGTGGCTCCTCCGAAAGAAAGAAAAAGGCGGAAAGAGGAGGAATGCAGCGATACATCCCCCCCCAACCCCGCCTCCCCGCCCGCAAAAGCGCACGTTGCTGTTGTACCAGGACACTTGAAGTCATGCTCCGCATCGAGACGAGCCAAGTGTTCAGACTCAATTGCACTTTGTTAACTGCAAGCCAAAAAAAACCCAGGAGGGGGGAGAGCTACCCTGAAGTTACTAGAAAGAGCTACACTAGCCAAAATAAACGCTGGATGTCACCGTCCCAATAAAGTTATTTAAACAGAAAAATAAAATCAAATAAATAAAAGAGAGGCTATTTGTCTTTTCCGTGCTCTTTCACAGCAATCTAGTGAAGGTTTAAAACAAAGAAAAACATGCTGTCACTCAGGCTCTGGATCAGACACAGCAAAGGGTTCCGATGCCTACATTTTGAGTGCTGCAATTCAAATATCCATGTACCACAGGGTGGTACTCAGCCAGGGCCACTTCAGCACCCTATACTGTATTCCATGGGCACAGGCACCCAGACTAGGCTACAACCATCTGAGCCTCTCTAATACATCCAGACTCCCATCCTTCACACTCTGCTAGTAACTCATTTTCCCAGAAATCCTTGAAATGTCTACAAAATGTAGAGTATTCCTCTTCCCTAGAAAGTGTGCTTGACTTCAGCCGTTTCTGCTGTTTACAGGACACTGAGCAACAGTTTTGCCTTAAGGATCTGTACTCTCAAAGTTATTACAACAGGGGATCACGGGAGAGAGAAGATCAAGGACAAAAATCTGAGCTCAACTGCCAACCGTACCACACGGCCTCAACAGGGTCTGAAAAGTCTTCTCAACCCACTCAAGAAAACAAACAAGACAATGGTCTCCAAGCTGAAGATGTCTGAAGTCTCATCCAAACCAACAGCCCCATCCTAGAGTCTGGGCTAAAGGCTAAGCCCTAACCCACATTCCCATCCTTCTACAGAGGCAAGCAATCGTTCAGCTTCAATATTGCTGTTTGAACAATAACCAGAGCATGCTGGGATTCTCAGGAAAACCCTTGAAAAAGCTGCTTTAGTGGCCCAGAGCTAAAGCTCATTTTTCACCCCTCCTGCAGGCTTTAGGGAATAGGCAGCTGGAGGTAGGATTCCATTGTTTCATCACTCAAGAGGAGACACACTGATGGTATGGCAGACACCATCCTGTTTCACCAGCTGCCTTGTAAGATACAGCACAGCTGGGGAGTCTAGAGCAAGTTCTTTCCTCACCAGCCATGTCCTACTCTCAGGTCCTCTGCCTGCCCCACTGCCAGAAGACACTCTTACTCCTGCTACCAACTCTCCTCACTCTGAGCTTTGGTCCAGCAGATGACACAGAGGAGAGGACAAGAGACCATTACATTGTGCAGGGCTCCCCTGTTATCACTCTACTCAGAAGAGATTAATAGGTATAGGGCAATCCCCACCACTCCATCAGGAGCATCAGGACAAAGGATGGGAAGGAGACCCCAAATACAGCATGTGGAAGACGCCCAAACAAGAGGAGTAGCTAAACATATAATAGCTTCACTCACAATTTTTTTCCAGACATTTGCCAATGGTCACTATTCCTGATGTCAAGCCACATCCCCCATTCTACTTGTTCACCTCCTCACGTGGGTGGGGAGTTAAAATGTCAGTTCAAGGAATATTTAAAGTACCATACTCAAGCAACTCCCAGAGCAAATGTCCCTGAAAGAACACATTACTGGGGAGAGGATTACTAACCTGAACTGGCTCAGACATGTGAGCAAGCGAGGACTGCACAAGACCACTGGTATTCAGAAAGAAGGCAGCAAGATGCAGTCACGGAGAGAAGCTGAACCCTAAGCCAACAGCAGGAGCTTAGCTTGGATCTGCACTGCCATATGAGTCCTGCAGGTTCCAAAACAGGACCCAGACACCTCATGAGTGCTGTTCCACTCTCACCACACAGAATCCTTGTGCCTAGCTGATTTATGAGGTACTACTGTAATTTAAATGGAGCTCACACACGCATAATACTTAGTTTTTCTAAAGTTTACAAGATTACTTCCCAAAATAGGTCCAAGTAAAGTTAATTATGACCAGTCAAAAAGAGTAAAAGAGGGATGGACTTTACACATAAAGGTAAATACAATGCACAGGCTATTCAAATGCATCTGTATTCCCTTGTCAAGAAGCTGGTATTTCAGTCTTCATGCAGAAGGGGTAGAGGAGGTGGGAGAGGAGGCCAACACATAGTTCCTGCAATCCTGGTCTAAGAGTTGACTATTCAACTCAGTAAAGTCCAAGACATGTCACTGCTACTGACGACAACTCTAGATAACAAGGAAGCTCAAGGCATGGATGCAGAGACTCCACTCGTGGTTGTAACAAAAGCTGTTTTGTGGCTGACACTGCCCAAGCTTTCCCTATCCTGGGTATGAAGGAAGCATTATGCAGGGCAGCAACAGCGCCCGCGGTCGAGAGGCACAACCTAGCAAAAGCTTCTCACTAGCACAGAGATAAGCTACGTTTTAAAAGCAGCTTTTCAGATGATGCAAAAAGCCTTCATCATATAGGGGAAGCCTAAGTAGAGAGGCAATATAACATATCCACCAAGGAAGTCCATCAGCATGCATGGCAGTGCTGTTTGAACCACAGCCGTAGAGCCTAGACTCGGATGTGCAGCCACCTTCAGTGACAAACCAAAATGCCAGCAGCCAGATAAGCCACCAATGTTCACTTCAACACAATGTCATGCTTGTAGCCTGTCTCTTCTGGCTTTAAACACACCACACAGCGGTAATAGCCAAAGTACAGCAAAGAGCCTGAACTGCCCAGACAGTGTGATGCAGCCCACACGTGGGTGCAGAAAACATCCTAAGTGCTTTTGTGCGCTTTCTGCTCCAAAACAGGAGCTCGGCAGGCATTTAGAGGGGCTGAACCTACCAATATTCAAACAGAGATGGACATACAAGGATGCTCAGCACTCTGGGGAACCCAAGGCGTTTCTTCCGTAAGGAAATGAATCAATGGAGCAGGACCCTTCCCGGCAGATGGCCTGGACTGGTATCTAGCAGGACACAACGCAGGACTGAGGGCTCTTGCTCACCACTGCAACCAGGTATTTTTGCAGTTACAACTGCATGTCATCTTCCAGCATCCTACCCTGCCAGAACAGTTAGTGAGTGACAATAGACTTCTGATTTTCTGAGACTTCAAAACTTTTAGCAAGTTTCAAGTCAGCACCGGATGTGCTCCAGCTACCCACACTAGCTTGTTCGAGTTCTTTGCAGCTATCTGCCCATAAACATCTTGCTTAATGCTCCTCAAACTCCCCCACTGAGCAGCACCCAGGCAGCAGCTGCACACAGATTTCCCAGCCCCAAAGCCATCCAGGAGTCCGAGGCTCACACCAGCGCTACAAGACCAGGTGAGTGGCTGGACAGGAGCCAAAGCAGCTCTGAACAAATAAAAAAAGACAAGCAGCATGGTACTTACATAAAAATCATGCTAAACACAGTGTCTGTCATTTGCCATCAAAAGAGGGCAAACACAATGCAAAACAGGCACAAAAGGTAGAGCAGGAGCTAGGCAATCAGCTTTTATGAGGGAGTGTAACCCTGCGATAGAATCATCTTCAAAGAAAGCAAGAAAAACAAACCTTACCTGCACACATTTATAAAAGTGGATTGGTTGGTTGGGGGTTTGTTTATTTGGGTCTTTTTCTGTTGTAGTTGTTTTGTTGTAGGTTTTTAGTTTGGGGGTTTTGTTGTTTGTTTTTTGAGAAGATTGAGAATTTAAGTACAAGGAGTACAGTAACACCTGCCCTCCTCCTCTGTCTCTCCTTTGGCACCTCCTTCAGCCACCACTGCTGCTCTATAGCTGTGTGACTATGTGCAAACTAGGATGTGGGTTTACAATGTGCTTTGGGAGATTTGCAATATGTTTCCTATCTGGAAATGGGCTCTTACCCCACAGTCAAGGGAGTAAACGACCTTGTTACCTCTGCAGGGAGAGAGCTTAGAGGGAGGCAGCTACAAAGAAATGTCCTCACAATAAAGCAACACCTTTGCATCACCTCACTGGTGTGGACATACTTTGTTCTGAGCGTGGCAGGTACTGGGTGTTCCTGCTACAACTGCAAACAGGAACATACTTTTATACATGACAGACTGCAGATGTGGGAGCCACATTTAGACAGAACACGTGGTCTCGGGAGACAACCAGACCTTTTATACAGCTTTCAAAGCTGTCCAGGCGGATTTCTGGACCCGCTCATCCTCAATTACAATACCACAAAGCCATCTCAACAAAAAAAAAAACTAAAAAAAAAAAAAAAAAAATAAAATAAA